>OY365813.1:3145786-3294122 GCA_959347315.1 Bimastos eiseni | reverse complement strand
AGCGGTTCCCTCAGTGTAGTTTCTCTTCAAATGTCCGCAATCTGGGCGTCACTCTGGACAGTACTCTATCCTTCTCTGCACATATCTCTAATCTCTCTCGGTCCAGCTTCTATCATTTGAGGCGACTACGCGCCATTCGACGATCTGTGTCTTCGACCATTTTGTTCGACCATGGTTCACGCCTTCATCTGCTCCCGTATTGACTACTGTAACTCATTACCCATCGGCCTACCAAAACTCCGCCTCACTCCGCTCCAGTCTGTACTCAATGCAGCTGCTCGTTTGATCGCCCGTCTTGCACGTTTCTCACATATCTCTACTTTCATGACTCAACATCTTCATTGGCTTCCCTTGACTGATAGGATTCATTTCAAAGTTCTCTTTCTTACATTCAAAGCGTTGTTGGGTCAAGCTCCACGCTATCTATGTGAACTTATCAGGAAACCTATCTCAGCCACCACCGGACGTCCTCTCCGTTCTTTAGACCGTCACGATCTTATAGTATCGCAATCTAAAACTGCCACAGCTGAACATCGTGCCTATGTCTCTGTGGCCCTTTGCTATGGAATAGCCTTCCGGCTGTGACTCGTACTGCAATCTTATCTAGTAGCACACCTGTTTCTGCTCGTTCTCTTAAGACTTTTCTTTTCTCTGGGTGCGCCTCTGAATAGGTTGTACTGTGAGAGGTGCTTTTATAAATCTGTAAATAGAATAGAATATATATATATATATATATATATATATATATTCTATTCTATTGAGAATATTCTATTCTTATTGGGGCTGCGTCTGCTTAGTGCCTACCTAAAGGAGTTACGCCACCCTACCGCTCGGAGGGCGCTGCAGCGTTTCATTCTCACTCATTGTTACGCTGCAGCATTGTGCTTTCTCTGTTGTGGGCCCTACCACTTGGAATAGGCTTCTTCTGGACCTACGACTATTATCGACGATCTCCGCATCTTCTTTCCTTAAATCGGTCCTCTTTGGCCGTGTTTGGAGTAGGAGCGCCTGTGGGTAGATTTCTTTTAAGAGGCGCTATATCAAATTCATTGATTAATTGGTTTGCTTTTTGAACTCTTGTACAGCACCCTTTCCCTTGGCCTCATTTATTACTATAATAATGTACCGGAACGGGCCTATTCGACAGTGACCAGGATGACGACTTGCAGCCCCGTCCGATATGGGGGTAGTTCGTGCTGCAGACCGCTGAGTAAGGCTTCAGTGGTGTGCTGAAGACTAACCATTTAAGGTTTAAATAGTTCCTTTCTGGATGACACTTGGAATAAGACACGCTTGTTCGAGAATCCTTTTTAATGTACAACGGTAAACAGTACTTCTGTAGCGCCTATTTGGAAACAGTCCGTATCTCACTCCCTCAATACACCCTACGTCGATAACTAACGAGTAATTGCAACGCTACGTCAATGGCTGACGGCGACTACTATGCTACGTCAATGGCTGACGGCGACTACTATGCTACGTCAATGGCTGACGGCGACTACTATGCTACGTCAATGGCTGACGGCGACTACTATGCTACGTCAATGGCTGACGGCGACTACTATGCTACGTCAATGGCTGACGGCGACTATCGCAAATCTACGACGACTATATCCACGACGACTATCGCAAGCCACGACGACTATTCGTGCTTCCTGGGCGCCGAGACTGCAAGGCCGAAGCTGAATCTACAAGGCTCCCCGATGACGATCTCCAGACGACGACGATTCCCAGGCGACAACTCAACTCGACCGACTATCCTCTCTTTTATACTAATTTGCTGTAGATAGTAGATGATACACAGTAGATAGGAGAAAGTAGACAGCAAAGACTACACTGTAGATAGGATACGTTAGATAGTAGATATCTACAGTAGATAGTAGATAGACCACAGTAGATAGTAGATAAGCGTATACAGCAGGTAGATACCAAAGCAGGCAGACACTAGGTAGGCGTATCCCTGAACCGTTACAATAATAATAATCATTATCATCGTCGTCTTCGTACCACCACCACCTGCGCCACCCCACCACCACCACCATCAGCATCATCATCATTAATTTTCATTAGTAGCAATGTGACCTATATCGTACTAATTAGGTTGATCAGCCTATGTTCATCGCCAAAACTGTTTTATCGTTCATAGCAGGCTCTAATGCCACAACAGTGGAGAAAAGCAGCAGTATAGCGTCACCAACACAAGCATCGAAATTGTCAGGAACCCCGCTCGAGACACCCTCTGAAAAACCACTGAAGCCTGCGTTAAAGGCTGACTACATACAGGCAGTCGGCGATCTGCAAGCAACAATAAAAAATACCAAGGGCATTCCGCAATCCACACTACGCAACCTGACTCCACAGCCGTACAAATATAAGGAGACTAGTCCTAAATTTGCAAGCGTCAAAGCGCCAGAAGCAGGTGATTCTATTCTCTCTATCGCATCCTTACCTAATGTTGCACCTTCTAGTAAAGTCGCCACAGGTCCAAAAGATACTAAGGGTGCTCCGCTAGGCGTCAAATTCTCTGGCCATGCAGCCAGAGAGAGGGCGCCCTCCGCGGATGTACAACTATCACTACTTGCCTCAAAAACAGTCGACCAAGTCAAACCGGAAGCAGATCCGAGGCTGTTCGATCTCGCGAATCAGTTGACACTACCAACGAACAAGCAGTCGTCAGTGACGACCGAATCGCAGGATTCGACCTTCGCTGACAGTACGATATCCAGCATCCCAACTGTGGTGAAGTTCCAGGGAGTTCCGGAAACCGTTAGAAAGTTATTGCCGGAAACGTCATTTGGCTTAGCTACAGTAAGTGGCCCAACGGACAGAAGTGTACCTTCTGCTTCGGGCCATTTGTCTCGTCATTCAGTCGGCTTTGCACAGCCACCTGTTACTAAGGTTGCAGAACCATCGGCGGATTTCTTAGCCAACACAGTGACTGCAAAGTCAGAAAAGGCGCCAATATCAGATACGAAGCCTATAACTGCCAAGACGGATACTGAGCCAAAAAAACCTTTGGCTGATCCTCTGGCTGCCAAGACAGATCTTGAGTCCAGAAAATCTGGAGCTACTTTAGTTCCTGCAAAGTCAGATCCTGAGCCAAGAAAAGCTGGACCTACTTCGGTTCCTGCAAAGTCAGATCCTGAGCCAAGAAAAGCTGGACGTACTTCGGTTCCTGCAAAGTCAGATCCTGAGCCAAGAAAAACTGGACCTACTTCGGTTCCTGCAAAGTCAGATCCTGAGCCAAAAAAATCTGGAGCTATTTCAGTTGCGAATAAGTCAGATCCTGAGCCAAGAAAATCTGGACCTACTTCGGTTCCTGCAAAGTCAGATCCTGAGCCAGGAAAATCTGGAGCTACTTTAGTTTCTGATAAGCCAGATCCTGAGTCACGAAACTCAAAGCCTACCTCAGTTCCTGCTAAGTCAGATCCTGAACCACGAAAATATGGAACTACTTCGGTTTCTGCTAAGTTGAATTTCGAGTCTAGTAAACATACCACCAGTCCTCGTTCACGTCGTTTTAACTCGGGTAAAGACCGAAAGAGAGTCGGCATTGCTTCACATCCTGAGCAAGCAGATATTGACGATTTTCTATCCATGCATGATAATTTCCGTGGAGCAGAGGCTCGGTTTGAGAAGTCAAGCTCAGGAGTCCCTCATCGCAAATCTTATCCCGGTTCAAGGAAATCTGGGCATAGCTCACTTAGATCAGATCACATAGATCTGGATTCAAGCGCGTCAGCTGATTCCGAGGATTCCTCAGGTCTCCACTGTTCTTCTCAGCCAGTGATTACAAGCCCGCATTTTACTCCAAGCTCGAACCGGCGCCCATCACTCGGCGTGCCACTGTCAAAAGGGGAACAGAAGAAGCCAACGAAACAATTCCTTTTCGTTTCGGGCAAAGACAGGCGCAGGGACTCAGAACAAGCTAAGTTCAGGTAAGGAGACCGAGGTAAAAGCACATAATTATGAGCTGCATATGTTGTAAGCTAGGAAATCTATTTAAGCACTTCTGTATACAGACTGCTTTGCAGCCTGTGATATCGATCACTCGCGACCAAACTATATAAAATAATACTCACTAGTCGTTACACTTCATATTGCGCTGGTAGTGGTTTACCGATCCTGTAAGAACTAATTAATACACATGCGCAATCAATGTTGCTATATCTATCAACAACAGCATGCGACCACGTAGGATCCAAGACCTTTCGTCTGGTAACATTCGAAACTGAAAACACTCCTCTTCCGCACACCTATCCTGATTCATCCTTTGCTTCTGACCTGTTTTGCCGCTGAAGTTCTATTTACCGCTCACGTAGACGTCTGACTCTATACTCGCCTCATCTAGTTCTTGACCTGGAACTAGACCTGACCATAACATTTGTCTGTGAATGTGCGATTCAGTTTCATGTGGCCCACTTAGATATTGGAGATTACTGTTACGGTAAGACATTGAATTGCTATTGTATATTCTTAGTTCTAGAATAATTTGTGTAGGTCTGATTTCGACTTCATTTAGTAGGCCTAATTGACTGCTTTAGCTTATAAATGGTCGCAGAATCTCACTTGAGATTAATAAATTAAGCCTAATTGCTCGGAACCAAACATACTCGACCAACCTTCTGATGCCATCGTATATTTACTTAAAGTAGCAATATTTGATCTTATTCAAAGGTATGGGCACAGAGACCACGTGATCCCCATTCCAAAATTCCAAATTTGTTGTGCGTTTGACCCCAGTTTATGGCCTAAATTTATGCATTCTGGTTTGCTTAAGGGGCCGTCCATAACTGACGTCGCGCAAAATTTTTACGTCTAGTGACCCCTTCCCATCGCCGCACGTCGTCACAAGGTCACGACCCCTCAAAAATGACGTCGAAAGGCTCAGACACCCCTCCCCACCTAAAAACCAAACGTCCAGAATTTTATATGCAAATTTTCTTATGATTATCAATAATGTGTGCTTCTGCGACCACCCCTCCTTCCGCCATGAGGAAGGGGCCGTCCACATATTACGTACGCAGCGAGGGGAGGGGGGTTTAAAATTTCGGATATTTTGCGTAGGGGTGCGTATGGGGGAAGGGGGTCCCGAAAATATGTACGTACGCATATATAATTGTCTAATTATGACGTCCACAATACAGACTATGAAAATCAGAACTGTAAACCTAATCATAGGCTATATTCCTGCTTAATAAATTTTATGTAGCATTAAAACGGTTCAAATGCAAGTGTTGTTGGTGCTTTATTTCTTCATAGCAGTTAACAAATTTAAGCTGTCAGTTATGATGCTTAGCAAAACTAAATAGCCAGTGGCAAAATCAATGCCATGTAGATGTTTTTAGCTATTAGCCTTTTCAATGGTGGTGGGGGTAGAGCTCAAATGTACATACGCATGGGGGGTATGGGGTCGACGAAATGTACACGTTTCAACAGAGGGGAGGGGTGCGAAAATCCGATTTTTTTTGCGTACGTAATATGTGAATGAGGCCAAAGGCGAAGGAAGCCGACTAATTCAACGGAGAAACCGATGAATATTCATCGTATGCTTAATGAGCACGTGCTAGCTGCCAATCATTTCTCCCGGAAGCATTTCAGTCGTCCGAGACCAAATGGGTGGCTATGACAGAGCTTGTCTGTTATTGTTGTAGGTACTGCAGTAGACGGGCAATTAGGTCGGTCTATCTGAATAGACTCAAGCACGCTGGAAGAGATAATCTTGCCTTATAAGATAATGATATGCATATGCTTTACCCATTCATATGCCATCGTGCCTGTGTTCATCGGAGGGGCAGCAAATAGTTATATTGTTTCATCTCATAGCGCTGCGCAGGTCACATCATCACACACACACACACACACACACACATATATATATATATATATATATATATATATGACATCCATATCAATATATATATATATATATATATATCACGTCATATGATATAATTATTGATATACATTTCTACCTGTAAACTCAAACTCGCCAGCTTTCTACCCGTTTTCTGTGTGGCTAGTGCCAAGTCAGTTATCCAATTTCCCTTTTTTTAGGGACCTAGACTTTAGCAAGGTGTATTGTGTCTATGCTTTCATGCTATAGCAGTGGATGGAATTCACAGTCAGATGGCTCTTTATTCAAATCTCTCAAATGCTCTGCCAAGGCCCAAGGTTATGTAGGATCAGCCACCCATTTGGTCTTAGACAAATGAAATGTTTCAGGGAGATCTGATTGGTAGCTAGCATTTATTCATCAGGCATGCCTCCATGATATATATTCATCGGACGGCTGTTCCTTCGCCTTTAAACAGATCTTTATTATGGGGTGGAGACTGGAGTTTATTATGGGGTGGAGACTGGAGAGGTTCGAGTCTAAGTTGCCTTTTCGATATTTCCTACGTTTTGTTAGTTCTGTGGCTGCCACGAAGGGTTCGAAAACTGATAAGTCGTCAAGGTCACAACAGGAGGACGCAAGCAAGTAAGATATCTGTTCAGGGTTAGGTAATGTAAAGTAATAAAGATATACACAGATTACGACTGGAAAAAGAAAGGTTTTAGGTTTTTTACTTACGCACAGGCGTAGGTTACACTGAAATCAGTTACAACCAAGAAGTACAGGAGGAACTTCACATGCGCCATATCTCACTATTAACGTCAAATCCTCGGAAGAAGGATGCCTTGTGATGATGTGAACGTCACAACTGACAGAAAATTTCCAATAAATTTAGAACTCTCTTTGGAAAGTAAAACCCTGAAAGACCTAACGTTTTGACTTTAAAGGTTTTAGGTTTTTAAAGTAAAGTCGTCTTGAAACAATAATTATACAAATCGTCTGCCTTCTGTAGGTTTTGAACTGACTGCTTTGATGCCTTAGAAATAACCAGAGTGCGAATAGTGTACATTCGTTCATTCCTCCAAGTGCCTTTCGTGTCTGTCTATTTAGTATTTTGCCTGCCATTCGTTTTGTCTGTCGCTTGTTTCTTCTCACTTTGCACGGTATAAGAACTTGTGGATGTATTACAACAAGAGTCAAATTCCACCTTAGCTTATTGATCTAAATGTATACGTCTTTTATCTTATTAGTTGCTTATATGAATTAATTACCTACTGAATGATTAAATTATGATTGGCTGTCGCAGTTAAGCTTAACGCTGTATTTCATCCATTCACCTAATCCTTGGACGCCCTCTTCTCCTCGTTCCCTTCCCAGCATCATCTCCTTCTCCATCCCATTTTACTCGCATCACATGACCGAAATACAGTAACTTCTGTCTTGTCGCTCTCTGTTGCAAAGTTAAGCTTCTGTGCGGTTGTCCAATCTCATGAAACACAGTCTCTTTTTCTTCTGTCTGTCCACGTTATCCCTAACATCTTTCTCCATAATATCCACATTTTACAGGCATCACTCTTCTCCTGTAGTTTCTGCTGTAGAGTCCTGGAACCAGAGGTGTTACCTTTCCCTGCCGAAATATGTTTAATACATTGAAGTCGTTTGTATCTGACGCAGCAACACACGAACGCACTCCGAGAAGCAAATCGACTGCTCGACGGAAGGAGATCACTGCAAAGTCCAGGATAAGGTGAGCAATGCATCGGGTCACTGAGTAGGCAGAGCTCCTTAGGTAGAAGGGAACAGATTTTGCGTGGTGAAGATGAGGAATATACGCGTCTGTATTGCAGTGCAACAGTGCAATACCTTATCAGCTCATCTGTCTAGTAGTGATCTACAAATTTAAATATTACAATCTGCCGTATACAATTTCGCAGATTTTGCCAACTGATTGGTGTTACTCCATTTGTAGGGTGAGTAGAAATTCACGGCAAAATGTTTATAAAATACGGTAGGATTTTGTGATAATTAGCGAAAATTAATGTCAAATTACTGTTTGCATAAAATTACGCAAATTTTATTTATCCTAAGATCCGACCAAACAATAACGCAAATAGCAAAGAAGCGACGCTGTCAATCACTACATCATATGTATAGAAAAAATATGTCAGTGTAAACTGACTGGATTAAACCTATTGTGTATACGTAACTATATGGACTTCGTTAATTGCTTAAATTAATCAGACATTACAGTGCCATAGGCGGCGATCTCGTTTGACAGATGGGGGGACATCCAATGAGAGGGGTAAGAAATGTGGGACGGAGGCAAACGTATAACGTGACCACTCTCTGTAAAACATAGGGGGACTTGTTCCCTCGACCCTCCCAGGGATCGCCCCCCGTGCAGTGCAATACCTTATCAGCTCATCTGTCATAAGGGACAACATTTCCCATTAATACATTCATGTACACTTTAGGCTCCTCTGCGTTCCCTGTGTAATGAATATAGTGACATCCGGGTACTCGGCAGAATAACGTTGAACGTATTATAGCCAAATAGTTCATGTAAATTTATGCTATTCCAATCGAAAATATCTTTCTATGGAGTTAATGCATTTTGCTTAGTTCTGGATTAGATTTAGTTTTACATTAGTTTTTCTTTTTTACGCATTGGTACGTTTTAGGTGCTTTGCCAATTTAGGAAAATATCAGTGTACGTTACTGATAGTTTCCTTTATGAAGACTATTTTTTTGGCAAATATTTCTTGTTTCACTTCACTCTACAATGGGGGCCGGGGTTATTGCACGGGGGGTAATTTTCCTATGAGGTTACAGGCCGGCGGGTTATTGGCAGGTTTAATGGCCTGGGGGTTATTGCTCGTGGTTTTTAAAAACCTAGAACCTCGTGGAGTTGATCATCGGCAGTTTTCGCATCTTTGCTCTCCCACACTAGGTCTGAGAGTTTATACGCGTTCCACTGGAGTATTTGGAGATCCGTGGTGTGGTTTTTCGGTTGGAGTGGCAGAGACTGCAGTCACCAACACTTCAGTAACTCTTCGGGTGCTTGAGACACCCGCGTGAACGATCGAGACCGCATTGCAGGCCATGTTGAGATGGGTCTGGAAGGCAACATGGATGGTTCCATCTATGATCTCTATAGGCTTGTTTGCCTTAATTGCCCTCTCACACGCAAGGTTCAGGCACGGCTTAGAGCGTCAAGAACGTCCCTCTTGGCCATGCCTGCGTCGATCTTCTCTAGTTCCTCCTACAGTGGCACAGCAGCGGTTGGGGCACTGGGTTGTCTCACCTGAGCCAGAGGGACACGCGCTTGTCGAATTGTTAAGGGTATAAACCCTCTAAGTCAAGTTACCGAAGTGTTGGAGACTCCGATCTCAACCTCGAAAGGGTGTCGCCCAGCGGTTATCATCTCTCTCTGAGGCACGGCCAACGTAGGCCTACTTATTTTATAGCTGAGTACCCAAGTAAAGCAGAAATCTTCGAACTATCTTCCGGACATAGACCTAGAGGGGACTTTGAACCGTCGATCCTTGGTCTGGCTGTACGGCACCTACGCTAACCAATGGACTATCAGGCAAATCAAAGTTATATTATTTTCGGTCGTTTCTTATGTAGTCTGCAAGATTTAGTTGAAGATGAAGCCGATGTTAATTTTTTGCTTGTCGAAGGGTGTATACGAAGTCGAGACAGATTGCAGGCACACGCCTGACGTAAAGAACAGTTCAGCAGACTGTGGCGACAAAATGCATAAGTCGGAACTCGAGAAGTGTTCGCCGAACGACTGCGATAAAGCTCCAATGTCGGGACTCGGACACTTCTTCCACCAGCATTCTGGATATTGCAGAACTAGGGTGAATTATTCGCATATTAGTCAACTAGAATTTCAATGTATCGTCATTGTAATCGCAATGACCCCTTGCCCCTATCTTCATCGTCGATATCGCTGTCATCACTTTTAATTTCAGAAGCCGACCGTTTGCTTTTGCGACTACATTTACTTTACATTTTGTTCAGTTCTTTCTAGACTAATAGGGAAGGAATATGAAGCTACCTGGGACTAATAGGGAAGAAATATGAAGCTATCTGGGACTAATAGGGAAGGAATATGAAGCTATCTGGGACTAATAGGGAAGGAATATGAAGCTACCTGGGACTAATATGGAAGAAATATGAAGCTATCTGGGACTAATAGGGAAGGAATATGAAGCTACCTGGGACTAATAGGGAAGGAATATGAAGCTACCTGGGACTAATAGGGAAGGAATATGAAGCTACCTGGAACTGATAGGGAAGGAATATGAAGCGTCAACGTGTCAGTCAATCAGTGATCGTCTTATCCAATAGATTGTTGGCGATGTCTGTGGGCAGCTGTGTAATGAATATGGTGGCATCCGGGTACTCGGCAGGATGACGTTGAACATCGCCAAATAGTTCATCTAAATTTATGCTGCTCCAATCGAAAATATGTTTCTTGAACACATTTATTTATATTGCAAGTTCTATTTATTAAGTCGTTTTATTTCATTAACAAAACCAAACGCGGCTGCCTATTTGTGCTGCAAATTTGCACAAGTCCCTAAATTACGTAGTCTAGGTCTACACATAATCTAGGTCAATTTCCCATTTTCTTTGACTTCAAATCCCTCCCATATTAGTCCAAGGTTCTCTAGGAGTGATTAATTAATCGATGGCTTTAGTCTTTTAGTTTGAGGCCTTAGTTTGTTTCACTTTATTATTCATCCATGGTATTTAGGCCTACTGCTTTTGCAATCTACTTAACCGTTTTTGTTCGTAATTGGTCTTGCACGTGTCGTGTGCATCGTCTGTCTGCATGATATTCATAGAGGAATAGGATTGATTACCCACTGGCTTGCTTTTTTTGTTGCCAATCGTTCTTAGTTTGATTTTTTCTTTTCCCTATCCAGTCGATCATACGATACTAAGTCAGTTGATATGACCACAAAAACCAAGTTTTCATGGAAGAACTACTTTCAAGCTTTAGTTTGTCATCACATTGTTAGGTTAGGTTAATTGCAGTTTAACTACACTGTCTGATAGCAAAAATCATTAGCGTCGCACTCCTAGTATATCCAAGCTTGTGACTGGCACTGCTAGACTGCAAGCAGTGGAGGAGTTCACATTGTTAGGTCGTTAATTGGATGCATTGTATTTTAGACTGCGTGTCCTAGTCAACTTTGTATTTCTTTGCTGGATAGCATGGTCCTATTCTGCAACTGCTAATATAGCCTACTTGTGTTCCTTCAGTTATTCTCATTTCTGTGCTCAGGACTCCTTCCCATTCTTGTTTCCTTTGGTTCACGGATGAAAGGTTCGTGACTAAAAGTTTTTATTCGCCCATTGTAGGCCTATGCAGTAAAATAGAAGTGTGATTGGTAAAAATAATGCTTACTCAAATATAAGCTAGATAGATGAACGAAATAGCTGGCATGTAGATGAAAATGGTGCGTGCTGAAATAGAAGTTGGATTTTTGATAAAAATTCTTGCTTTTTAATAGAAGTTTGATCATCTACTTAACCGAGTACAATGGGTGAATAAGAACTTTTTGGTCGTGGAACCCGTCTCGTTATAAATTGTCAGCTTTGATTGTCATACAAATTAGGCTATGAATTTAGACTGATTTGGGCGCTGTGTTATGTATCACTAACAGATCTTTTCTCTGGTTAGTCTAGAATGCTGCATATGAAGCCATAATGCCAACTGTGTATCCGATAACTGCTGGGTCTACGGATGCCAGTCTGTCTGCCTCTCAGTGGCAGCCGGACTACGTCAGCGCAGCCGATAGTTATCGCCTCTACTCTCAGCGGCCTTCCAGTTTTCAGTCCCATGGCCCATATAGGTCGAGCGACCCCTACTACCCTGGTTTCAGTGATCATCCAGTGTACTCCAGGCCTTCTTCACCTCGCCCTATACCAAGGTATCCTAGGCCGAACTCTCCCGTAAGCGATCCCTACTACTCTGGTTTCAGTGGTCATCCGGGGTACTCCAGGCCCGGTTCACCTTACCCTAGACCAAGGTATCCTAGGCCGAGCTCTCCCAACCAGCGGCCAGTGTGCCCTCGGCATTGTTCACCCTGCCCCCGACCCATACGTCTTGGGCCGCCGCCGTCGTTCCCTCCCAGTAGTCCGCCTCTTCCGTGGTCACCGTCGCTACCACCCATGTACACGGCACCACCGCACTACTCGATCAGGCCCAGCCACCCACCCAACTACAGCTATTCACAGACGGTGGCGACGTATCCGTGTCGAGATTACAGCGATCCGGAATATGACCCGAACGGATGCAAGCAGCAGGTGAAGCCGGCCAGTTTTGATATCCCGGACAACTTCAAGAGCATACCGAACCTCCCGCAACAGTTCCTCGTCGATTCCTACCTGAGGAACGCGGCCGCGGCGACGGCCACGGCGGCGCAGATCTACAGCGGCTCTGCGGGGAGCAACTCGGGTTCGCCCGTACCTCTTTCCGAGGTTATTCGAGGCGCGAGTCCGATCGCAGCCTCCGGCGCCCTCAGGCACGTGGCGCCAGAAGAAATCAGAAGGAACATTTCCATGTAGGTCCTGTTTTAATGTTCTCGAGAGCGTCCTAAGGTATACTATGTGATGTGTTGTTACATAGTACTGCAGAGTGGCAATACCCACGGACAGATCTAGGCATGGGAGGCAGGAGAGCAGTCCTTAAGATCTGCAGCAACGAGAGGGTGTTGTGGATTTTGATTTTCGTTTCCTGTGCACAGGAGGACTAGTGACCAATCCTTCCTCAACCACGGACAGGCGACAGCGCACTTGATCATTTTATTTCTGAGTTGTATAGGTAGAGCAGACTTCTTAGACGGGAGTGAGCGCGTTTTATAGCAAAAAGTGACGAGTAAGGTAATACCAGATGCTATGTATTTAATAGGCATAACAGCATAACCTTTGCTTGACCGATTATAATATTTTTCACAAGCTTCTTGTGGACCAGGGCCAATAAAAATCGCCGGTACCATGGGTATCTGCCTCTGATCCCCTCTCGGCGGGCCTGTGCTTAGGGAGCAAGGATATCATAATTAGTTGAATTGTTAGCATTTGTTTATTGTTAAGGAGTTTAATATATCTGCCCTGAAAGATTGCTAGAAAGCAAAGTGTGGGCGCATGCCAATTGGCATAATGAAGCAGAATGACATTGTACCCCAGTTAGGGATATTATGGTCGCAACACAGACAAGAATGTTCATTGGGTACGAAGCAGATCTGCAGCTGTGCCACTGGCTCACGGCAGTCGACACGGTCATGGAAATTAGTTCCTCTTTTCGTCCTCGCGGCTAAAGCAGTAGTTTCTGTTTCACTGTTGGCACTGTGTGATAAACAGGATCACATTAGCGTCGCCCTATCCCTTTACCCAGGCTTGATACTGACACTGCCAGAGTTTGAACAGTGGCATAAGTAATGTATTGCCACATGAACATGCAAACACGAATGCAGATCGATAGGCCTATGCAAGCATGAGCAAGCTAATTTAATCAACTACAAACGTGTCGTATCTGCCTACGCCAACAGTTATACGCATACAATTCTATCAAAAATATTGGAACCTTGAAAAAATTGAGAAATGGAATTATTCCATCCTGAGCATCCATAAAAATTATTCCATCTATCAGCTGTTGATGGTAATCCGTTGGGGGGAGGGGTTCCACGCTTGTGTGTCGGCCAACCATTGGCGACCCTTTTAGCTTACTGTGCACTGTTTTGCTAATTATTCTAACTAACCAGAGTTTGAATTGTCATATTTGAACGGGGGTTGGGGTTGAAACATTTTCAGCTGTCCCGACCAGAGTTTTTACGAACCTGAAACTGGTATACGGGCTAAATTGTAGAGAGTAACTGTGGGTTTACGGTGCAAGAACTTCATTCTTGGCTGTGTTAAGATACATTAATCCATTGAAAGCTGATCTGAGGAATTTCTTCCCCCAGGTAATTTTTGAGAATTAATTGGCGGATTTGGAAAATGAACACATGGGGGGGTTGAACCCTCCCAACCCTCCGACAATTCAATCACTGGCTCTAACAGTCGTTGAAATGACATTTAACATCACGTAGGCTCGCGCATAGATCGAGCGCCTTTGAGTAGATTTCCGAAGAGGCGCTGTCAAGTTTCATTGATTCATTTGATAATATGATATAACACTGTGTGACTCGATTTGCTGTCTGTGCGTAGAACCCTTCGACCGACCTCAGAGCTTCAGCGCATTCTAGATTACAGACGGCAAATGGAGTGTGAATTTGAATCTGATGAGGACTGCTGCGTGGAATATCCCGATGAATATCGTAAAATACAGCATAGACGTGGCTTCGGCTGATACCCCCTTGCCGTTCGACTCTACCCTACTCAACACCCAGGAGATCGCAATCACCCACCCATGTTCACTCCAACATTCATAGTCAACTGCCGGAAGCCGGCTTTTACATCAAACTGCCGAGACAACTTAAAAAAACATAGACACATTGCAAATTATATAAAACAAGGTAATCACTGAAGTTTAAAAGATTCCAAGATACACACACCAGTCGAAATTCACCAGCGAACTATTTCATGCTGTAGATCAAACGTGTTTAAAAGGTGAATGTAGACCTAAATGATGAACGCAACAGCGGAAAGTGACGATTCGTTTGAAATTTTAAAAAAAATGTTGTAAAAGTATATTTTAACATCGAATTATATCTAAGTATTTTGATAATGTGCCGGTGCAAAAATAAAGAAAACCCTTGTCACTCGACTTAGTAGTCAAAATTTGTCTTTAGATGAATAGAATCGAAGCACAGTGTTCGTCGCTGGCTGGTGCGGCGTAGGGTTACATGTGCGATTTGTGTTCCACTTGCTGGCCAGTCGGGGCGTCGATCGATCATTCCCTGCGTTCTTCGTCTCATGGGGACTTGGTGGACCCGCGCTCTCGTGCCGCTGTGCGGGGAGGATGCGCCTCCTCATGCCTTGGACCGTTACGTTGAAACTTCTTGCCATTATTGAGACTTGGACCTTCGTTACTTAACTAAGTTAGACGAAATAGCAACGGGCTGACACGCATCGTAACCTTACACGAGAATTCGGTCCAGCTCGAGACGTTCCTATCACGCGTCCTTTACGACCTTTAGCCAACAGGACACGGGCTATAAATACAGGTAGCTTAGTCCATTCTACATCTACGACTGTACGAAGGACGCCTGCACTGTCTGCTAACAAAATACAGATCTATTAGTCTGGTCAGCACGCCATAAATCGATAACAATCGCGTAGCACTTAAACATCCGTTGTCTCTATATATAATAATCGAAAATAACCGACACACATCGACAAAATTGCTCTGATACGGCAAATGACCGAGAACGCTAATTTAAGACGGAGGCCAATTCCAAGAACGTTCCTTTAAGACCAAGACCGACGCATTCGAAACCGAGACCAAGACCGCGGTTTTCCGGTCTCGAGACCACATCCCTGGTAGGCGCTCTATATGTGTTCATTCATTTCCGAAATTTGATACCACCCATCTTCCAAAATCTCTTTGCTCAGAAGTGCATACACACGCCTGACAGCGCAATTGCAGTTGTACTGCAGAGCAATTGTGCGCGAAGGACTTGCTCAAGGTCCCTACACAGTGACTGACGCCCTGGACGAGGATCGAACCAGCACACACAGAATGTTATGGGCTGACCGCTCTAACCAATCGGCCACTGTGCCACACCACGTTCATATACATAGGCTACATATATAAATGTAAATGCTGGTCTCACATACATATGTATGTATACATACATACATACATGCGTATACATACATACATATGTATGTATACATACATACATACATACATACATACACATACATACATATGTATGTATACATACATACATACATACGTATACATACATACATACGTATACATACATACATACGTATGCATACATATATATATGCATACATACATACATACACATTTACATACATACATACATGCATACATACATACATACATACATACATGCATACATACATACATATATACATACATCCATACGTATACATACATACATACATACAGCCCGTCCTTAAGCCAAAGATGGTAGAGTCGTAGACAAAGATTAACACTTCCTATCTTCACTGTGAATTTGGGCTGTGTGGTGGTGAAACACAAAAACGTGGCGCCACGTAGGGACGGGGTTGATGGTATTTTAGCAGCAATGGACGTTATCCACCCAATTGTGTGGTGACGCCACACATCCCAAGGTAGGTGACGTGGACATTCAGTTACATTGAGTCATATCTTGGCCCGTGACTCTACCAGCAATGTCCAGCAGAGGTAGGGCCTATGAATTAAGTAAGGTTATGATGTTAAGTGTTCGACTTTATTTTTATATTTGCCTCCAAAATTAATCAGAGGTTAGTCAGCTTCCTGTTGGTGTCGTACTCCCTCTTGACTTGAGACTGACACAGACACATATCTGTAAGGAAGTGACGTCGTTGCAAATCCAACGAGTCAACGAGCTCATTCCCGCAAATGTCCTTGTTTGATTACGTATTTCGTGGGTGTGGTATTCCATAATCTGTGGCCTGGGACGTTGCTATGGACGCGGTTGTCGCGATCAGTCAGTGCTATCTGCGGCAAGAATCGCCAGTCGGAAGCCTCACAGGCCCATGTCGTAAACTTCGACATTTACTTTTCAAAATATCGTAAATTGTTTCTGGAATTCATTCCTTGGATCGGGAAAATGCTGTCCACAAGAAATCCATATTCGTTTCCGAAATACGAAGGAGATGATGACTTCGTCGGAACGCGAAGCTCGCAGGTTGGTTTTAATCTAGAAATTCGTAGCGATCGTTCAGTTTTGGCCCATAGGGAACAGTATGTAGGAAAATGTGACATAAAGAGGAATCTGGTAGCATAAACGCCTCGCATTATTTTCGTTATAATAACTTGGTATAATCATTTGGTGGGCGCTCCGTTAAGCTTAGGTATAACACAGCGGCGTCTACGTCATAGAAACTTTAGAGCAAATGCTCCATCCAAAAAATAAGGGTGAAGATTTCATTGTGATATAAAGAGAAAAGACGCCCCTGAATATACAAAGAAAATTAATCTTAAGACAATAATTCCAAAGTCGGTGGTAATATGCTATGGTGATATGATAAAATTCTGAAATTGGGTCCAATATTTATCACGACATCTTCATAAATGCTGATTAGATATGTAGCAGTGATGTGTGATGCTCATATATGTTACAACCGGGCTGTAAGTGTTCTACCAGATCAAGCAAGTGAACAATCTGGCTTAAGTTTGGCCTGCATATTCCGTTTCTCATAGCAACTTTAGTTATGAGACATTTATTTATATGACTATGGTATGCCAAAGACATGTCACAAGATCCTTTCAAAGCGCAATTCTGACCGTCACATATCCTCTTATTTTCATTGCAACATGAACAGCAAGTGGCATATACTAAGCCGAGTCACTTGGCTCAAAGAGACGACCCATGGAATCGCCTGAGTTTGACAGGAACGCTGTCAAGCAGCCGCAAGGAGGCTGGATACTTTGACCCAGATGCTCCAGGGGACAGCCTCGACTTCGTGCTCAAGACGGAATACAACCAACACAGAGAGTTTGACAAAGGCAAGAGTGAAACCGTTCTGCAAAAGGAAACGCTTGGAAAACCTCACAAGTGAGATTCTTTAATATGAACTAGTAGAACACAATGATGATAATACATAACAAACCATAAATATGTGAAGTGAAGGGATATTATGGAAAGAAAGAAAAAACCTAAGGGACCGATGCATCCCACTAACAGGGCCTACCCTTTCTTACTTAATATTAAGCAGCAGGTTAAGAAAGTTCATTATCTTAACTAGTTAACTGATGTTGTCTGTGCGCACACTAGTTGAAGCCTTCATCGGAAGAACCTTTAAGTCCATTTTCGGTTTATTGATATATCTCCAAATTTTTTAAAAAATCTACAGATATAATATATCTGTATACTTTAAAATTTTGTTTAAGTCTACAGATATTATATCTGTATACTTTAGAAATTTTTTAAAATCTACAGATATAGGATATCTGTAGATTTAAAAAAAAAATTCGGGGTATATATCAATAAACCGAAAATGGACTTAAGGTTCTTCCGATGAAGGCTTCAGTTATTTTTGATGGGTAGTTAACAGATGTTCTTTGTACTTATGTTAGAAGAGTCTGATATTGCTGGATATTAACGACATGTCTTATATAAATGAAATTTTCAAATTAAAGCCAAACAACATAAAATGTTGTTAACGAGAACAACAGAATTCCAGAGATATGTTTTCAATTGAGAATGATGCAACCTCACTATTAGAGTCACAGACATGAGGAGGTAAAGAGTCACAGATAATAATAAGATAATTTATATGGTGCCATAGCATGGCCAAGTCTGAAGAAAACCAAGAGTGAAATGCAATAATAAGACTTGTACCACATATAACTGACTCTCCAGCATTATCTTATTCAAGAAAAGATTGCCCTTTACACTTGTACTTAATTAAATGTAATCGAACATATAGTGCCCCTTCAAGATTTCTACTCAGATATCTGCGCTATCCTACGTGATTTTAAATATTATACATCAGTGGCAATATAGCTTAAACACTGTAGGAGCCATTGTAAGGTATTGTACTGCATAGAGAATGTAACATCGAACCGATGTTTTTCCAGTCGTATCCTGAAGAACAGAACATATCATGTGCCACCGTCCAAGGCCTCGTTGGGTCATCCACTGCGTGTGGTCGAGACTCCAGAAAAGCGAAGTATTCACAGCGTAAAAAATGCCATATGTAAGTATCTTTAGCTTAACAAACAGATAAATTACACAAATACAAAAGGCTACATACACCAGACTGAGTAGAGCTTTCTCAAATGTGGGTGGATATTAGTGTTTGCATTCCCTCTGGCCGGCATGCTCCCCTGTAGGACCTGTCTAGCTCTTTCTATAAAGTTCTCAACAACTTCAGCTTTGGCCAAGCCTGGGTCGAGAGTGCTTCTGAATAGTTGTGTGGAAGAGGCGCCATATAAATTAGACAGACAGACAGACAGACAGACAGACAGACAGACAGACAGACAGACAGACAGACAGACAGACAGACAGACAGACAGACAGACAGACAGACAGACAGACAGACAGACAGACAGACAGACAGACAGACAGACAGACAGACAGACAGACAGACAGACAGACAGACAGACAGACAGACAGACAGACAGACAGACATACATACATACATACATACATACATACATACATACATACATACATACATACATACATGCATCCACATTCATAACAGAACAAAAAATTTCTGAAATGTATGCATCAAAACTTTATCTTTATCTGCAATTACATTGACTTCTAAGATCTTGTTTTTGCTCTGCCTGCAAGGATGATTAGTTCCTCACTTTGAGGCTGAGTCTGTTTTGTAATTGCTCATTTTATGATTATTTTGTGATTCCTTGATTGTTCGTGTCTGATGTTCCCGCAGTGCGTTTGCAGGTGATTCAATAAACTACATACGTACTTACATATAATGTACCAGCATCTTTCATAGTAAACTACATACTTACTTACTGAAGAAAAAACATTTTTAATGGTAAACTACATACTTGCTTACATACTGATGAACCAGCATCATTAATGGTAAACTACACATGTACTTACATACTAATGTACCAGCATCTTTCATAGTAAACTACATACTTACTTACTGAAGAACCAACATCTTTAATGGTAAACTACATATGTACTTACATACTAATGTACCAGCATCTTTCATAGTAAACTACATACTTACTTACTGAAGAACCAACATCTTTAATGGTAAACTGCATACTTGCTTACATACTGATGAACCATAATCTTTAATGGTAAACTACATACTTACTTACTTACAAACCATCATCTTTAATGGTAAACTAAATACTTACTGATGAACCATCATCTTGATGGTAAACTACATACTTACTTACTTACTAATGAACCAGTATCTTTCATGATAAACTGCATACTTACTTACATAATAATGAACCAACCTCTTTAATGGTAAACTACATACTTGCTTACATACTGATGAACCAACCTATTTCATGATAAACTACATACTTACTTACTTACTAATGAACCAGCATCTTTCACTGCATCTCTGCTTCGTTTTCTTGTAGCTGGTCATCACACCCAGACAACAAACTGCGGATTTTCACGAAAGCCGGATGGCGGCTTCTTCACTTCGTGAGGCCCTCGTGGAAAGGCGTACCCCCCAACGTCTGTTTCCAGACAAGTACGGTGTTTGCAACATCGTTAGCAAATTGTGTGAGCCTGTTACAGAAAGCAAAGCAGCTGTTGGCACAAGAATTATCTGTAAGACCTTTTGTAGCATGTAAATGTAGGTGTTGTTTACATTTGCTTTGTGATATTTCGTTTGTGGCGTGAAACAGACAAACTGGGTAATCATGTAGAAAAAAATATATTTCGAGTTTAAATAAAGATATTTTAAGATTTTGTTCCACACTTACTTGCCTAATTATAGTTGTGCCTCATGATGAATTCGATGCCCTCCCACTTCAATGATGGATCAGGTAATGAGAGAGCAGAGACCAAGAAAATAGGGCTGCTTTCTCTTCGTGTGGGCTCAGCCATAGGCAAAAGTGAGTCATGGCCTCAACTGCAGGAATTAAATGAACCCCTTCTAGGGTTATTTCATACACAAGTCAACAAATCAACCCTTTTGGATTAGTAAAGTTACTGACTTAATACAACAAAATAAACACCAACTGAATTTTTTGATGGGAAGGAAAATCAACAGAAATAAATCTGTCACCATTCAATTCCCATTTTATTAAAAGTTTTCCCCATCTCTTACTCTAGATAACTGTAGTTCCGCAATTACGGAGACTTTATCAAGTAATAGATATACCAGATATTACAAATTCTAGAAATAAAACTCACTAACACCCATTAACAACAACTCAACTAGTACCCAACTCTAATCAGAAAAACTTCCATCTTTTACTATATTATAATCACTTTAGAACTGACTTCATTTCGTCATCACTAGAAACATGGGTTCTCAATATTAAGCATCACAGAAAAACGGAACATAGAAAACAAATATTGTTGATGTCATATAGATGCCAGCTTTATGAAGTCAAGGTTTGACTTGTAGCAAATGAAGTAATTATTCGAGTATACCATTACACCACTCTTGATGCTGACCACATGAGACTCAAATGAATCAGCTTAGTTAAACCAAATGAAACAAGAACTAAATACAATTTTAAAGCCAGAAACGAGCTTCTCATTTCTTAACCAAATAGTCTTGAAATGCCCAATACACTTTCAATTGTCATATCGTGGCTTTAGAATTATATAGCGCCTCTTTTACATAACTATTCAGCACAGAAACCTGTTATAAAATTATCTTTATGTTGTTCATTTATCTATGTGTTGTTTATTTATCCATGTTGTTTATTTATCTATGTTGTTCATTTATCTATGTTGTTTGTTTATCATCTCAATGTTTATTCTGTCGCTTAGTCATGTCTGTTACATTCACGGCTTTGAGCAATGCTCTGCTGAAATTCGTATTTTAGAATTCATCAAAGTATTATAGAACCCAGCACCACCGATATTTCTAGAACCTTTGATGTTGTAGAAATGGTTTCCACATTACATCAAGTTCTGCAGAAGTTTGGATTTCCTCAGCAGAAAATTCACAAACAGAAAAATTGAAACATACACTTCGATATCAAACGCATTGTTTTAGCAGTCATTTAAACAGCAACTTTGCATGGCAGGCTACTTGGAGTAATTTGGCATTTCAAAATGCAACAATAGGTTCAACCATAAACAAAAAACTAACACACCATACACAATGATTGTACCAACACAGACCAAGCTTGCACCATGTGATGATATCGTGCTCCAAGGTACCCAAAATAAATTCTAAAGTTCCTGAGCCTTCTACTGCAGAAGTCAGGTTGCCAAGGGGTTAGGGCGTTGGGCAATTTCAGTGCACCAATGGTGCTGCATATCACTCAATTCAAAAGAAACTCCCTATGAATCACTTCCTGATCATGCACCACTAATAACCAAACATATGAATCAGTGGTCATGTCTTAGTGGTGCATGGAAATTTTGTACATGATTGACTTGGCGAGGTCCTACGAAGCAGTAGCAAACTCAGCAACAGTTGAAACTATCAAAAAAGTGCTTGACTGTTACCCATCAACAACACACAATCAACAATTTAGTTGATTAGCAAAGCCACAATTAATGAATTAACTAATTAATAGTTATTTCAACAATTAACTTCTGCTCCAAAATATAATACTTTACACATTGAACCACTAGCTCTTGGCATTTTAAAACAGCCACACTGCACCTCTAAGACATCCTACAAGAACTTAACTACTCACTAGCCAAACTAAAATCAACATTTAATCGAGCCAAAGTCACAGACTTTTTTCTCAGAGGTGAAATGCGATCAACGGACCCTAAAACACATTCAGACCAGTTCAAAGTGATCCACTATGGCAACAAGGTCTCAGTAAATATCACAAGTTCACAGGCAAACTTTCCAAAAAAGCCAATAGAACGGACGTCATTTTATCTGCATCACCTCCAGGGGTTCAATGACACAGCACATTGGACAACTCGTACAGCACAAATGAACCGCATCACTTGAAACTGGAGACCATTTTAAAATCTGAGGTACATAAATTATCTTACAAATAATTAAACACTCGTATAACTTAAAATAATAAAACATAAGATAATTCGAATTCTATTTCTTATATTAACAATAAAAATGAAACAGAATCAAATTTCAAAATGGAACCAAAGACAACAAGAAATATAATATTATAGGGCAATAATAAAATCAGGTCATCCACAAGATGAAGAATACCAGCAGTGTTAGTCCTTTCCCAAGGACTTCCTCAGTTCTTCAGCGATGCATCATCCACAGCAGTAGAATGTCAACTGGAATCATTGTAAGGCACCCACGCAGACGCTTCCGTCACATAATGATGCGCGGATCAGGAACGGATTCCGAGATTTCTTTGTGCGGTAGGACATTTCCACCGTTTATGTACAGTTCGTCTCGGACAATTACGTCCTCGCCAAGTACTGTTACGTTTTCCATACGAACCTGAAGTCAAACACAGTTATCATTCATTCATTTCATTCTGAGCAAATAGCTCTCCTTCAAAAAACCTACTCAGGAGCACTCCCAGTCACGACTAAAGACAAAAGACTTGAGGGACTTGTAAAACTCGACAGTAGGGTCACAAGCAATCTGTTTTGATTTTCGTAAAGGCATTTTCTCTGTTGCCAACTTGGACTGCACCTCAACCAAACATACCCGCCCACTGGCAACACACGTTAGTAGCTCTAGCAACCAAAGGCTTAGGGCAGTGTAGTTGGAAGCTACAAATCTTCTCCTTATTAATTATAGGTTAGTTCCTTTAAGTTCTTGTTTTGTTGCAATCCTCCCAAACCTTGGCACAAAGAAGAGTTTCTTTTTATAAAGAGATTCAAAGGCTCAGCTTTTAATTTTCTTACATTTCAGTTCTGATAATTTCACTTCATTTTCCGATAATTCTACTTAATTTGTAGCCGACCACAATTACCAGCCCCATGTAGTGTAGTACTATGTCATTAATTTAGTCATTATCATAATTAGGACCCAAATTGTTACTTTGCACTCTACAATAAATAGCATTATTGACTGAAGTTTTGAGGTGAGTTACTTATCGAACAGATTGTAATAGATTCGAAAAACAGCTAATTCCAATTGTAATGGTTTAAAAAATTTCAGTAACAAATGGTCGTCGATTAAAAATTTAGCTAACCGATTTGATAAACAGCCAACACTAATTCAAATCGATGATCAACAAGATTTTGACAATTCTAACTCTAAGGTATTACTCTAAATTGATTAGCCCTGACTAACCATGATAGATGTTCGTGAAAATTTATTCACGGACACTACGACTACATGAAGTGGAGGTCGTCCCTTCATTGTATATAGCATAGTACTTCTCTGCAGACATTTAACGTAAGACAACCATCGATTGATGCCACGCGCTTTATATTAATGGCGCTATAGAAGTCATTAGGTAAATAATCCATCATCATGGTACCATCGTCATGTCGGCCATCACTGCCAGCCTCCGTAACGGCATTGAACGTTTGAGAAGTGACTTACCCATTGTCCCACTTGACACCTCCATCCGATGATACACGAATTCAGCCAAGCGTGCGACTTGATCACCGTACCACGAAGAACCGTGCAGCGCTTTATGCAGACGCCATCTTGTATGACGACGTCTGGACCGATCGTAACGTCTGGTCCAATGCGACAGTTGCTACCGATCTTAGCAGATGAATCCTACGGCAATCCAATGTCAACGACTTCTTAAATTACTTCAAAGGATAACCATTTAGCATCCATGTCAGCTGATACTAATAATAGTTTAATTTCAAACTGACAAATATGATTACAAACACAGTATGAACGAATGATGACAAGTTATAATAGATTAGAACTTAACTGACGCCAATCATCTTAACAAACGCTCCCCCTCTAGGGGGAGCGTTTCTAGACTAGTCCACCTTACGGGGGATACAGTTCTCGAACTAACTTCTTCAGCTCTGCACCCCAGTATGTTCACCATTACGGCCCCCAATAGCTGTCAACAAGAATCCGTCTGTTGGTTCCACGCTTGTGCATTGGCCGACCACTGCTGACTCTTTTCATCTTGCTGTGCATAGCTTTGCTAACAGACGTATATCACTTGCTCATTATGACATTTAACAATAATCAGGTCCTAGCATATATCATTTCATAAAAAACAACAACAAATAAAGGCTTAAAACACAATTATGGCACGTCAACCAAAATTGTCATCATAACTGTACCAAATAGACGATGATATTATAATGAATATGAAGCAAATATTCGGTACAGCTTAATAACAGCGTGGAAAGGTGACTGGAAATGAATGGTACATACGACGAGAACATTTCCGACGGCTGCAGGACCCTTGTAGAGCTTCTCGGGATTTTTATTTCTCACGTCATTGAGATAGAGACACATTCCTGTGAGGAAGTCTTTGGGTTGACCAACATCCATCCAGAAACCTACAGTTTCACAACAGCTCATCTATGGCAGATCACTTATGCAAAACCATGCATTCTCTGTGACAGGCCCAATGGTTTGGAATAGCCTTTCTCTGGAATTAAGTATGTTCACTAAATCACGCAGTGGTACATTTTGAAATCAATTGAAAACTTACCTTTTTGTCTGGGCTGGAATTGGGGTGCTATAAAATCTCTTTAGTAAATAAATGAATGCTTGAATATTCTCGGTGCTGCTGACTACTCTATTTCCTCCATTATACGAAAGGATTGTTTTAAAACCAAGGACTGTGAATTTAATCAATTCATGTAATTGATAACTGTGACTATTCTCTGTCATAGACACTGATCATCGAGGCAGTCTATATACATTTTAATGAATCAATTAATTTAAAATCATACAGAGCTGCAGAAACTTCCAGATAGATTTTCCTCATCGTGGCACTGTACGTACCACGGAGTTCCATCGCAAAAAGGTTTTTATCTTTGGCCATTGCAGGAAAGATTTCCTTCTCTATAGATGTCGGTCGAAGCTCGATGCGATTGAGAACGGCTGGGTTGAATATGTACATGCCAGCGTTGATCTTGTTTCCGACATATTCCTGAGGTTTCTCAACGAATCGGTCGATCTGACCATTCTCTGGACTGTAAACAACGACACCGTACTTAGACGGTTCTGCCACTTGCGTCACCTGAAGAAGAAAAGTTTTACAATCACAAAGTCAATTGAACCAAACCTTTGAAAGTTTAATTTAGTCAAATCTTAACAATAACATATAACATAACAACTTGTTTTTTGTATTGACAACAACTACTTCCATGCCATCTGTCAGCTGATGACGGGAATTTGTAAGTTGGTTACACGCGTGCGCATGGGCCAACCACAGATGACTCTTTCAGCTCACTGTTGTGCTAGCTGTTCAAACAGTCACTGAAATGGCCTAAAACATCATGCAGGCTCGCATCTGGGTAGATTTCTTGAAGAGGTGCTATATCAAGTTTCACTGATTCAAGTAATACAAGTACGATTCAAATAAAGTAATAAGAGAAGGGGTGAATAAGGAAGCAAAACCCTGAAAGGACATAAGTCTCGTAGTCTGATCACCCTAATACGATTAGTAATCATGGCAGCAGGTATGATGTTGAAACATGGAAAACAATTTTTAATTAGTCAAGAATACGTTTACGTAAGCTCACGTGCTATACAACATATATGCACAAGTGCGATAATTATCAGTGTTGTATGGAAGACTTGAAACTTCAAGACTAAGACGAGACCGAGACAGTGAGGTGCCGAAACTGAGACACTAGGTTCAAGACAGTGCGAGACAGTAAAGGACAAGTGATCTTAAATAAAAGGCTGTAAAATACTAATGTATCAGTTTTTGGGAATAATGTTCATTTGTAAATTCAATTTGAAACTTAATAATGTATATAGTACCAATTCCCAAGAACAGTTTTTATATTGCCGCATTTTATTTTTTTCGATAGCTCTTCTTCGGTTTATTTTCTGATTAGTATAAAAAAAAGTCTTTTTAGACACGTCTGAAATATTCTTGACAATTTTAAACAAGCAAATTCGATACCAAATAGGCTACCAAACGAAATTATAAATTTTCGCATATCCTTACTCACCCTAAGAAACTCGAAGTTGTTCCGATCGTTTCGGTTATGGTGGTTTTACATCAATGACAAGTGGCACGCCATAGCTATTGTTTAGTCAATAACTTCAAATTGCGTAAATGCAAACTTCACAATTTCAGGTTCTCTCTCAAACACGTTTTCACTTTAAGATATTTGAACTGAATTCAGTATCATGTGACTTGCGTGTTAACCATAATTACTGTTTCTCATAGATTTCGATTTCAGTTTCTAGCGCAAGTTTTAAGACAGTAACGCGAAACCTATCGAGACCGCTTGTTCGAGACAGAACAAGACTTTCACTTCAAGACAGTTTCTAAAAATTCAAGACACTACCGCAAGACCGAGACCGAGACACTGTCTCGAGACCATACAACTCTGATAATTATATACTTGTACTTGTATTCTTGAACTGTACATAGATGTCGCTACCAAGCGGGGTCTTTGGTCCATTCAGGGCCATCCCTTGTGGCTGCTATCAATCATATAGGTGCCATCATTCTGTAACTCAGAATAGTTGATCATTTGATTAGTTATGATGGCTGGTTATAAAATAAACGATATAATTGGAACACAATTTGATTTTATATATATTTAATATATACATATATAACATTATTTACTTATTTGGGTTAAATGATCATATCTGAAAACATTTCTTGATACAACTTTTGATTTCTGAATATTTGTCTGAGTGGTAGTGCAATCTCACTGAGTTGGGCTGGGAGTGCTTCTGAGTAGAAGGCCCTCAAGGGGTGCTATATAAAACTGTTGCAATATTAATAATAATAATTGGGAAGTGTACAATGTACATGTTGAGTTCATAACCTGACATCTTAGTCTGCAAGGCAAAATATAACCCCATTCAAAAGTATAACCCCAATCAAAAGTACAACCCCATTCAAAGGTATAACCCCATTCAAAAGTATAACCCCATTCAAAAGTATAACCCCATTCAAAAGTATAACCCCATTCAAAAATATAACCCCATTCAGCACGCGAATGTGCCAAGGAATTTTATTTAGTGACTTCTTCCCAGTAAGATCCCATCACTATTTCAGCAGTTCGTTGAGTGAGAATTATCTTGGCGTATCTCCAAAATCAAAAATTCGGAGGAAAACGAGTTTGAAGATTTTGGTGCGAAAGCGTTGCGTGAGAATTATTTGGTGTATATCCAAAATAGACACTGCTAAACCGTGCAAACTCCATACAACTCTGGTGATACGATAAACACGTCTGAATGTACATACGACAGTTAGTTTTTGATGAATATCTTTAAAACGATATGTCGTATCTCTTAGTTATTTAAACTGAAGAAAGAAAATATATTGCCTGCTACATATCAACTCTAAACGAATTTTTTTTTTAAAGTGAAGATACGACAAGATAATTCTTGCACCATGAGTTCTTTCTACAAAGTAGCAGTTGCAGTCATACATACCACGATGGTTCCCTCTTTTGCGTGGTTTCTGTGGAATGTGATCATATCCTTGAATGGAAAATCACAGATGACGTCACTGTTGAGTACAAAGAAAGGTTCCTCATCCTGACACAGTTCCTCCCTTGCCAAGGCCAGTGGACCAGCTGCAGCAGACATTACCACCACACACTATTGTCATCAGCCAGCATCACCCTCTCTCTTCCCCAAATGCAATTCTCAATCATCATCATCTTCTTTGATAATCATCATCACAATCCAAAACCATCATCACCATGTTCAATCGTCAATTCGTCATTATGATAAACAACAACTAAACTCAGAATTGAGTCACTCATCTGAAGTATATAGAATTTTTTGGCGACAGACCAAAGTTCTCCAAATAATTCTAACATTTGAGCAATGCCCAGCATTTCAACTGATGCACTATTCAAAGTACTTTTAGCATTTAAACTTCACGAGCTGTCGTTTATTGAAAGGGTGGCTGTGCTAGAGGGACAATTGTCTCCTAAGGGATCAGCTTTCCCCATCGGTTCCATTTTTTTCAAAACAATTATGCCACGCTTCTGTATACTGTGAATAATAAAAACATTTGGCAATGGTTTTGGTTATATAAGTCCATTGCTGCAATATTCATTCAACTTCCATTTCCACTCATTAACATTAAACATAATTTCTATTCGATCTGAATTTAACGTACCAGTTCCCAAGGGATCTTTTTCGTGTGACATCGTAATTTTTATCCCAAGCTGCAAATCAAAAAAAATCCAAACTAGGTAGAGCAAAAATCCACCAATTCATCAATCTTAGAATGGCAGTTAAAAGTAAAAACTAAAATATGGAGACAGATAGTTTCAAGAAAAACAGAATAATATAGTACTTTCTAAATGCAAACCCAATACAAAAAAACTATGACTTGATTATGAAAGAACAAATCTGTTACTATGAAATAATGATAAAATGAATTTTAGATTTTAGAGATCATAAATGCTACAAAGCCCATCAGAAATAAACAAAATAAATCATAACATTGTAAATATTCTTAAATAAAACTATTTTTATAAATCCATATGCTTATTTCAAGAATTTTTGACAAAGGCAGACTTAATCAGTAAACCAGTAAATAAAAGCATGAAATAAGCATGAAATAATAAGACAAAAGAGAAGAACACAAGAAAAGATTAGAAGCAAGGGAAATGTGGAGTTGGAAAATGAATGGAAAAGTTAGTCGGACAGAACACAGAACTAATGAAAAGGTATTACAAATGGTAGGAGAGAAAAGATCACTGATGAAGACAATAGGAGAATGACAAAGGAGATGGATGGGGCACATACTAAGAGGCAACTCATTATGATTATCTCCTCTCATTATTATTATCATTTTAACCCCATTGTCCTAAATATTCTAGTTAAGTTCTTAACTGTTTCTGAATCCAGCAGCAACTTGCAAAGCTAAAATTCCTCATGGTTGCAAATATACCATTTCTTACAACCAATCATTCTATCATCAAAACACTTTAGGTTCCATTTAAAACAATGCCACAAGTCGAGTCAGCAACAATAGTTAAAAACACTAAATACTACATCAAGCATGAATGATTACCAATTCAAACCTGATTGTTAGAGAAAATCATCAACCTTATTCAACATGACTTTGCCAAAATAAAAATTCCCAAGCACTCGTCAGTCAAAAACTTAAACTGCTTATGCAATCACAATTTTTTATAGTAAGCAGAATTCGAATGACATAATTAAGCCAAAGTTGAGTTAAGTAGCAGCTAAACTCAATGCATACTTCTTGACCAACACCTCTACATTAAATAACTGCCTTACATTGCGATCATAGTAGACAGGCTCTTGATCATTACAGGTCTGTTTAGAAATACAGAATATACTTAGACCTATAAAACACCATGTTCAATACAACCTAATATACTCCTAGACAAAAGGTCTGCTTATAAGTCTGTTGCAAGGTTAACACTACTGTCTAATTTATCCTGATAAGTTCACCCATACTCTATAAAATGCCTTATTTAACCTCTAAAGCAGCAAAACCAAGCAAGTTTCTGTTTAAAACAACACGCACGATACAATGCTAGCAGTTACACTATTAGGTTCCGTAAAGCACTGAAAAACCAGATAATAGTATTATTACTATGAGTATAATCTCCTGTTACATGCTTTTGTTCAAGACTCATTTTTTTACGTGCACAATTTAATGACCGTTAAATGAATAATAATAAATAAATAAAAATAAATAAAAGTTAGTTAATTACATTTCTGGTATTTTGCAAAAGAACAGCAAAGTCAGCAAGTGCAATTATGGGGGATTTCCAGAAATCACAAAGTATCAGATATGGACAAATAAACAAATAAACAGATAAACACAGATGAGAGATATAGGACAACAGATACAAGATGTTTCACAGCACATATACAAGACATTACATAATTGGCTAATTAATAACAAGTGATTAAATGTCAACAGCATTAGTGATATTCTTACAATAAAAAACATTAAAAGGGATTCATGTCATAAGACATTAATTAGTCATTCTTTTATGTTAAGCAACATAAGGGATTCTTTTAGATCAAACTTTACAAACATATCACTGTACGTTCTCCACAAAAACGGTCATCAAGTTTTCGCAAAAGCGTGCCTCAAAAGCAACATATTTTGATCTAATCTGTCGACTTACACGCTCTTCCTCTACCTTCAGCTCCTTCATCAACATCTCTGCATTGTAGCTGACAGCAAGGATGATATGCTTAACACCAGCCTAAATATTCATAACCTTTGATCAGTATACACATATTCATAATCAATCATAATTACCAACATATTCATAATCATTAACATATTCGTAATCAATAACATATTCATAACTATTAACATATTCATAACTATTAACATATTCATAATCATTAACACATTCATAATCATTAACACATTCATAATCAATAACATATTCATAATCAATAACATATTCATAATCAATAACATTCATATTCATAACTATTAACACATTCATAATCATTAACACATTCATAATCAATAACATATTCATAATCAATAACATTCATATTCATAACTATTAACACATTCATAATCATTAACACATTCATAATCAATAACATATTCATAATCAATAACATTCATATTCATAACTATTAACATATTCATAATCATTAACATATTCATAATCAATGACATTGTTCATTATGAAAGTTAGTCAATCATCTTATGAGTGTTCTGATCAAAGAGTAAAATCTGGTTGGCTGCCAAGATCATGCAGCATGTTTTAGAGAACCATAATTCATTGCATGTTGCTGTGTTCTTGCACATTTGTGTGTCTGTCCTACTATGATAGCGTGAGGTTGTTTACAACCAGAAGTCCTACGATAGAGCTATATAAATGCTGAAAAGCATACACACAGTATAACAGAGTGTTCAAGTCCACACAGAATGTAGCCCTGTCTGCATAAATCAACAAGGAAAGAATAGATAAAAGAAATAAGACAGGAATGTGCGTAACATGTATTTGTAACCTGTAAATAATCTGGAAGTAATCCTTCTGTAATATTGTATTTATTTATTTTGAGAATTTATATAGTGCCCCCTCAAGAGATCTACTCAGAAGCGCTCGTATGTAATCTGTGGACAAGCTGTGCATAATCTGTGTGTGTAATCTGTGTGTAGCCTGTATGTAAAGAGACAAGACTGAGTGAATTAATTCGATCCTTACATCCACCAGAGCCTCGATCTGATGCATGAGCATCGGCTTATTGGCAAATTCGATCAATGGCTTTGGCCGGGTGAGGGTCAGAGGTCGTAACCGAGTGCCGTAACCACCAACCAAGATCAGGGCCTTCATTTTTCTTCAGCTTCTAAAAGGTCACAAGAAAACACACGCACAATATTTTATATGCAGTTTGCAAACCATTTCTTAAAATGTACTTAAAATAAGCACAAGGATACACATGGCACAAATATAATGTATTTTACTAATTATTTCTCATAATCTGTGCATAAGCTGTATAATTTATCTAAAATTACCATGAGCAATTAGAGGAATACAATGACAGCGATAATGATGGCAGCTATTTAATTATTAGATTTCACTACCACACTTAATAATTATCCCAAGAAAATTATATTGAAAGTCTAATGAAAGAGTATTAGATTGCCAATCAGTGAATAGGCATGCCTAAACTGTATAACTCACAGAAGCTATATAATTTATCTGTATCATATCAGAAATGAGACACATCCAAAATCAAAGACAATACGAACACAAATATGTCTAAATTATTGTTATCCAAAACGTCATCAAAATAGCGATAGTAGGTAAATGAGATTGCCTTAGCATTAATGGGACATGGTGGTGTAGCGGCATGCTCTGTGCCTCGCAACCGAAGGGTCGCAGGTTCAAAACCCAATTCATGTCAACGCGTAGCGACCTTGGACAAGTTGCTCAGCCATAAAAGGCAAAGGGAAACCACCTCATGCATCTCATCCCTGGGTGGCATAAAAGCCAATGGACCTGCCTTCATCATCATCTTGCCAAAGGAATCAACTCTAGGTAGGATAAGGTTATGTGAGCTGGATCGCAAGTTGTATGGGGTGACTGGTACAGTGATATAAATATATTCTTTTTCTTAGGTGAATGCAGCAATGTGCTTATGGTTGTAATTAGTAACTTCAGTCATGCCCATGCATAATGCTATATTTTTGTAAACATCCAAAAGATTAGTCATCTACGGCAGAGAGACAATCCATGGTTGCACTACTCTGAATGCACAATTTGAAAAAGGATACGACATAAACATACACTGAGGAATAGGGACAGACACAAGGAGATAGTTCCAAAATCCAGGTCTGTCAACCTCTCTCTACTGTGGGCTCCCACAGGTCCAATTGCAACTCTGTTGGTCACGGCTCGTATGATTTGGCTGCATCTCTGAGTACATGAGGGATGTCCTCCACTGGCTCCCAGTCCCACACCACATCCATTATCAGATCTTCTCTGTCATTTGGCGATGTGTCATGGGTAGTGTGTCTGTTCATCTTCGGGATCCATTCACCTTAACTTCGGCTTGCTCTGGTTGCCGATCTCTTCGCGTGGTCTCAACAGGCGACTTTGTTGCTGCACATGCTCACACAATATAGCTTTCTCAAATGTGGGTCTCAACCTTTTGGAATAACCTACCCTCTGACCTGCGTTCTATCCCGCTTGGACCTGCTCTTTCCAGAAACTTCTCAAGACTTTCCTCTTAGGCCAAACTTGTGTTGGGAGCGCCTCTGAATAATACCTTGCTACACAAATTGCACAAATAGATATATAGTAAAAGCTCGTTTACCAACAGCAGCTTTCTAATTTTAAGTCTGACTCAAGAAACGCAATCAGGTGACTTAGTGGAACACAGAACTAAGAAGTAATGGGTTGTAATATACATTGATTGCGAAAGTCAAAACACGGTAATCAAACATGTCATCCCAGCATTTGCCCAACACGAAGACTTACAAACAACTGGGAAAAAGCATCACAACAGGGACCATAAAACTAAAACAATCTGATAAATAAACCAGAATGAAATAAACTCACATATGACGCAACCAGGAAAGCCAATATCGTCTTTTAATCACCAAATTTCGCTCACTCCCGTTGCCACGAGTTCACTTGTCGTGTTTTCACATTAAGGGCCCAGATACTGTCTAGTGACGTCACTTTTTATTAGGTGCCATACTAGCCTACGTGTCACATCAAACCACTACCACTTCGAACAAAAGTTTGTAATCTCCGGACCTCCAGAAAACACGTATAAGTACTGTATGCACATTGAATGATGCTGCTGAGCAAAAGACTTGCTTTTCGCTGCATCATCCAGCTGATGTATGGACGGGATGCAGGAAAATGCCTAATTGGTTTTCCTAAATCTCGTCTGACACCTTTTTAACAGATGCTAACTGCAGTCGCCCGCCTTACTCACTTTGCACACAATTTCGACCTTCATGACTGAGCACTTAGCCTACGGATTTATGGAATTTGATAAAATTCGCCTTTTCGTGTGCTGTCGTGTCCAAAAGTTTGCGGAGTCGTTATTATGATTGGACGCCCAAGAACACGTGAACACACCTCGCGCACGGACTGTGGGAAGATCAGACGGCGTCAAAGATCTACGCCTTTACCGTTGTGGGTGGTGCTAGCCTACTCCTACGTACAATAGTTCATAAACTTTGAGAAATTTCGTGTAGGCCTACGAACTGTGAACAGCTTCTACATTCGACAACCCAAAAGTTGTTTCCTATGATACTGGGGCCTGTTTGTTCTTGGTCATTAAGAAAAGGAGTCTCAAGTATTGTAATAATAATAATGAATTTTTATTTACATACACTTGTTTATTTGGTTTTACAGTACTTTTGGGAACCTCACATATTATGCATGCATAAAACTGTAGCACCTAGCACTGTCTTGAACAATTTATTTTTAAGCAGAGACATACCTGGTGTTGCTGCCTTAAATGTTGAATAATTCTTGTGGGCTTTTCATGAAGGCCTACCCAGTGGTTGAGTGACATGTAAACAATGAAACTTTTCTTTGCAAAGCAAAAATGAATTAAGCTAAAGAAAATGGCTAGAGCCTAGGTAGCCATGCGCCAAACCTCACACAAGTTTTGGCCTTGTGGCACCAAGATAAGGGCATGCCACAATGTTTTTGGAAACATCAATAGGGCTTACTATAACAAAAAATACTACAGTGAGAAATACTCTGACATCATACATCCATTACAAAGATTTATATAGAACCTCAAAAGGCAAGTAGATAATGTATAATTTAACCCACCTTAGGTATCTACTTGGCAGACGTTGGCTCACAACTTTTAAACACTTCCAGGGCCTCTGGAAAAGGTGGAAACAACAACATGCAAGTGACAAATACTTTATTACTCCAGTGCAATTACATGTTGCCTATGATTTGTTAAGGGCTGCACTGAGATTCCATATTTACTACGCATTCAAGTAATCCAACATCACACTTCAACACAAAAGAAAAACAAGTACATACTACTTTCAACACAGCTATAAGTACAACAACTGACCTACTATCAATCGATGTAAGTGTATCATCACCCGACCTACTTTTTTCCACCAGATCCAACCTACATAACTGATAACTAGATGAATACTCAACACTATAAACAGCGAGCATCTTTAAGTCACCATTACCTGTGAGTCACTATAACAATTTTATACCTATCAGACAACCAATGACTCCAAATTTAATACTATGTTAATCAATGAATGTATGTAAGCACTATGTCAGCACACAGCCATAGCATAGGCAGAGACTTGGACCTTGGTTTGCGGGGAGAGGTCGACAAAACTGAGGTTTGGAGGGGTAGGTTGAAACAAATTCAATTCCCAAATAAGGATGCAGCAAAAAAGATGAACAGTGGAAAACACTGTAGAAATGTTTAACATTTATGAAATATTGGAGGGAACATATATATCCCGCCTAAGCCTCTGCCCCTGCACAAGAAACACAGGCCATCCGACTTATCAACTGCATATTTCTCATCAGTACTAAATTACAACTGGCAAATTGCTAATGAAATAAGTGCAGAATTTTTCATCAAGTGACGTGCAAGCCAGCTGGTCACTTGCACCAGGTGAACACAATTAGTCTGCTTTTGTACATTAAAACAACTTCTGGGAGAATCAATAACAAATATTGCCTAACACTTTTCCCACTTTCAGCCTACACCAGCGTTTCCCAAACGGTGTTCTGTAGAACCCTAGGGTTCTGTGAAGTGAATACAAGATTCCCACAAAAATTGTTCACTGTGTACAATAAGCTTCTAACAATTGAAAATAAATTATACAAATTTTTCATGGGAGGATTTTTGCTTAACATCTGTACATGAAAGAGAACTCGGATGTCATTGATCTGTTTCATTAACCTAATCTAGGCCTAAACCTTTAATTGTCTGCATTCCCAAGCATTTGTAAAAAAAAATTCAATTTTGGACAGGGGTTCCACCAAAAAATTTCAGATCAAAATCGTTCCATGGTCAAAAAAGATTGAGAAATGCTGGCCTACACTGTTATTGGCACTGCCCATGGTTATCCCTTTCCTTGTCGACTAGTTCCAAAGCCTCCGTTAAATACTGGACAATTACATCTCACCATTTGATTAATCCACTAGAATCATTAATACAGCCTCTCTATATATACAACTTGTATAAGTTTTTAAGTTTAATGTCTCAAGTGGTTAAAACATGCCTGCCACAACCCATGGGCTAAAGTAGGGCCAGCAATGCCTGGTAATTGTAATTTGTCCATCACCAACAAAACAACAGAGTTGTATGTAGTACTAAATATGAATTAATTTTTGTAACTCAGAAATTTAAATAAGGTCTGTTGAAAATGTCAACTTGGTTACACTTAAGAGGTTTATGATCCGAGGTCAAATCGCTTCAACAGTCAAAAGTAATGTCCGTTAAGATCACCACGTCATAAATACACTTCAGTTTCGACGATCAGAGCAACTTGCAGGCCAGTGTTGCATGCTTTATTACCACAAAACAAGCATAATGGCATAAAAACTAAATGCCTGCATATATTATGAGCATTCTGACCAAATTAGTTTCATTGGTAACAAAGAAAAAATCCACTGAAGCCATCAGACTCTCGATCCTCCAGACCTTCCAACCCGAATTTAAACCAACCCTATTCACACCTGCTTCACTGATTCTGTTTTTCGACAGGCGCATGTAAGTAATCTGAATTCCACAAATTCTCCATTGGAGTGCTGGAGAAATCTTCAGTTAACAGCTGCAATGTTCTTGCAATAAAACAGCTGAAGAGAGAAACCTTTTACACATGGCAAACATTGTCAGAGCCCTCAAGCTAGAACATTGAGTACTGGCGTTATGCTACATTTAAACCATAGGAACAAGCCATGATTGATCAGTGACATCCTACAATCGCATTTTCCAACGCTACCACAAAACAGAAATACTGCCAACAACACCTAAAATCGCAAATAAACTCAAGTAAATAATGTCAGATTCACTGACGATGACATCACATTTGTTCGTCTAAATTTTATTCTGACGTGCTTAGATGTACAGTTGTTAATTCGACAATACTGAACAAACGCAGGCCGCAAAGAAGGCGACGCTTTCACGCAATCATGGATAACTATGGCCCGCCTATAAACATCGGCACAAAGCTAGAATACCAGATCAAGAAAATTACATAGCTCACTATTTAGACAGCCTAAGTGCTGGGGCAATGCAGCTGTATATATACATATATATATATATATCAATATACATATATATATATATATATATATATATATACACACACACATCTATATGCATAGTACAAGTATATATATATTTATATGATATGCTGGAGGTTTGTGCCACAGGAAGGAAAGCGTGAAAAGTGATCAATGCCTACAACATGTTACATAGTAGGTTTTTGCCAAGTGACCCATGAAGACAGCATGAACTACACTTCAAATGCATCTATACAGCTATAATGGAAAAAAATATGTTGATGATCCAGTTCCCAAAACAATCAGATATATATCCTTGTACTACATCGGCTCTTAATCTGTACCAGGATCGTCCTTAACAGCTAAAATTTACCTCTGGGCTAAAGACTAGCACTACAGGACGTCCATAGCCTGAGACAAGCTGCAACAACTGTGGCATATACAGTCAAAGAAAACACACGTCTCTAATCATATGATCATATCTTATGTACAGTATTTTACAAAAATCTATAATATTTCCCCAACATAACTAAAAAAAAATACACATCCACAAAATAATCCAATCCATAGGAAAACTTTATTTACACTAATCTCCTAATCTCCACTTGACACCAATACAACTAGAACCAAAATTCATTATAAATGCTTCCTTTGAAAACCAGTGAAACACCAAATACCTAGATTGTATAGATTAAGATCAATTCCACAGTCCAGTGAAATTTGACAGCCATGTCTCAAATGTGTAACACCAGAACATGTGTCTTGAATAATTATCAGCTATAGTAAGATTTAGTGTCTGGTGTAACAAATTTCAAGTTTCACTACTTAATAAATTGGCATATAATGAAATGCTTGCCATATAATCGAAAACAAGCTTGACATTTAACAGTGCCGAGTATACTACGACAATTCAATTCATGTCACAGACACATAAATCTCTTATGTCCAATTCTGAGCATTTATATAGCGCCTTTTGTGCAAATTCATCAGCTGACTGGACAAACGAGATGCTCAGGCATATAAGACCGATTATTCAAGGTGAATAAAGAACGAGAACAACAAACAGTTTTATCGCACTTTAAAACAGATCCAGAATATTACATTTGATGTAGAAGAATCGAGACGACTAAGGCGACAAAATATCAGAAGAACGGATCTCCACTGGACCCTGTCATTCCTAGAAAACCAAACACGAAACCAAAATCTGATCACAGCAGACACAACTCCACAAAACAACAACAAAATCAATAGGTGCAAATTTGGATTTCCATTAATCACAAAATTCCTGAAACAAACAAAGAACAGAGAGCCTTTATATCATTACGGAAGACTACCATCGTAAGAATGAATATTTCACAACATTATAACTTCTCCATTATCATTACATGCAAAAGTGAACAACCAGTCTTCAGATTCAAGTACTTATTGAAATTCTACAAGGCCATGTGTTTGCTCTTGACTACGACACACTGAGAAGCAAGTCTCACCATAGTAATATTGAAAAGACAACAAATCACTTAAATGTATGAGTAACCAATCCGGCTAGTCGTTAAAGGGTTAGGCAAGTACTCAATGGGATTACTGTATTAAACATTTCTTCAATATAGAACACTTGTACACATTTTTCCCCACATTATGTATGACTCTCCATTAACAGTTGTAGTTGAAACAGCTGTATTTAAGCGATAGACCCTAGAAAATGGGGACTTCAAAAGTATATCATGACTACATGGCCACAACATACCCAATTGCAACGATGCTGGTCTCATTGGAATAATTTCATGTACCTGATATTTTACAAATCCAAAGAGATGTAGGCTGATGAAAAATCTACTCAACTCAAGACACTACTGATCCCGCAAAAAAATAAATTCTGACACAGAAGTCGATCTGCATCAACTCTTCATGCCCATAGAACTATACAGGGGTCTAGCGGCACGTTTTGCAAAGCAGAGAAAAAAGATTTCTTAGTTTCTATAAAAATTAAGTTCACACTTGTTGGACAACACTGTCTACCCATAAATATAATTGTATTATTACATTTTGATTAAATGTAAACAGAGTTCCAGTAATTTTGAGATAATTATGTCTGGGTAACAATTTTTTGCCTATGTCGACTTGTCGCTGTATAATATTATATATCTGCATGAAATCTGATCAACGTAATTTATTCGCTAAATTTCTTTATTTTGCAGTAATTGCATATCAAGCCCACTGAAAACAGTTCTTTCAGTATTTAAATTCAGTCCATACTGAACAGATGTCATTTAGTTGAGTAGAGGGGCGTAATGCCAAGCAATGATTACTATCGGATGTGGACTTGCATCTTAGAAGTTGTTTGATACTGTGTACATTACCAGACATAGTACAGCGTCAATGTAACCAGCATTTGGTGATTTTTATACAAGTTTACACAGACCTGTATAATTCTATAGGCATTAAATCCTATAATATTTACAATTCTCTTCAAAGATCTTCATTTCGATGAACTTAAAACATAACTTCCTAAATACGCAAAAAATACCACGATTTAAGCCGTCAGAATGGTCTTTTTCTGCAAAACAACCGGCACATATTTGCTGTACATGTAAACCGCTAAAATGACCAGAGAAGTGCCAAGCGTGAATTGGACAGTCAGATGAAAGTCAAACAGATATATAGATGCTATGCAAGCAACGACGATCGCGGCTGACGTCGCAAACCCCTTCAATATGTTGTCTGCATACTTGACAACGACGGCCACGAGTATTCCACCAAACGACTGGAGACAGATTACGATCCACACGATAGAGTCGTACCCGTAAAAGAACCCTTTCTCAGCGACCTGGGCCCCATCATTGAAGTACATCGTGAGCAAGCCAAAGACGAAACCGATGAAACCTAGCTGAACATTTCGTAGGTAGAGCGACTGCGGCGTACCCTTAAGTAGCTTTTCAAAGTAAATGCCCGCAAAGCCTGACATCAGGCTGGCAATGATTACTGCGATAACGCCGAGGACAGAGTTCTGTTCCGTGGCAACCTTCAGAGACGTGTTTTGACTGCTCGGCTGGAGCTGAACGAGTCCGACGCCAACGAAAAGGCAGACGAGCGACAACCACTGAAGAATGCTCAGCTTTTTCCGCAGCATCGCCACGCTGAACAATGCGGTCGTTAAGATCTTTAGTTGATACGTTACCTAAACCACACATACGCCAACAATCTTAAGTGATTTAGCCAACAGGTTGCTTAAAGCCAATACTTTTTGTAAGGAAGTCATGACTTTTCTTTCTGACGCTGGTAATTATCGTCCATCGAATCAAACGTCACAAACAATATAGAAAATGTAACTCACAAAAATGTCAAACACAATATTACTGAAACATTTCAGCACCCCTAAGAAAGTAGTTCTCAAGTGTATCTGTATTAATGTCTCGGCAAAAAATTGAACTCTTGGTTATATTTTGAAATATACATATAGTTTAAAAATTAAAATAGATTAAATTAATGTTCTAAATTTATTGGGATTTTCCTAGATCTCTTTATCAACAACACTTTGAGTCAACATTCAACAGTAAGCAAACTAATTTCTTTAGTCAAATCTATTCTGAACCAAAGGCAGTGTGAAAGAGAATTTTAGTTAAAAGAAGTAAGAATTCATTCAGTTCAGTGAAAACTAGAATTGCTATCGCTCAGTCTAGATCCTTTGCTTCAATTGGTCCCTCTCTCTGGAATGTTCTTTCTCCATCTGTTCACTCTAAAATTCTATCAGGCAAAGTCTCTCATCCTCCTTCACTTTTCTCAAAACCTTCTTCCTCTCGTGAGGACTTGCACACTGGCAGCGTTTCTGAACGGTTCACCCTACTAGAAGCGCTTCATAAATGCTTAAATAGAATCAGGGCTTGAAATGGGATGTTATGAAACAGCATTCCATACCAACACCTCTCCTGGCCAACTGCAAGCATACCGGTACTTCTCCAGACCAAAAGGCCATACATGGCAGGAGAGGGGTATGGCTCTTATAACCATGCCAGCACCTCTTTTTCCCCACTTCAAGCCCTGAATACAATACAATAAAGGAATGCAGCCCTACCTGAAAGGTTGCGGCTTCGAGATTGGACAGAGCTACGTAGAGTAAGTTATTCTGGAGCATGTAGATGATCGCAGGCACTGAAATCTTAAGGCAGTCGAACGGCTGTTTGAAGATGTTATGATTGAGGTGGTGCAACCATTTCCTGATCCCACCTTCCTGGATCAAGATAATAAACGCACAGCCGGACATCTTGAAGAATTCAGCCATGATGACCGCAGTCGTTGCCATGTACATATCGCCAGATCGAACTCGAGTATATCGCATGAACAGCGTCAGTGTCGCGCTCTGCAGCGTCAACAACACCAAGCTCGAATACTTCATCATCACTGAACTCCCTAACATCAAACAATAAATTAAAAGGATTTAAGGATAACGGCAAAAAAATCAACACATGTGAAGTGAGTGAAATATGTATTGATTCAAATGATTCAAATGATTCGAAGCTAAATTATATAAAAAAACATAATTCAACAGACCAACCCAAAAATTTCCATACCACATTGCCCTAGTAATAAAAATTATGTTCAACATGTTGCAATGGTTCGTCTAATTAAAAGAATAAGTTCCTGAAATTGTAACCAGCAACTGAAAACTGCACCTCGCAACACAATTAACCATTTTCAAATTACTCAAACGAATTACCATTATGGTTGCTGCAGTTATAAGGAGTTTGATGATTTGGGATTGGCATTGCTTATTCTAAAATTGTGCTAGCTTTAAATTCTGTCTCCTTAAATAAATTTGCTAGAACAGATTTATGATGGAGTTCTTTACTTACTTACTTAGAACATTACATTCAAGGCTGGCAACTGGCACCCGGGTACCCGACCACGGCTGACTACCCGGCTGATGAAATTGGTTTTTGGGTACCCGAAATTCCATAAAAGGCGCAATTTTATCTGAACATATATGCCCGAAATATTCCGTTGGTCATATTGGCTGACTGCCCGGGCAATGAAATCGATTCTCGGGTGCCCAACATTCCGTAAAAGTGCGCAATTCTCAACATTTCCTCACGAAATACCAGAGTACCCGACTGCGCAAATCAACAGGTACCCGGGTCGTGATAGCAAAATTTTTTGACAGCCTTAATTACATTATGGGATGTCGCTGTGTAGGTACTAACGCTCTATTTTGAGCACATTCGAGGGCTGCTGCTATACGGGAATGAGCTTACTCATAGTCCGGGGACTCCAACTTACGTATTATATTTTGATCTTTTGGTCTGCTGCCATTGGTCAGAACAAAATACTTCTGGCACGTGATTGACCCAAGGGAGTAAGTAAAATGAATTTTCGTACATGTATAAAAACTACACTAACCCTGACCCTAAACGACCCTCACAACGCTTTCCTGACCCTAACAGACTGTCATGATGTTTAACTTGACCCTAACCAATCCTCACGATGCTCAGCCTGACCCTAACTGACTCTCACAATGCATAATTATAAGAAATTATAGGTTTTTAGAGGTCACATGTGCTAACGATTGCGCAGAGGTTTCCACACAAGCCATGACCAAAATATTATGCAAAAGTTGGAGTCCCCAGAACTATATGTAAGCCGGGGAATATATTCTTCACTCCTAACATTCATTTATTACGAGAATTTTTATAGCTCCCCTTCATGGGGATCACTCAACAGGCACTCCTAACACCAGCACAGTCAAATAAAGATGGAAGAGGAATGCCTGAGAAGGGCTATAGTAATATGATGCTAGCAACTGCTTGCCATTGAATTTGTACACACCTTCAGAAACTTGTCCATCTCCAGATCATTTCAGAAGGTACTTTGAACTAGGCGCATTTGAATGCATATGGTCTTGGTATCATCAGGCGAATTTTGGTGACAATTGCGGCGAGGCCCACAATCCCCGGATTTACCGAGTAGATATCCTAAAGAGGCGCTATATAAGTGTTCAATAACATTACATTATTGTAATAAACGGAAACTTACCGACGTTAGGCATCGTGTGTACAGTCGGTAACGGACTGGAGGTCTCTGCAGAACCTTCTTGACTCTCGCTGCGCAACATAGATCGTAAAATAAATATCAAATTATCAACAAATGAATAATTAGCCTATTTAATATCTAAATCCGAATCTGATCCACATACTCGGCCACTCCTCTTCTCTTCGTCGTTCCAGTGACCGATTACAAACAAATCAACGGACCACGACAACAAGTCTCGCGAAGTTATCGAACGATCTCGTTGATTAAGTAGCGCCATATCAAAGACGCACCTTTACTTAATGCTAAATAAGACCACGAGCACCCAGGCTGGACTGAATATATGGTTAAAAAACGTTTTCTTGCATTTCTATCACCTATTTCGTTTTCAAGTGTTTTAGGCACTGAAGAAATCTATAAGCTAAAGATTACGATTTATCCTGCGATTATATATAGTCTTAGAATCATGATAAGAGATTTAGTACTTAGGCCTAGTCGTGTTTGCGCAATCGCCTACCGGCCTAAGTAATGGACCCTATAGCCAGCGTTGCGATTTCAAGTAGGTCTACTGTTAAAAATGTTGCTAAACTTTACATCGCAATGGCTGCCGCCATTTTTCGTCTGCACAAGAACAACCATCCAGCCTCCAGGAAAGTGAAGTGAACAAGTCTAAATAATGCTTACTAGCACACGTAGGCCTATAAATGGACCCTTCACGCATTTTGAACGGCCCACCAAATCCTTTTCTGTCGCCTAACTTCTTATTAAACGACTTCCTATTTTTTTAGATCATTAGGCCTGTGGTGTGCATTATCAGGCAATTAGGCTACGACGTCTGTGTAAAGGTCTAAGCTTTATCAGCGCCGTTATTATTCGGGCTAATATGTTATTAATATGTAATAGAGGCCTAATTTTTCTGTGTGAGGCACATACGTATATATCCAGTTCAGAAGTGCAGATGTATAAGTTTTACAGATAGGACAAAGTAAAATTAAATTAATAACTGGTGATTGTTCGCTCACGTGGGGAATATATTCGTAGTTGAGGTCTCTTAGTTGACCGAGATGACTCAGCACAGACGGCTTGCATGCATTCTGTGGTAACGCCGCTGCTGCAGCCAACTGTTGGCGCTTCAGGCCGACCCTGTTAAGGAGGTCAGAGTTCACAATATTGGCCCAGGCCGCAAGGACAGGCCTAAGCGTGGAAACCAGGCCGATGAGATTTTTTGCTGAAGCCTCATTTTAGTTCAACATAGCGGTCATCTTGGAGAAGATTGACCAATCACAGCATTAGAAGCGCTTGTTTTGAATATAACCGTTTGCTTACATCGCTTGCGCTAATGGTGTAAGAGTACGACCTCATGCGTTGAACTTTTTTTGTTATTTCAAGTGGCTTCAAGAAGCTCTGTCTGGTTATAAATATATATATATATATATATATATATATATATATATATGAGGTCGTTGGTAGGTTGCTTACCATCCTGGAACTTACCCTTACCACTGGACTCTACATAGGGATGATTGGGGCAAGTTCCAGGATGGTAAGCAACCTTTGTTTCAGCGCACGAAGGAGTTTTTCGTTACTATGTTTCAGAAGTGCAGGGGTCCAGTGTTCCAGAACTTGCCTCCTTGGAAGAACGGATGTATCCAAGCCGACCTGTCGCTGACAAGGTCCATCGACAAAAAGACAGTATCACCCGAGATCCAGAAGATTCTCACCTTGGAAGTCATCGACAGATATCGCAACCACACCCGCATATACACGGATGGGTCCAAGCACGAGGACACGGCAGCAGCAGCAATCGTGATTCCGGAGATCGGGTACAGGAGAATCCTGCAACTGGCGGACTCGTCCTGTGCATATGCAACCGAGTTGACGGCGATACGGGAAGCTATAGACTGGATCTGCAAGAACCAAATGCTCACGATGGAAAGATTCGCCATCTTCACCGAATCGCTTAGCGCTGCGGAGTCGGTGAAAGCCCAGCGATCAGACTCGAGATCGACGCTGATGACGGCGGCCCTCGAAAGCATCAACAGACTTGGCCCGTGCGACGTCACGGTCGTGTGGATCCCGATACACTGGAGTATCCGTGGAAATGAAGAGGGACTTCACCTACTGGCGGTCAACTCCACTACGTACATCGAGAGACAGGAGATGATCGCGAAGAGCAACCGGTACGTAGTGGAAAAGTGGGAGAAGGGGTACGCCGATAACCTGAAAGGAGCGTTCTACAAGCAGATCGAGCCTCTCGAGTCTACCAGGATCAAGTACGCGGATACCCCGCGTAGGCAAGAGGTCCAACTGCCCAGGCTACGCCTGGGTCGAGTGCTGCTGAACCAGTAGCTTCACACCATGAATCAACACCCCGATGGAAACTGCGAGGAGTGCAACGTTCCGGACACCATCGATCGTCTCCTCCTGGAATGCTCACGGAAGAACATCAGCCGCAACAAGTGCCTAGAACTTCTTCCAGATCGCAGGACTGCAGAAGGAGGTGGTAAGAATCATTGGTGAGATCACCAATCGTAAGATTCTTTTAGATATATCAGGGATATATGGTCTCGAGACAGCGGTCTTGGTCTCGAGACGGTCTCGAGACCGGAAAACTGCGGTCTTGGTCTCAAATGCATAGGTCTTGGACTCGAATGCATCGGTCTTGGTCTTAAAGGAACGGTCCGTCTCAGGTTAACGTTCTTGGTCATTTGCCGTATCAGAGCAATTTCTTTGATATTTGTCGGTTATTTTCGATTATTAGAGACACCTACGCGCTTGCTATCGATTTATGACGTGCTGTCCATCTATATATACCTGCTACTATGGGAAAAAAATGCACTTGCAACGGGCTTAGCCATTTCCAAATTTCCTTTCACAAATGTCAAGGTTTTGGTCTTGGTCTCGGACCACCGGGTCTTGGTCTTGGACCACTCGGTCTTGGTCTCGAGGTCTTGGTCTCGTGCCCAACACTGGAATATATCAATTGCCTCTTACTCGATCAAAACAGTAGGTTTATTAAATACTTAGATAGCATTGCATAAATATACAAATATAACCATGCACATATATAAATGTTTTTTAACTTGATATTGCATTACATTGTGTAGATAGATTGCGTAAAAAATTATAAGAATTTACATGTGTAGTTTAAACAAAACTAAAATGTAAAAAAATGTAAAAAATAATGTTAAAAAGATCATATTCATGTAAATATGCCAAGTAGTGTTGTAGATAAAGAAAGCAAAGTGGTAAGATCATAAGAAGACGTCCCTATAAACTTGTTCTTTATATATAAACCTTCAGTCTTTAGAAGAGGGACTATGGCTTCACTAACGTACAATTAAGTTAGTAGTATCAGACACTGCACAGGCAGAAGCACCGTTCAAACACGCGTGGCTGTAAAAGCCAGTCCATCGGAATTATGAAGAGAAAGGCCCTACCACACTTTGCTGCCACATGGAGGGCATGACTCTGTGATTCTATGAGGAAACTCAATCCCTGACAATAGAGATAGGGCCCAATCATTTCAGGGATGTGGTCTCGAGACCGCAAAACTGCGGTCTTGGTCTCGAATGCATTGGTCTTGGTCTTAAAGGTCTTGGGATTGATCGCTGTCTTAGGTCAGCGTTCTTGGTCATTTGGCGTATCAGAGCAATTTCTTTGATATTTGTCGGATTTTTTCGATTATTAGAGACCCCGGATGTTTAGGCCGTACGCGCTCGTTATTGATTTATGACGTGCTGACCATCTATATATACAAGTTACTATGGGGGAAAATGTGCATTTGCAACGGAACCAGCCATTTCAAAATTTGCTGTCACAAATTTAAAGGTTTTGTAACAATCTAATAATTATGTGGTCGGCCACGTGTAGACACTGTTAACCTACAATTCCGAGAACAAGGACACCATTCAAACAGAACGTTAATCTACTTGCTCAGATGTCCTATTTAGAACCTATCGTATACCGCAAGTAATTTATAGTGTGATATTCTCAGACCGAAGCCAAGGACTGAACCCACAAACGTTCAGAGTGGTCGGTAAAATTGTTTTCTGGACCATTACTAAGATTAGTATTCTTCTACTATAAAATTAATGTTTTTAAACAAGTTATTCCGTTTTAGCGTCTTAATAAATTGAATTGTGTGTTTATAAAAAAAGAGTATTGGTCTAGGCCTTGGTATTGGTCTCGGACCACCCGGTCTTGGTCTTGGTCTCGGACCACCCGGTCTTGGTCTTGGTCTTGGACCTCTCGGTCTTGGTCTCGAGGTTTTGGTTTCGTGCCCAACACTGAATCATTTAAAAGGCGTGATAATTTGAAAGATAAAACCATTCAACAAAATTACAAATAGGCTAATTGGAAGGAGAGAAATCGCACTGTCATTGGACTGTGACTATGATTATGAATAAAAAACCTCTATAGGGCCGCCATATTAACGTACAGGGCATTAACTGACCTGCTACCAGTTAGGCTTAATAATAAGTTTTGAACTATATATAGGTTTTGTTTTTGGCCAGGGATGTGGTCTCGAGACAGCGGTCTTGGTCTCGAGACCGGAAAACTGCGGTCTTGGTCTCGAATGCATCGGTCTTGGTCTCGGACCCTTGGTCTTGGTCTCGACTGCGTCGGTCTTGGTATTGGACTTAAAGGAATTTCTAGTGTGATATTCTCAGGCCGAAGCCAAGTTCAGACTGGCCAGTAAAACTGTTTTTAGACCATTATGAAGATAATTAGTAGGCATATTCTTCAGCAATAAAATTAATGTTTTAATAGTGTTATTCCGTTTTTGCAACTTAATAAATTGAATTGTTTAAAAAAAAGCACCGGTCTTGGTCTTGGACCCTCGGTCTTGGTCTCGGACCACTTCACTTGGTCTTGGTCTCTCGGTCTTGGTCTCAAGATTTTGGTCTGGTGCCCAACACTTTTTTTGCCTTTAATTTATGACTATTTGGACTGTAATATTCTAACTTCGGTAAAACTGTAGTTCAGTGTATTTAATTATTTCAATCCTGTATTTTAACGTACTTAATTATTTCGTTGACTATATCGTGTGTTTTAGCGTAAGCCTAGCATACATTTCAAATTTGAGGATTTGACGTGAATGGACGTCCAATTGTAGCTTGAATGGAGGTGGGATCGTCGATGATAATAAGACGGAGCAAGTAGAAACTGGATTGATGAGAAGTTTATGCTTAAATGAAAGCTGGATCGATGAAAAGAATCAGACCAAAGTAGAGGCTGGATTGATGAAAAGAATTCTGTTTAACGAGAGCTGGATTGATGAAAAGAATCATGCGGAAGCTTAACTTTGCAACAGAGGGCGACAAGACAGAAGCTGCTGTATCTCGGTCACGTGATGCGAGTCAGTAGTTGGAGGAGATGATGCTGGGTTGCGGGAAGGGAGCGAGAAGAAGAGGGCGTCCAAGGATTAGGTATATGGATGAAATACAGGAGAGGATAGCGTTCAGCTTGGAGGAGCTGAGGGAGGCGGTGAGGGATAGAGGAAAATGGAGATAGGTTTAACATGAAGGTCGCTAGAGTTCCACGAACTGACAATAATAATTAAGGTTATTATTATATAAATGTGGACTACACTAAAGCGCCTCAAGTTCTCGCAGCAGGTTTTGAAGAGGTGCTCTTAGCACGACACTGAAAATCCTAAATACATAGGTTATATAAATGAGGCCCACAGACCTAATTATACACACTTGGTAGGTACGCCAGTGCCTAAGCACAGGCCTTTTGCGACGACTTTAAATCTGTATTATAAGCCTCTTTATAAACGCGTAGGCATATAGGCCTATGTGTGCTTTTGTTTGTCGAAGATTACAACGCCAATTGACCTACACATAATAAGATAGGCCTAACTATATTTTATATATATATTGGCTTATACGTAGATTATCTGTGACACAACGTGTCAATGTCTATACTAATTAAAGATGGTGGTCGCCCATCGTCGCATTTCAATGAATGATGTCGTTAAATAAGCTACAGTTAATTCAAAAACGCGATGTAGCTTATCAGAGTGTGAGTACTTAGTAATTACGTTACGTGCCACTGTAAATCTTACGGTAATATTTGAATCAAAAGTACAGCCTACCTGCCAAATCTCATGGGCTTATAGTTAACGCATAGATAATAAAATAAAAATATAAATCAAGCAGCGTGTACAGGCTCAATATCTTCACTATAGCGACCTTATAACTTCATATATATATATATAAATTGTATATACACATATATACGGGGCTGCGGATCTTAGTAGGCCTACCAGCAGAACATTTCAAAAGACTCCATAGGCCTAGGTCCTATTCCTACTAAGCCTATGATAATAATTATAGTGATAGGAATGGCCTACCTAGTCGAAGTTGTGCACGTTATTTCCAGCGTTTGCCAAGGCAGTCAATAAGTGTAATTTCATTCGATCGATCTTTTAACATATGGCGCCCGCATGCAAATCAAACACAGTCCCGATAAACGCGTCAAACTCTCTGTATACATACCCTTGCTTGAATCGACGATAAGCCGACAACTGATCCATGATCACAAAATAAAATTATTATATCGATGAGACCTCCATGCGACGAAACTAGTTCAATGACGCAGTGCATTGTGGGAGTTGACCAATTGTGTTGGCTCGACCACTTAACAAGGTCAGTAATATCGCGATAAAGTGTCGTTTATCGCCGATACCTTTGTCAATGTCGCAGCGAGTACCGCGATAGTTTTATTGTGCTGGTATCGTATGGTTGCCTACCGTCCCGGAATGGCCGCGACAGTCCCGCAACCTACCTAAGCCGGGCAATGCCTGTTTTGTCCCGGAATCCAGGAATAGAGGTAAGTAATTTTTAAAAATGCGATTCAATGACATTATAGCCTAAACCTTTATTTTCTCAATGGACATGCACTGCATAAACCAATCAGTAGCCGGAACTGGGAATGTCCCGGAATGGGCTTGTTCGGAGTTGGCAACCCGGCCTATAGTATTTCATGTGCATCGCCGATACTTTTCTTTATCCTATTAGCGATGCTCGATATAAATACTTTTTCTCGCTGTATTTATAGGAGCCTGTGCACGGTATTTTAAGAAATATGAGAAGTAAATCGTTACGCTTCGAAAACCGTCTCTTGCAGCCCATAATATCTTTGGTGCGAACCAGGGGTGCAAAAAACCAAGATTTAAAAAAAATCAAAAGTGTTTTTTAAAATTGGTTTTATTTGGTTTTTTGGTTTTTAGTTTCCTTTGGATTGTTTCACAACAGTTTTCTTATAAATAAAAGCATCAAACACAGCATGAAAAGAGCTCCAACTCGTTTTTATAATTAATTTAGCTTTATTTCGGATGGAATAACACACAATTAGTACTGGTCTACAATCAACAGTCTTCTGGACACGATGGTTCCACTTCGTGGCATGAAGACTCACATTCGACCGTTTGCCGTCTGGTTCGACCGGTATTGCCATCAAATGCGTCAACGAACCCGCTGCCTTGAACGACGATTTCGTTGCTCTAGGGATCCAGCTGATCACATCGTCTGGATCAGCCAACTGCGCTCCCTTCACCGTCTCTATCGTCAGAAATATGCAGCGCATTGGAAGGATTTGGTTAAGTGGAACTCAAAGAACCCTAAATGCCTCTGGTCCGCCATCTCCGGATTATTGGGATGACCATCCGCTTCATCCGTGAATCCTTCCTTCTCAGCGAACGATTTTCTACAGATGCTCACAACTAAACTGGATGATCTACGAAATTCCTCGGCTGGCTCACCACCTCCTTCATTCAGTTCTACCGAATCGGTCTTCAAGGACTTCCGACCTATCATTGAATCAGAACTACGTCATGTCATTACTAGTTCTAATCTTAAAATCATGTGAACTTGACCCCCTCCCTAAGTTGGTTCTTGTAGATGTACAATATGACATTGTCCCCTTCCTGCTGTACCTGTTTAATAGGTCTCTCTATCTGAAGGTATCCTTCCAGCATCCCAGAAGCGTGCTATTGTCTTTCCCACTCTTAAGAAGCCAAACCTGGATCCTAGCTTGTGCCAAAACTATGGACCTATCGCAAATCTTTCTTTTCTCTCAAAGACTTTAGAGCGACTTGTTTCTCTACAGCTCCTTCCTTACCTTGAGTAATCTGGTCTTCTACCTCCCAGACAATCAGGTTTTAGAGCCAACCACTCAACTGAAACTGCTCTTCTTTCTCTTCTATCCGACATCTATTCAGCAATGGATAAGTCCAATGTCACTCTCTTGGCACTTTTTGATGCGTCTTCAGCATTCGATATGGTAGACCATGATATACTTCTTCATCGCCTTGAAACATCCTTTGGTCTTAGTGGTCTCCCTCTTCTTTGGTTTCGCTCTTATCTTACTGATCGTACCCAAATGATCATCCTAGGTGACTCCCGCAGTTCTTGGGTACCTATTCAATTTGGCGTATCTCAAGGATCAGTACTGGGTCCACTTCTATATATCATGTTTACAGCTGATATTCCTCGCCTTTTTGAAAAGCACTCGACGTCAGGTCACCTTTACGCTGATGATGTTCAGGTCTTCGTGCATGGCTCCACTTCCAACCAACTTGCTCTTTGCCAACTATTGAATCACTCTCTGCTGATCTCAACTGTTGGATGTCCTCAAACCGTCTCTCACTCAATTCTTGCAAGACTCAATTGATCTGGTTCGGCACCCGCCAGCAGCTGCTTAAACTTGATTACGCTTTACTTGCCAAGCGGTTCCCTCAGTGTAGTTTCTCTTCAAATGTCCGCAATCTGGGCGTCACTCTGGACAGTACTCTATCCTTCTATGCACATATCTCTAATCTCTCTCGATTTGCGACGACTACGCGCCATCCGACGATCTGTGTCTTCGACCATTTTTTCGACCATGGTTCACGCCTTCATCTGCTCCCGCTTCATCTGATTAGGTTGTACTGCGAGAAGCGCTTTATAAATCCTTAAATAGAATAGAATAGAATTAGTAATATAATAATAATATTAGTAACTTGAATATAAATATTTTAAAAAACCCAAAAATTGCCAATTTTGTTTTTTGATTTTTTTGTAAAAAACCAAAGAAACAAATAACCAAAAAGCCAACATGTTTGCAGCCCTGGTGCGAAAGGAAGGAATATATCAAGAGGGAAATTACCATTGGCTATCGTGGTCAGAGATAGAATAAGCTTGCTTAATAATTATATTTTAGAGTGTTTGCAAAGTTGCTTGGTAGGCCCTACTGAAAATGAATAGCCTATATAGGCCTGCGGAAACGAAGATTGTCGATATCAGCGCAGGGTCTTTGAACAGTTTTCTTGAAGACTTCTTCAAATACATTAATTGCCATTGCCCTAACGATAACGTGGGAAATTCCCTGTAAAAATAGGTGCATGAAGTGTGTTAAGAGCGGATTCAGCAAGCCTACATCGAAAAGCATTGGTGAAAGTTACTGGCAGCCTATTGCATTAGGCCTACTTTTATTAGGAAGTGTTATATTGCTTTTGCCAGTACTTTTTCCATTATTGTAACAACCCTGCCAACTACAACTACATTCGAGAACAGAGAAGCAAAAGAGAATGGCTATGACCATACTTGATAGAATATATATAGACGAGGTCGTAACCTGCAGACTCCTGAGAATCAAATAATTATAAGCAAATCAGTCTGCTAGGTTTGATCTGAAAATGGTGAGGGTAATTTGATCATTCGTACCCATCGCTAGGGTGTGTGGGGACCAAGGCAGAAAGCGACGAGCGGGGACCCAAGAAAGCAGTTACATTGCTGCATGTGTTGATATCATATCGTTACGGTATTAATCCGAAATACAGAAAATGTATTAAAATTATGCTAAATTAAATGGGTTAGGCTAATGAAAATCAGCATCTTAATATAGGCCTCCTACTTGCCATTTACTATGAAAGTAAAGCTTTTATTTCATTATTTGAATGGCCTATCTGACAATTGCAGAAGGACGTTAATAATTAAAATGTTTAGCATCCTTCTAATTGACCTTGTGACTCTTCGGAAATTAACGTTGTTGGTTTTTGCTATTGTTGTAAGCCTACAATAAACTTGTCGAGAGATTCTACTGTAGTTACGCCTTCTTTTTTGTCTTTTGAATGAAACCTAGAGGTCTAGTAGGCCTACAAGTGTTTGTTCAGTGGCGTCGCTATATCATTGAGGCGCAGATCGAGGCGCGTGCCTCCCTGAGTTTTTTAATTATCTTTTTATTTAAACATTTTTTTATATTGAAAAATAATAATGTCTGGAGGTTAGCCCCTCTCGTGCCCCCCCCCCAATGGTCCCCATCAGAGGTGTAACAAGCGGGGGGTAGAGGAGCGCCGGCCAAGCCTCCCCCCAGTTTTAGTGATCAGTGCCTCCCATGTGCCTCGCAAATGGTTTTTTTATGTTTATCCGATGGCTTTTTAAGATTACCTTTGTTAAAATAATTTGTGCCCCCATTTTTCATATTTCTGGGGAAGCAACATTTAAAAAGTGGGGGGAGGGTACAAAAAATGTTTTGCGCTTCGCGCAATATTTTTTAAATTATGCCCCCCACTTTTCAAAACCTTGTTACACCTCTGGTCTTCATCATGTCAAATCTGTCTGCCCTGGCCTCTAACCATCCTAGCGACGCCACTCTGGGGCTACGTGTCTGTTGACAGATATAAGCTAGGGAGTATAATGCCGCGAGCACCTCTGCTTGTTTTACGCGTGAAGCGGCGTTAGAAGCAATAACAGCTAGGTTCAAGTAAAAACATGGGTTTTCGGAACCCTCTTTTATCTGGTAGATACCCGAGACCCTGACGTCTACGGGAACATACCTTAAAGAGTTGAAAGATGTCCGACTGACGGCCCGAACGACCGTGAAAACTTACGCAAGTCCAACTAAATCAAAGAGGTAACATTTTTGGAATGTTTTTTGTCAAAAAAGCAAAGGTTTTTAGTTGTAGAAGATATAACGAAATTCGTCCATCATTATATTGAACTTACTGTGACGTTACTGATTTGAACGAAGTTGCTGGGCTAGATTCTGTCGCTTCGCATCCGGTCACAATGCAGGCTGGGCCAATAAGCAGAAATTCAGTGGGTCCGTCGTCTTCCGTCATCACCCAGGATGCTTCGAGCTTTGACGAACTGACAGGCGACAGAGTCACAACGAAGAGAAAGAAATCCTGTAATCAGTTAATGAGCGATCGACAGAATCAAAACACACAATTCACTCCGGAACAGAACATTCTACAGTAGCCTACTACCCTATTCTACGTCACACTTTTACTATAATTCCTAATTAAACATCCATAGGCCCAGGGACGTCCAGATAGGGGGAGTCCGGAAGCAAATGCCTCCAATTTCACGTGGGGGGGAGGGGGTAGTTTTAGTCGTAGGGGATATTTAGACTTCCATACCCTTGGGACCGGGGTTTGCCTCCATCACTCAGTGAGGGATTGACGCTCCTGCATAGGCCTAGGGCCTTAGGGTCTACTTTTTACAGGCAGACTGGGAACAAACGATCGACGATGGCCATCATTCAACGTTAAAGATGAGTCTGAGAGGTCGATGATAAGCTCAAGGCCGAACTATAGGCCCCTAGCTCTTCTCTCTCGTTTGACAGCCCCCTCAAATCATCGCCCAAAGCGACACCACTTAACAGCTACTCTTCCCTCTCTGATCCTCTGGAAACCGGACTCTGTCCTATCTCGGACTACCGTTTTGACAACCCATTTTTATTTGACGTAGCGCTCGTGAATAAGCTTGTGCCTAGCGCTTGGCTTTCGAATGGCGCTTTAGAAATCTGAAGGTTACTATTACGATCTGTGATGCACATGGTCACATAACAATATACTGTATTCATTCAAAATAAAACAATACAAATCATAGGGCCTATTCATGCTCTATACGTATTGAAAAGAAAGTCCTAGGCCTAAACAATAATTTAATCATATTGAGACTATAGTAAGTATGGTACTTAGAAGAGATTAGTAACTGATAACTTTGACTAATTGGAGAAGTAACCTTGAAGGGGCGCTATATATATTTTCGTAACGAATTAATTAATTAATTAATTAATTAATTAATCTGACGGTCTCATACTTTCATTATACCTGTTAACTGTTACAATTAAAAAATTTACTTTTCTTGATTTCCCTGCAGCAAAATGACTAATAACCTTAGTTATCAAAGTTCATTGTGCTTGACAAAGAGCGTTTAACTGACAGAATTGCTAAATTGGAATGTAGTGATTCTCTAATTGTGGGTCTTAAGTAGGTTTAATTAGTTTATTTTGATTAGTTTTAGTTTTGAAAATCCAAATTCTGTTTAGGCAATAACTCTTTCATCAACCCAGATTCTAATTAAGAAAGATTTCTGGATAAATCCTACTTCTATTAAGGTTAGATATCGCTTGTGAATCCAGCTTTGCATTCATTTTTTATCACTCAAAGTAGGCTAAAACGTCTTTCATTGCTCAAGTTTCTGTTTCATAAAACTTTATTTGCATCAATACATGATGCATTTTGCAAGTTTTTTCATAAATCAAATTTTTATTTAAGCAGAGATTGTTCGTAATTAATCCAACTTTCTACGTAGGAAAGAATGATTTTTCATCATTCTAAGAATTTGCGCATTATCATAATCGCAAATTTTATTTCATTTTATAGGTGCGAAAATTATGGCAAGATAGACAGGGGCGGTATTGCCATTTTGCAGCGTATCTATTAACACTAGGTGCCATTCGATGGTCCTTCTGTATATCGTATATGTCAGTTTGAATTCGAGAAGAAGCAAGAAAGCATATGGTGCCTGGTTTAGACAAGAGCAGCAAGAATCTTGAAGAGTGCAACTTATACAAACAGAATTTTTTATTTATTTTTTGCCAAAAATGCCGCCTCTAAGACAAGTGCCGCCTGGGGCCATTTTGCGCATTATTATTATTGCAAAATTTATTTCATTTGATAGGTGCGAAGTCATGGCAAGATAGACAGAGGCGGCAATGCCATTTTGCAGCGTGTCTATTGACACTAGGCGCCATTCGATGGTCCTTCGGTATGTGTTAGTTTTAAGTCGAGAAATAGCAAAAAAGCTTAGACATGAGCAGCAAGAATCTTGAAGAGTGCAAGTTATAAAAAAACAATTTTTTAATTTATTTTTTCCCGAAAATGCCGCCCCTAGGACAAGTGCCGCCTGGGGCGGTTCGCCCCCTCGCTACGCCACTGCCGTGCAGGGATCATGAGGGATGAGGTGCGTACGGTATTTTCCGGTTGCCTTACGCGCAGTCTCAGACTAGGCCTATGGATGAGCAACTCGTCCAAAGTCGCTATGCAGCGCATTGACTTGACGTGGGTTCGAACCCGCGACCCTTCGGTTGCAAGGTACAGAACATTCTGCTACGCCACGGCATTTTATAATGAATATTATATAATCATGGTTCATGTGGCCTAAACAATAAAGATCATTTATTACCTTGTAATGTAATCCATAATCAGGAAGATCCACTCGATCGCAGGTCGGATGTCATACGGCTAGGTACGTATAGCGGACATCAAAGTAGACATACAGAGTCACACGAACTGCCGCTCAATCGTACGCTAAACGGTTAATTCAATGCTTTTCGAAGAGGGGTTTACGAGGGATATAGGAGAGGGGTCAACGAGTGCGTTCTGAAAATATTCATTAAAAACACTTGATTATGGTTATTAACACTGCATGGTTTTAGCATTAGCTCCGATGCCAGTTTGCCTTTTAAATACATTGAACCCCGAGCTGTGTTTAGACTTCATAAGTGAGCAAAGACTTTATTAGAGCATTTTTCTGGATCGTGGAACATACTGAACGTTGAGTTATCAAGGACGTGTCCCTATATTACTAGCCTTGTTCATGTAGATAGCCTAGTCGATCGAAATCAAATTTCAGAAAAAAGACGCCTGATGAATCCACCTACATAAATGTGCTTCAGTCCGCATACCTTAAATTTGCTTGCATTGTCCATGCTTTGACCATTGCAATTCTTTCCTTGTTGGCTTTATATATATATATATATATATATATATATATATATATATATATATACTCACGGCTGATCACCTTCATAATTATTGTTTAGGTTTACCTCTCGCTTAATGCATCTATATAATTGTAAGTCTTTAAATCTCGGCTGATCTAGCAAATGCCTTGACAAAACAAAATTCCAATTTTCCAGTAGCGATTTAATGACCGATTCCAAAAACTGGCCGGCTGAGAGGCGGAGATTGAGGTAGGCTATAGCCTATAGTAGAGGGCAAATGCTCGTGGGCCTGGCGATTTGAACAGACAGAAATTTTTTTGGAAGTAACCGTAATCGTAATCTCAGCATTTCTACAGCGCCCACAAAAGCGTAGTCGCGGGAACCAGCTTATTCACAGCCGCTTAATCAAAACAGAATCGATAGGCAGGGGTCAAATCCAGAGAGTCACGTAGGTAGACGGCTAAGGTGGATTGGAGTTGAAACGGCGAGAGAGTTAGGAGGAAGAGGAGGAATCAGGATAGGATTTGCGAAAGAGCAGTGCTTTGAGGTGTGAGTGAAAAAGCTGTGGGGAGCAGAGGTGTAAGAAAGTTTTTAAAAGTGGGGGGGGGTATAATTTTAAAAAAATTGCACGAAGTGCCAAAATTTTTGTGCCCTCCCACTTTTTGAATTTTGCCCCCCAGAAATTTTTAAAAATGGGGAGGGGGCACAAATTATCTCAACAAAAGTATACTTTAAAATCCATTGGATAAACACCGGCCCCCGTTTCAAAACTGGGGGAAAAGCCCCCTCAGTTTTAGTGTTCAGTGCCCCCAAGTGCCCCACAAATCGGTTCTTTTTTATGTTTCTCCAATGGCTTTTTAAGATGATTATGCCCCCACTTTTCAAAACCTTGTTACACCTCTGAGGCCTGCTATTTACAAGCATGTCAAATTGAGGTCCTTGTTTGTTTTTGATTGCTAAATTTCTTAAATTTCAATATTTAAAATTTATAATCTGCTTACAATATCGAGTCAAAAGCAGATATCTGTTGTTAAACGAGTAAGCACGTTACATAACGAAGGAGATACGTCACTAATTGCCTTTGAAAAAACGTCAATGTTCACTAAAATAATGTGACGGCCTTTACTATGCCTACCAGAAGTGTAACAAGCGGGGGCAGAGGGGCACCGGTCCCCAGTGTCAAAATTGGGGAAGGCAAAGCACCCCAGTTTTAGTGCTCAGTGTCCCCCAAATCGGTTCTTTTTGTGTTTTTCCAATGGCTTTTTAAGATGAGTTTTGTTAAGATAGTTTGTGCTCCCCATTTTTCACATTTCTGGGGGGCCAAAATAAAAAAAGTGGGTTGTAAAAAAATTTGGGGGCTTAGTGTAATATTTTTAAGATTATGTCTCCCACTTTTCAAAATCTTGATGCCTACTCGTGGTCACCATAGCCTATGGGCTAGCGCTATAGTCTATGCTCTACTTCTGCAAGTCTATACTTTTATGACATGATATAGATACAATTACATTGTCTTATGAAAAATGCAAGGAAACCTCTGGGAAAAGAAACACCGTTAAAAACCGAGATGCCGAAGAAGTGATAGGCCTACACTAGTTGACTATGAAACTGTGGATAGGCCTACGTTTTAAAAAGAGGACAAGCTGGTTTTAATTAATTAAAGTTCCAAACTTGACTCAAACGAGAAAACACCATTAATTCATTTTTCTCTGTTTATTGACTCACGTTGCGGACCGGTGCCGGTTGCGTCTTTACGATTCCCACTGTTGTACAAGAATATCGTTAATATTCATATGCTACAGTCGCAAATGAACTTTAATATTCATATACTTCAGCCTATGGGCTTAGAGTAACTGGCCACGTGACGCCAGCTATATCTGGCTCAATAATCGTTGACAACGCATAACATTAAACATAAATAATGGCGTAGGCCTACGTTAGATTTTGAAGTTTGAGATAGCCTACCGCTTTGGAAAGCGACTCAAACATAAAACATTTAAAGGTAGCATGCACAAGAACTTGGGTAATTCGTCGTTTTATATCGTCTCAAATTTCGACCACTGTCCCATAACTTCGGCCTAGCAGAAGCGGGATTGTAGAAAAGAATCATGCCGAAGTAGAGGCTGGATGTGATGAAAATAATTATGTTTAAATGCATAGGAGCCGGATTGATGAGAAGAATTGTTTCAATGGAAGCTAAATATGATTAAGAAAATCGTATTTAAATCGAAGCTGCATGCTACACGACCCACAATGGTGCTGAATGTTTCGCCAACCTAATGAATATGCATAATTATTCGGAAGAGGTTATTTCATGCATATTAAACATATTTTAACGCATCAGGTTTATGAATAGTAATGATATCCTTGAACTACTGTGGGAATCGTAAGGACGCGTTCCGGTTAGCGTGTGCGCATGCGTGAATGTCTGAGGAGGTTCATTTGAATAGAAACTTTAACTTTCTTAATGCACAGTAATAATTCTTTTATCATTATTTAAAAGAACTTCTTTGATATAATCTGATATCAGACATAGTTAAAGTAAAGTAAATAGGAACACGTTTTTGATGACTTACCGTACGAATACATGCAGATGCATTCATAGAAAACACGTTCACGCCGGCCTATCGAAATCGTTTGAATATTGACCAATGATGGAACATCACTTCTGCGGAGCTAGTCACGTCACGTATGGACGGCGTCGTCATGGAGACGAAGGCAACTCTAAATCGACTAGGGAACCAGCTAGTTCCAACCACCTACAAAAACTATTGTATAAAATGTAATATTGCGATCATTACGGGCTGTGCTCTGGTGAGACAAAGCCACTCATGATGGACACGCTTGATCAATTCAATCAGCCAGCAGGCGTTTGATTAATTTATGACGAAATAGTCCTCTCGTTCTAATAAATTTCTATTACAGACAAATCGACGCCTCGTATTCTTGATATTGTTAGGCCTGCTCAATGAAGCATAGTGTACCGGTAGCGAGGCTTGACCCACAAGTATGAGTTCTTTTGCTGGGCATGCAGTGGGCCCACGCAATTGGTCTAGCGCTGTTGCTTGACGATCGTTTGATTTGCTCGAAACAGTGCGTCGATCTCACATCAAATCTTCTGATTTAGGCCTACGTTTTTTTATGTGTACCTACACATTTATAGACTAGTGCAGTTGTTGGCCATAAATCTATCGATTGATTTTATATAGCGATCCTGCACAGGCCATAGATAGCCTCGACCCTGCTCATTTATCCATCAGAGTTTTTTCGGGTGAATATAGGGAGTTAGGGACTGTGATCGAGAAAGACCGTGATAGAAGGATGATCGGGTAAAACGGGTTGGGTGGAGACTGGACGGTGAAGAGTTCGCGATATTTTGGCTCAGTATAAATAGACGACTCTGGGCTAGGATTGTTTTCTCATCTTCTGACAAACACTAGTTGCAAATCCAGCTACAGCCTTATCGAAAGATGCTCCTGTGTGTTTAATACTACCAACTATGCCTAAGTTAATCGGTCGTTTGCTGTTGGGTTCTTCAACCTCTTCGTATCTTGTTTTCTTAGTTTTATGCATCATTTACGTAAGAAATTGGAACGACCACATCCTTGGACGCTGGCACCGTTGCATGTCACCTTACGTCGATTACTAAGTGGCGCTCTGCTTACAAACGTCATTAAGCAGACTGTGGACTCTTTAATATGTAGTTGTTGTGTGTTTGGTTTGAGATTTTGGACTTTATTGTGCAAATAGTGAAAACAAGAAATGTCAGTAGATTCCGCAAATGCATCTGAGAACAAGTAAAGTGTTTTGACACTTTGTCTGTTTAAAATTCTTGTTTTTTATCATTGATTAGCTAAATTTTAGTTTTATGTGTGCGCGTCTTCGCATTTGACAACGCAAGCGAATAGCCTACATACTAGCACTTCGCGCAAAACTGGTGTGTGGCTAGCATTTCACTTTTTCAGCGTTTTCAAGTTGCCTATTCGAATTACCTGTTTTCCTGGTTACAAACGGGCCCAGAACAGTGCAAGTATTTAAAATTCAAGCTTTGATCGCCGTCTGATCACCGTGACTGATCACCGTATAAACAAAGGACATCTCTTTTGCGGCGTATTATTCAGCCGCAGAATGAATGAAGTATTTTCGCCGCCGAAAACCCTTGCGGATGGGCTTAACTCGGCGCATGCGCATCGTTAAATTCCATAGTTTCCTATCAATTAACGCTCGTGAGGATCAGATTAAGCGACGTGAGGGTCTCTGATGGTCGGAGTTAGGGTTAGTGTAGTATTTAGATTATTTAGATAGGGATGCTAAGAACAGTTCGCCGAAGATGTAATATCTTAATGCATTGCGTGGCAGGATATTTCACCCCAGAAGTGCCACGCATAAACAAATTGCCTCCAAACTGGGGGAGAATAGAGCGCGTTTGCCGTTTGTGGGCGGTTGTTCAAAGCTCCTACTCAGCCAGGCTAAGGTTCAACTCTGAATACCTGAAGTCTTGGAGAAGCCCCACGAAACTAAACAGCCTCCTGCAGTTGATAGCATATGCACCATATTTGAGACAGCCGTTGCATTCCATGTTTTACAACATGTAGTATTTGAAATGGTTCTTGAGATGCTTCCAGCAGATGATAATAATAATAGTAATTATGATTATCTTAGTTTATTGATTTAAACTGAAAAAAACATGCAGTATGTATTCAATAAGTACCAGATGATAAAAAGTTTAAGAGGAGTTTTAATTTATGTGTATAGACATCTGCAAGGTTCCCTCCTGTCCCAGTAGGGAAGGGAAGCCTGTGTCAACGTTATATGTCTAGTGGGTATCAAGCTCATGGCCTTTATGCCGGTATGCTGCCATTCAGCTATTTCCCTGCACCCAGATCCAGAAATACGTATTTTTGAGGGATATGTGAATCCCTTATCAATGAATTAAAAAATGACTCAAACTAGGTCTGTTGACAACAGAACTTGTTCACAGGTCTTGTCTACAAGAAACTCATTTGTAAAGTGCTGAGATTTAATTTTTCACCTATAATGTACAGAGGGATGTTATATTATCCATATTATAATTATGTATTTTAAGTTATAATATAGTTATATACAGTTTGCCATCAGCTAAAATTTTGCCGATAGTTATTTGTATGTGTTAGCTTTGCAAGTGTTTGCACCTCACTATACTGTGAGATTCATGCCTGTTTTCACAATCTGTTTATTTGTTATGACAGGTTCTTGGGTTAAAGCCAAGAAGGGACTTGCAGCACAAAACCTTTAGCTATCATGAGATAGTGACAGTAATATTCTGCTTCAGTTTACCTACAGTTGAATTTTCTTAATCATTTGTGATAATTATTTCTTTAAGGATTCTCTCCTGTTGCTTTTAATTTTTGGACATTTCTTGTGATTTTCAATATGGTTAAAGTTGATTTTAGCCTATATTTATTGCACTTAATTGTCCTAGGAGTATCAATAAAGACGTGATTGAAGCTGTCAACCTCCTTGCTCATGGAAAACGAAATATACTTTGTGGTGAAATCAGTCAGGCCGTCACACAACTGCAGGAAGCATGTCGAATACTGTAGGACGCTTATCTCTACAATTTCAGTCTTTCTTCTCTTGTAGGTGTGAATGATTCTAAGCGCATCAGATTGATACTGAAGTGTTATACAGAAGTTCGGGAAATTGTTTGTAGATATGCCAGAAATTCTTTATAAATCTTTTTAAGATTGCACCACAAATTCTCTATAAATATATCCTTGGGAACCATATTAAGAATTCCAATTTTGTGCTGAAACAAGTTTATTTTCTATAGATGAATTACGTCTGAGATTCATATGATGTTCCCAACTGTGTTATATCAGAATTATACGAATTCATGTTATAATTAAGCAAATTTATGTATGTGTTATGACGAAGCAAATTTATCGAGTCTTCAGCGTATTTATATGTGGTTGACTACAGACACAATGTGCTGTCACTGTACATTGTACAGTGACAACACATTGTGTCTGTTTGAAGTATTCGTAGATGCTTTTATGTTGCCTGATATATATTTGTGTTTTAGTGTAATATATATTAATGTTTTAGTGGATTGGAATATGGTGAATTGGCGGACGAGTGTGCCGATGCTTACTTGTGGTATGGAAAAGCCCTGTTGGAACTATCGCGACTGGATAGTGGCGTGCTAGGAGATGCCATTCCAGGAGGTAAACCGTTATCGCTGCAGTAACCATCTTTGACATAAAATATACATGAGTCTGAAAATGATTAGCAATATTATGATCCCAAATGCTTGGTTGTAAACTGTTCATCCTTTTCAACTGTCTTCTTTGTGAGAGGTTTTTATTAAGTATTGGCGAATTTGCTATTAAGAAGAAAAAAGTGCCTGTCTTTAAGTAGAGCATGAATGATGGAGGTAATTTAGGTGTCATTAGAGTAACTGAGTTTATGTGTGTGGTTTGATATTTTGGATTTTGACAAAATATGTTTTATGATTTGGGATTTTTTAGTACACGATTTGTGTCTTTTAAGGGTCGATCTTCTGAGTGTGAAAGAATTATAATTTGTGTACATAAACAAGTTTTAATTGTAAATCGTTTCGTTTTTAGCCGAATCAGAAGAGTCTGAGAGTTCAGCCGACGATTCAAGTGATGAGCAGAACAGTGTGACTGGTGCGTATTTCTTTTATTTATGATTCGAGGTAAATCCCATCAGGTCAGAATATAGTTCAAGATTTTGGTTCCACCCGAGTGAATTCGGCTGTTGTGAGTAAATTGTCTATATGGCAAGTTGAGAAGATGTGAGAGTTAGGGACACCTGCCTTCATTGGCTAAGGCCAATGCAGCTGAGGCTGCTAACACTTCATACCCATGGCTTCTTCTTAGGGCTACTTTTGTGTGTGTGTGATTTTCGTATAGACATCTATTTTTAATTAGCTGTTTTACCTAAATTTACTTTGTTTAGTTTCACCTATTCTTTCTGAGGTTCTTTTAAAAAAATAACCTCTTTTTTAGCGACTTTCAATCAATGGTTTTGAGAGGTTCTAAATATATGCAATTGGAGAATTTGTATTCAAATATTGCTTTTATCTTAATTCAGGACTGAGGATGTTGAAATTACAGTTATATTGTCACTGAATAGTTATTCTGTGAGAGGCGCTATATAAATCAAAAAATACCCAGATACTAGACTTCAAATGATGGATGTACGGTGAAGCATAGCCAGAGGCCATAATCACTATTTGTTGAAGCTAGGTTCTGAGAAGCAGGCTGGCCTAACTGGGATGAAGCCTTGGAAAAACTGGCTTCCATGTTTTTTTCATGAATTTCTGTGTGTTGAGTGTACTGATACATACACTGTAGGGTGGCACTTGTTAGAACAGTTGACCTTAGACGAGTCATTCACTGGTGAGTTGTAGTTAAGAGCTTGATTTAATAATTAATCCAACACTGACTCTGCCTGCACTATTGCTATAAGTTGATTAATGTATTAATTAGGGTTATTGTATTGTATTTACATATTTCTATTGTCCTGTCCCAGTACAACCTAATCAAAGGCGTTCCTATTGCGAAATGCGCCATGGTAAAAGAAAGTCTGAAGAACACAGGTGGAAACAGAGGCAACATAAACTAGGTATTGGGCAGAAGTGGTCAGAATCTGAGGTACCAAGAGGTCACATTGGTCTAAAGTACAAAGAGGCGGCCGAAAGAGGACGATGAATAAGGTCACAGAGGAGCCTGACCAAAAAATGCTCTGGAAGTAAAGAAAAGAATTTTAAACCAAATGTGGGTTATGAGCAGAAGCCAGTGTAAGTGCTCAATCATTTTGAGAGTGTATTAACAAGCAACTAGGAAACCACTGAAGCTCGTCGTTGAAATGTTAATTTGGTTCTGTTTTGCAAAATGACCATTCTGGTTCGTTTGTGTTCTGTTTCAAAGCTTTCTGTTGGAATTTGCGGTGTTATTGTTTAGGATAAGAGCAGTTTGTTGTCAATGTTGCATCTAGGGTTATTGAGTAATAACCTTGAGCTATATGAATTTTCATAATGAATCAATTGATATGTTTAGAATGTGGAATTTTCTTTTATATGGTCATGACAGAAAATGCTCAATATCAGTGTTGACAATTGATTGATTGGATTTTTAAACCTTCTTTGTCAGACAGTTATTTGTAAGGTGTTGGTGTCATCATCGTAATCAGTAATGATAACAATAATTTTCTTTTAATTTAAAACGGACGAATTACAGTGTGATTATAAACATAGTATGAAAGATTGTTACAAGAGTCGAATTAAAGCATCGGCAGCCATGCAAGTTACCCAATACGTCATGCATCTAATGTAGCCGATGCAGCTAGCAAAAGAGGGTCTAGTCAACCGTATGGAGGACATGTGTGTCGAACTCTGTTCCTCAGCTCTGCACCCCAGTGTGTTACTCTATGGACCCCTCTACTTGGACACCCATTTGGCATTTCATTCCTTAGAAATGTGCCTGCTGTGCATCATGTTGAATGATTCTTATTCTTTTCACTTGAACACTTCCTACACTACAAACCGAATTTATACCAAATAAAGACAATTAGAACTGTCTTGCTCAAATGATGTAAAAAACATTTATTAACCGGTTTAATAGGGATGAACAGAGTTTGAATTTCTTTCCAAGCCCGAGTTTTATGAGTTAAATTTTGCCTGAATCGGAGTTTTGAGTATTTAAAAAAGTCTCATTCTCTTGATTTTTAGTTTGGCAGCTTGCACAACTTTTATGAATTTTTTTTACCTTAGTTTTCATTGGGAAGTAGTAACTTCTAAGTACCAATAGTAGCGTGTCTGTATTTTTAATAAGGTCGATTGTTGTTTTGTAAATTAAAAAGTCCAATTTTTGTTTAAAAACAAAATATTGGGCAGATTAAAATTTGGAGCCATTGTGTGTTCAAGTTTATGCAGATTACTACAAGACTCGTTCCAAGCCGAGTTTCGGTTCAATCTTAGACAGTAATAGACTCTTGCTGTCTTCAGTTTCCATAACAGTCACGTTTATCATATATAACTTGTATTGTGACAGCGAGATTTGATCGAATGAACGTATCATATATACAATAACATTCATTAAAAAATTGCAGTTGGTAAAATTATTTGTCATTTTGTGTACACAAAGGTACAGCACAAAGGTGTTTTCAGTAGTCGGCTAGGTCAGTACACCGACCAATTTGGGTTTGAACATGCTGAGTGGATTCTGTATGGCAGCCATGGACAAGTCTCAGTTACACTGTTACAGTTATTTGCTGTAAGTTACTCGCTTACAGCATATAACATAATAATTTACTGTTGTGGGTCCATCAACCTGGAATGACCTTCCTCCATTACTAAGGGCTAAACGAATGACTGGCTTCTCTCCTTTTGACCTCCCAGTCTCTAAGGTGTTTCTTTACCCCCAGAGTTTCCGTCCTGAGATCACCTTGAATAGTAAATTCTGTGAGAAGCATATGAAGATACAATACAATAACAGGTGCAGTTAATTAAATTATAAAAATATTTTTTATCTGGACAGAAGAGAATGGTGCTGAGGACGAAGTGGAGGATGGTGTAATGTCCGAGGATCTGGAGGAAGAGGAGACTAGGGAGACAGCGTCTGAAGCAGCAACAGTGCCAGGCGACCAGTGCATCAATGGAAACAAGGCGGCAAATGGAACGAATGTACTAAGTCCTTCCAAGACGGAAGCTGGTGACCGTGGAACAGAAGTTGCTGCTAGTGTAAAAGAGGACAAAACCCACCAGGGTGGAGAAGGGGATGCCGGATCCAATCAGGAAGAGGGTGGCGCGATTCCTGGGCCGTCAGGTGCAGAGGGGAGTTCGTCAGCTGGGGTCGCTGGAACATCAAAATCTGAGGTTTGTCTTCAAGTTTTTATCATTTGAAACATCCAGAATGTGTGACATAGATGATATTATCTAGGAACAGTGATTATATTATCTAGGAACAGAGATGACATTAGCAACAATATGCAACAAGTAGACAATATTTATTTAAAGTTTCAAAGTGTGACAACTAGTTGCATAAAATCATGTCCAGGACTCTGAGTCAGGTGATGAATGTTGGACTGAAGTTCATGTGTTATTCATTCCACAGTTGGACGATCCAGTGCAAAAATCCTTTCTAATTAGAATGCTGTACCTTTAAATTTATTGTGCACCAAAGTGTGGATATGCAGTTGGTTAAATAAAGAATATACTTACTTACTTACTTAACATATGTGCTTGGATTTTGCATAATCACAGGACACTGAAGATATATCAAATTTACAGTTAGCATGGGAAATGCTGGAACTGTCCAAGATCATTTATAACAGGTCGGTTGGACATTTGTTTTTGTTGTCGTTGCTCAGTGTTAGAGGTAGGGTGGCAAAATAGAGGTCTTTACATGTGTATGTTCATAGCTCTTTATATTGCAGTTACTAAGGACAGATCCAAATAGATTATTATTATGATCGTTTATTAGTACTAATTACACCTACATAATTGAATTGTTAGACTATAACAAGCAAGTGACCTAAGCTAATAATTCTTAACACCTCCCATTTTATTTTTGGCAACAGTTTGATTAAAATCATTGTCATTATTCATGTCCTGTGTATTGGAACTTTTTCATTTTTTTGCAATTGTAAAATAAAATAAATATGATGCATCATTAGACATTTGTTTATTTATGTCTGAAATTGTTTTTTTTATATTTTAGACACGATCGCAGTGAGATGAAGTTGAAATTGGCCGAGACTTGTTTGAGGTTGGGAGAGATTGGCATGGAAACGGGTGAGACTGGTTACCCGTCTAAGACTGGTCTATTGTAGTACTTGGATAAACAATTGGTCCGACTATTAATAAAGTAAAAAACACAAAAACACAAATACTATTACTAGTAGTACTTACTAGTTACTGCTTCCTAGTGTAAATGCAGACACAATGAGCAAATTCATAAAAATTGAGACTTTTTAAATATTTGATACTCGAACCCAGCACTACTCACTCATGATACCCAACAGCAAATTGACACTTAGTTCATCACTAACAAGATGCATAAATGGTGCACTTTGAATTCAGTTACTTTAGAAGGTGCCTTGTTGGAGTGCTGTTGCCAGTTACGATTATTAATTATGTTTATCATGCTGAAACAAAATGATGCTGTCCATGTAATGAACTAACTCGGGTCGTTTAGAAACCAAGACTGAACTTAAGTTAAAATGTCTTAATTGAGCCAAAATGAACTGAAAACTTTGCTACTTATAAGTAGCTAACGGAGCCAAAAGGTCTGAATTGATAAAATAGTAATCTTTTCTAGTTCCGTTTTTCCAGTTTAACCACGATTATGAAAGGAAGAAGTCTTTTCCAGGGCAGTGTGTTACAGGTTTGATTGGTCTTACGGTTTTGCATAGCTCAGCATAAATGTTCAACAGAAATGTTGTGTTGTATTAATTTCATGTTGTGTTGTATTAATTTCATGTTGTGTTGTATTAATTTCATGTTGTGTTGTATTAATTTCATGTTGTGTTGTATACATTGTAGAGCAATACGACCAGGCTATCAGCGACTTAACACAGTGTTTGCAGATACAGAAACAGATCTTGGTTCCAGAGGACAGGCGCCTTGCCGAGACGCTCTATCAGCTCGGCCTGGCCTGTACATACTGTCGCCAGTACGACTCAGCCGTCGAATATTACCACAGTGCCATAGCTGTAATCCAAGCAAAGATTGATCGGCTGAGTAGAATTGTAACCGGAGAGATTCCACCTGATCCAGTGGAAAACGGAGATGGGTTTTACACTCCACTTGAATTGGCTCAGAAGGAAATCGAAGAACTGCGGGAGTTGTTGCCCGACATGACTGCAAAGGTGAACTTAGCTTCCTCTCACGCAACATTTTGTCTGTGAGCTGAGTGTTAGTTTTGGTTTTAGGCTGTGGGGAATAGATCCTTGGATAGGAGCTAATGTCTGGGGGAAATTCATTTGAATGAGGGGTAGTCTGAACCATGGAAGGGATGTTCCCCATATTTGCCCTACAAATCTGCCTGTTAGAGTTTGCTATTGTTAAAAAGCTGTTACCCATTTCATTAAGTTCTGGTTGCCTGACTTATCGGTAAAAGGGAGAAGTTTCTTTAGGTCGACCATTCTATGCTCAGACAAAATTTCAGACTTAAATATCTTATGCTATGAAGGCTATACATATTTGCTACATAAAAGCGCCAATTATACATTAAATTCACAACTATTCTAAAAAAATGTATAAAATGATGTTTTAAGAATACTTCTAAAGAAATTTAAGTGTTAGAAAAAACCATGCTACTGCTGGTCATAGATTTATCATTCTGACTGCAGTTTCTAAATATCATATTAACTTTTCTAAAGATCGATGATGTGCGAGACGAACAGGGAGAAGCGGACAGAGTGAAGGTTTTGATGCGAGAGAGCTTGACACCCCCAGGCCCTGTTGGGACCAGCACAAGCAGCCAGCAACTGGATGGCAGTGGTGATGGGGCATCAACCTGTAGCTTCAAAGCCCTGCCAACAGCTGTAAGTGTTTCAAGGAATAAATGTCTGTTTTGTGCGTTGTTTTATGTCCGTGTGTAACGTTCAGTGGTGTCCAGTTGCTGTCTATTTCGGACATTGTGTCTATCGTTTTCATTGTCGCCTGGAGTCCAGTTGGTGGAGAGCTTGCTTTGAACTTGACCCAGAGACTCTGAACATCCAGCTGTCATAAGGGGATGTATCATCCAAGCAACCAAAGTTTCTGGAGTATGGTATCCCGCATCCAGCCAGGAGACTCGATTTACGTAGAACTTTTCATAAAAAGAAATCGTGACTCGTTATTTTTGCAAAAAATAAATTTCTGTGCATACATTAAATCTTCTGTGCGCTGGCTCCATGGACCATGCATGCACGCACATGCGCACAGCTTAAAGGGAACATTGGACATGATCATACCTATCACCACAGCCAAGAAATTTCACAAACCATCAACAGCCGTTTCCTCACAGTTTATGTAATGCTTACAAGTGATGTTATGTACAGCATATGTGTGGTTCTTGTTGCTTGTTGACTTTATTGTTTTTGAGCTGCTAATTAATGTTCTATTAATGCTAATTAATATTCTATTAACATTTTTATGTTGCAGTCTGTTCAGCCAGTCAACAATATTTCACACTTAGTTCGAAAAAAGGTCAGTTTCATTTAGTTAGGGCTTATTTCTCAACTTTGTTTTTAACTGTAATTGCCTCTAGGGCAGAGCACTAGTTAAAATGTGGTACTTGATAATGGGTTTGTAAAAAACATCGAAAGGCGCTTTCTGTGCTGTTTTTTCTATTTGATGATATGGAGTTATTAATTTTGAGTTGTATGGTCAGTACTTTAGCCGAGGGTCATTGTTAGAGTTTCGTACCTTGTTTCTGCATTTTCAGACAATCAGTTAAAACTTGGGATAACTAAAGCGTTTTCTTCCTTTATCAGTGTAGGACTAATAAATTATGTTATTGTTTAAAGCTGTTTAGAATCTGTAGGTGGGCCATGCCTAAAAAACTTTCCATGCTAAATAGGTTAAGGATTAATGTTTCTGAAATGTTGCATTGTGAATACATATATCATAAATGAATTACATGTACAATATATCTAATTGTGTTCAATTTTCTTAAAGAGAAAATCTGAAGATGACCAGAGGCTGAAATGCGATCTGTCCAAACGACAAAAGATGTCAGATGCCGCTACCTCGGAGGGGAGCACTAGTAAAACAGCATTAGTTGAAAGTCAAGCACCAGAGGGAAAGACAGATCCTGCATTTCTATTAGAAACTGGTGACATTGGGTCCAACTCAGAGCTAAGCAATCAGGTAATTAATTATATAGGTTGTGTATCTAATAGAGCTGTAGCGATGTCACTTTTTGCCGATTATGCCAATATCGAGCGCAGCTGATTATTGAAATAGTCGACACCGATAATGAAGCCGACTATTTCTAAATTTGTTTAGTCAAGAAAAAGCATAGATCTTTGTGCTTATTCCTTTTGCAATGATTACAGGGCAACAAAATTATTAGGTATACGAGTCAGTACATGTTATTGTTAAATTTATCGAACAAACGTTGAGCCACCATGGCACCGATTATTGTTACTGATACCCATTATAGCTGATAGTACTAATAATTGGCCCATTTATGAACAGACATCGGTTCTGTTCTAGTATCTAATCTACAGAGTCTTTATCACAATGTACAAATTGAATCAAGGCATCAAATTGAACTCCACGAGACAAGTTCTGTCAAATCTGATAGGTTAGAGTTTGACAAACCAAAAGTTAGGCTTTGATTTGAAAGGTAGATGAAAGAAGTCTAAATTTTTTAGTTTATGCCTGAATGACATTATAGAACTGACTCTGTATAGGTTCTGAGAAAATGCAATGCTTTCTATTTTCATCTCATGGTGCAAAACTAGGAAATGTAATGTAACAGAATGGCACATCTTAAGAAACCTCAAAGGTGCTTTCACACAGCTATTAGTCAGATGGGAAGGTGTGACTTTAATGTTGAGAAAATGAAAGTCACACCTTTTCCCTTAATTCAAAGGAGTGAGGGGAGTACAAAGGAAAGCACCAATTGCTTTGGCAACAGCAGCATCAGACAGAAAGACAAAAACTACTTGTTTTTGGTTTTGCAATGACACACACCAACACAATTTATTCTGCTTTTTTATAGATTGACTTGAGAGTGCAGAGATTTAACTTGTGCATTTATTTCCATTGTTTATTGTTGTGTTCACAGGAATCTCAACAGTTCAGGCAAGCAGACGTCTAAGAGGACAGTGAACAAATAGTTCAAAGATTCATACTCTCTGGAGCGCAGCAGCTGAAATGATTTCATGAATCTGTCGTCTGTAGGAAGCAACATTTCTGAACAAGATTTTTCAGACACATGACCATTGAATCGGATAGTTCATGTAGTGTAATGATTCATAACGATTATTTAGTATGTAAAGTTACACATACACTTACCTCGAAGAAGTTGGGAATTAACTATTGAAGATGCTACAAAGTCAATTTTAATTGTTAAGTATTAGGCTATTTATATAGCGCCTTATAAGAACCTCTCAAAGGTGCTGTTAGCACCAGAGATGGGTAACTAATTGATTAGAGAAGCAGCTAATTATACTAAACTAGCTACAAGATTATAACCGGGATGAACCGAGTTTGAATTTCTTTCCGAGTCCAAGTTGAATTTTACCAAGCCCGAGTTTGGAAAATTAAAAAAAGTCTCATTCTCTTGATTTTTAGTTTAGCAGTTTGCATCACTTTAATGATTTTTAGTTCTGCCTTAGTTTACAATAGGGAGTAGTAACTAGTAAGTACTAATAGTAACAGTATTTGTGCATTTAGTTAGGTCGATTGTCGTTTTGTAAATTACAAAATCCGATTTTCATTTTCAAAACATAAAATTGGAATGATTAAAACTAAGACCTATTGTTTGTCCGAGATTATGCAGAGTACTACAAAACTCGGTAGTTGAGTTTCGGTTCATCCCTAGATTATAATTTTAATCGATTATCAAATTTCATTAGCTAATTCAATTGAATATCAATTTAACTAATTGTAATTGATTAGGTTAAAAATTATGCTAATTCCCATCAATTAGCAATTTTACTAATCGTGTCCAACTTGGGATAGCACTGACTTGGATTGGGATCAGGTTTAATTGTTCGTCCGTTTGTATTTTGCAATGATTCCCATTTCATGTCAAGGTAAGTTAGTGGGATGAATCAGTGTGTGGCAGTAGCCACAGCATTTATTGGAAAGTAGCATTGTAAAATTTCTTAATGATATTGAAAATCTTGGCATAACTTTCATGGTTGATGAACAAGTTTAGTTCATGTTTCAATCAAATTCTTTTACATTACGATTCTTGTCATTATTTCTTTAAGTGTACCAAATTACATAGACAAGGCAGAGTAGTTGTTAATTTACGATGCTCCAATTTCAACAGTCCCCTATTCTGTTTGGTTTTGTGTGTTGAAGGACCTTTCTGCTGAAGACACACCATCGGGGCTTAGTTTCTATTCTGATTACAGATGTTCGGACGTTTGATTCTGAACTGTGAATGCCGTGCTGCGAGCCAGACACTAGAAACAGAAGCAGGAGGCAAGTGCATTGGCAACACAGCAGTGCCATTGCCTCATGTTCGTCCCATTGCTTGCCATGTCAAGTGTTTTTTGTGTGACCAAACTTTTAACTAATATTAGTAGTTCAACTGTTCAACAATTACTGTGGTATAGTAAAAGTCAGCCAGGATGCAAGTGGAATTAATTAATTACAGTACATTTTACAATTGTTGCTTTGTAGAGAAATCTACAGTACCTATGGTACATAAGTACCATATGTATATATATATATAAGTACCATATATATATATATGGTAATATTGCTATTTACTCTGCAACATATTCTAATCCAGAATCTTTCACGCAAACCTTAACACTGAAACCAATCGACTGTCTGCAGCTTTTTATAAGTTTCACCGTCCTATGGTAATCATTTGTAACATTCTGTTTGACTCGGGCAAAGTCCTGATCGTGTAGAATTTCGAGCCTTGTGTCCGACATGTGTGACAAGAGCTGTCCCGGATTCGTTGCTGCCTTCCAGATTTGCTCCGAATGGACGGCATTGTTGGTCACCAGAGTGCCAAGCACGAATTCAACTGCCAGTGATTTAATTACACGCATCACATGAACCAGGAGACCATTGCTTGAGTTATCCGCTCTGAACGACGCTGGTGCGACCAAGGTGCCCAGGCTGTCAAACACGACAAGTTTAAGTGACTTATAGAAAACATCTTCCCCTCCATCGATAGCATTCTTAAGCATCTCCAGTTCAGCAAAGAGACTGAAAATGTCGAAAACTTGAATAAGTCTGATTCTCTGGAGCGCTGTACGTCGAGCGTGACCATTCAGTCCAGCCGCGCTCATCAAGTTGGCTATTCTTGTGGTGTCAAACTGGCCTCCTGTGTCAAAATAGACTATGGTCTTCTCAAGATCCGACGAGACGGTTCTGATGGTACTCAGACAAATCTGCGTCTTTCCGCTTGAGCTGGCACCGATGATTTCCGTGATCTCTCCGGTGTAAAGGCCTCCTTCTAGGATCTTGTCCAGTCCAGCACAACCCGTTGGAAGAATGCAGGTCGAGGAAAGAATGTTTTCGTAGAGCTGTAATGCGTTCACAGGTATCGAAGAATGCTGTGCAAGAAAGAAACGCTTGATTGATAGCAGGTCTCTGAAGGGCACATGTATTTTTGCCGACAGCTGGTCGAGATCTTGAGTGAGGAACTGCACCACGGTGTGCACCTCTGCTGAGATCAGTTTCTGGTAAGTGCTTAGAGACAGTGCTGGACAAACGCCCGATCGAAGTCTTAGCATGATGTGCCTGAAAGCACAAATGTAAAATAATCAAAGAAGAGATTTGGCACATACTTTTGGCTTCTTTATTTTCTTCCTATTTATTTCACAAATTCACATAACTGTCTAGTGACAGAGACTACCAGCACTCTCCTCCAGCTGCTACTTTCCACTCGCGACCCTGAACCGTATTCGTCACGCTAACCATCCTCGTTCTATTCCTGCGCCACCACACAGCCACCAATGAGCATCACCGATTACCACCGCAGCACAATGCAGTCTCCTCGGCGTGACCTCATGACCTGTGCTTCGTGGCTTGATTTTATAAAACGCCGGTGTTAAGCTGGTCTTCGAAGATTTACATTACATTCCCAGACATCAACCGCATTTCGTCAGGTCAAGTACGTACCACATACCATTATACACTAATTTTAACTACTCACTGTTAAGAAAATTATTTGTATCCTTTTAACGCTTCCAGCGTAAATCGAGTTGTGTTTATTGTTGATTTCCCGTATTTACAATCATGGCGCTAACTGTCAGGCATGTATGGAAAGCCATAATGATCATCGAATACCAGCAAATCGCTACAAACAACATTTGGCGGCCTCTAACGAGTAGAGCAGTCACCGCCCATTGAATTGGAGAGTTGTTCGATGAGCATACTTGTCACAATTAAAGGTGTTCTGCGGATGACACCACGTATTACGATATTAACAGCTTGTGCTGGCCCCCTATACGTGCGTGTAATGAGAGCGCGTGGTCTACCCTAAAGGCCTTTCATAAAGTCGCTAGATGAACCGAATTCTGTATGCTGGACTGGTCTGAACGTCCATGGTTCAGATGGACAACCATTCTGACATGACGCAGCATTCTTCAATAAGCTGGTACCCTGAAGTTAGTCTGATCCTTCGGGCGTTGCTCTAGCACCGAAGGCTATTGGCTGCACTAATATCTATGTTCCAAAGTTTTAACTTTAATTAAAATGCCATAAAATTATATTTTTTTATTATTACCTCGCTCAGTTATAAATCAAATCTTTAAGTTTTACTGCTCATTGGAAAGTTCCACTCTAGGCATTGACCTCTAGGCATTGACCTCATTAAATGAGGTCGTCTATTGGAACAAATTTTGTTGCAATAGACATTCTACGTCAAAAACCTGGGACTTCTGCTGGCTCCTGATCAGTGTTAGATGCACTTAATCGGCATTAGCAGGTAGTTTTGTTTCATCAGCAGCTATTTCATATCGTAACTCTAGATTTATATAGCCTCTAGCAGAATAAATGTTCAGAGACGCACTCAGCACGGAAAACCCGGGGAAAAGGAAACGCCTTAAAAGAGCCGATGGAGAGAAGACAGTTCAGCTCTTAGTGATTTAGTAAAGTCATTCCAATTCCAGGCAGATGGACCCACAGCAGTAAAGTGATACATATCGTAACAAAGCCATTAACCAAACATTTGTATAGCACCTTTCAAGCACTGCTTGGCCATCTCACTCGTCTAGAAGATGTAATGCAATTAAACATTTTCATAGCACCGATCAAATTCAGCAGCGCTCTCAATGGGCGTCTGCGCTTGGACCAGGGAACCGAAAAGTCTAAGGGCGTCAACGGAACTGGGAAGGTGAGAGGACTAGGAAGCTGAAGGGCCAACATAGGCAATGTATGCTAATTTTCATTTCACAACCACTTTACTTTTTTATAAAACAGACAGCATGCAGAAACTGACCAAAAACAAATTCCATGAGTGTAGTAGTTGCAGCTAAACAACACTGTGTGATAACAAAGATGTAGTGGCTGTCGTCCCCTTCTTTATTAATACTTGGGACTGACACTGTCAGAGCACATACAGTGCCAGAGTTTAGTCAAGCAGTTAAACTAAAGTACTAGCAATGACAGACTCAAAAAATAAGCAAATCTCACAGTGGAATATTTCATCTGGAAAACATTTAAAACAAAAGTCCTGAGACCAAAGATTTTCCGTCAATCACCTACGCGTCTCTGAATATTTGAGCAGTTCATCGCAAAATGTACCATAAAAATCACATGGTTGCAAAATCCTAACATGGTATATATCAGCAATGTATTAACAGTTGAAAGGAGCACTCTACAGCCAAAACATAAAAAACAATAATTCATCTAAGTTCCAAGTGAAGAAATTATGTGTAATGTATCATTAATAAATAAACGCGTTGATGTAAATGTTCGACAGCTGGCGCTTTAGTCCTCCTTCTTGTCCTTGTCTTCGCTGTATAAGTAGACCAGATAGAGCTTAACGGCCGCTATGATTATGCCAGGGATATTTGGGGCCTAAAATGAAAAGCACAGAAATGGACAGATTTACCTTTCATTGGTATACCCGCTTCTAAATACATGTGTATGTATGCATCTAAGCATTTAGGCATGCATGAAAGCATGTATGTATGTGTGTAGGCATGTATGAGTATAAGCATGTGTGTTTGAACATGTATGTATATACATATATATATATGTATGTATGTACTGTACACATGAAAGCATGTATACATGTATCACATAGGTAAGATAGTATGTAGGCATGTATGTATGCATGAATATATGTACATATAAAAAGCATGTATGAATGTAAACATGCATGCATGTTTGTATATGTTGTATAAGCCTGCCTTTACATAGCTGAGTGTCATATATTGTAGAGTACCATCATAGTTCATCAGGACCTATTAAATTCATTGCCTGACATATAGCCAAGGACTACATCTGTTTCATCGATCAATATATGCAACCTATTAAGCATTGACCTCACAGCTGTTGAAGGCGATGAAAGCGAAATACCACACTGATCATAAATTACGATTTACAAGTCCTTCAAACATCTAAGTTCATGAAAACTAGAAACATGATCCTAGAATATATCAGCAACGCATGCGTAACGCTTGAGATCAACACGATCAACTCACGTAAATATTTGGATCATTTAACATCAATCCGTAGGTGAGCCAAGATGTTGAGCAGATAATTCCACCAATTAGCATAACTGCAGGCATCCCATCAGCATTCTTGTTCCTAATGTTGTTCACCTAGAAACATTTACTTTTATATAACAGACACTACCAAAACCAATGATTATCTCATTTTTTATTCAATTGCACAGCAACGAACTTGTGACAACATCTCCAGAGACTTCCAATTCCAATGTTTTAGGGTTCCATCAATTGAACTTCTATTTAAGAATGAATTATTTTTCATCGATCCAACTTCTATTTAGCAAAAAATATTATATTTTGGCATAGAAGGTCTTCTTCTGGCTTTGTACATGTCAGGCCGTTGGGGAGCCTATAACCTACCATACTCTGGGGGTTTTTGTCCTGGAGGCCTATATCTCTTCCCACCATGTACATCTGATGCATTGCATTTGTTGAAGTTACAGTCAGATTGCCAAATAATTACACAGAGATGAGCTCTAGGAACTTGTTTTTTAGAGTCAATGTTCGGAAACCCAATGCCGCTTGACAAGGCATCCAATGACGTGCATGACATAATCAAGGATCGAATAATCCAAGGAATCGGAGTGGGCAGGACCCCAATCCAAGACCCCAATCCAAGACCCCAATCCAAGACCCCAATCCAAGACCCCAATCCAAGACCCCAATCCAAGACCCCAATCCAAGACCCCAATCCAAGACCCCAATCCAAGACCCCAATCCAAGACCCCAATCCAAGACCCCAATCCAAGACCCCAATCCAAGACCCCAATCCAAGACCTTGGCACCATGGAAGTCCTGTGATCAATTCCCACGGAACAGACCCTCACCACTTCGAAAGCTGGTAAGATCATGAGGAACATGGTCAGGAGACTGCTACATGTTCCTAGCGTGTTGGCTCGCTCTGCGGTGGTCTCCTGGTACTGGAAAATGTACGTGTACAATGCTGTTTCGTACAAAATGGCCATTAGAAGTAAGGCAAGTGATGTATCCTGGTAAAATAGAAGAAAAATCTCAATGAGCCAAAAGAAGAAAGACATTGCAAAATTACATGTTTAATCACATCTGACTTTAGTAATCTCAATGTAACATACTATAGAGTAATTCCAAAATGTCGCAATTTGCCCCAGCACATTTGTAGATATGAATTTAAACAAGAAACGTCGCAATTTGCCCCAGCACATTTGTAGAGATGAAATTAAGCAAGAAACATCGCAATTTGCCCCAGCACAGTTGTAGAGATGAATTTAAACAAGAAACATCACAGTTTGCCCCAGCACATTTGTGGAGATGACTGAAACCTCTTGAGTTCGCTTGCAACATGTGGCACTAACCGATTTGCCATAAAACATAGTGTATATACAACAATCAACATAAAATGCCAGCAATCTGACCTTGCCTTGCTTGCAGTGCACCCATGATTCACACACACACAGCCACACACATCACATAAAGTTCCCATATCCCTTGTGGGATATGGGCCGTTGCTCATATCCACCCTATAAATAAATGCATTAATTCATTTGCTTTTGTAATTTTCAGATCTTTAGTATGAAAGAAATAAGGTTATATAAAAATGAAATGCGATAGTCGCTCTGTAAATAAAAATCCGATTTTCGTTTTCAAAACAGAAAATAATTAGGATTCCGATTTTTTAACAAGTCGATCATCGTTAACCCTTACCCTCCAATTATTATATCAAACGCATCAAAATTGGCCACTGCGAGCGGCCTCAGGAGTGGTAAGGGTTAATACTCGGACCCATTCTGAGTCCGAGTAACGCCGAGTACTATGATACTCAGCTGAGTACTGCGTCAAGTCTAATATCCGAGCCGAGTTTCGGTTGATCCATAAAAGTATGCAGCTGAAAACAACTAATCTGCTAAATGAAAAAGTGAACAACATTTACCTTTGATTTTACTACGGACAGGTAGAGGAATATGTACACCGAATTAAGGATAGCACCAACACCATTGAGAAAAATTAATACTCCATTTCCATGCAAGAGTCCGTAATGGAACATTCCAAGACCACTACGAAAACAAACAATTGAACAAAATATCACATCAATCAAACTAAATCACTTATGCATCCAGCAAAATAGGTTTTGTTGTTCAAACAGAAATACAAAACAATGAGGTCCCTTGTGAAACAATTAAGAGATAATGCTCAAGGTAATTGTCAAGATAGGCTTAAAAACAATGAATGTCATCTGGCTCAGACTTTCAACAATCTTATACTAAGCACATTACCAATTCTAATGACACAGCATTGAGCTTTTGGATACTCCACGTTGGTTCCCCCAAGGAATGAAACCAACTACTATATCTCTTGGATGGTAGAGCTCTGTCTAAAACTAAGGCTGTCAACGGGTACCCAGACACACGCCCGAGGCTGACTACCTGGATAATGAAATCAGTTTTCGGGTACCCAAAATCTGTAAAAATGCGTGATTTTACCTGAACATAGGCCGTTGGTCATATTGGTTGGCTGCCCGGGCAATGAAATCAACCCCCGGGTGACCAACATTACATACTCTAAAAAAATATCCACGCGGATCGACGGTTCCCCGGGTTGTGATTTCAACATTTTTGACAGCCTTATCTAAAACCACAAAATTCTCATCGATCATCCACATTCAGGATATTAAGCTGCTCTATAAGTAGTCACTCAGTGACTGCAGTTTGGATGGCATTTCTGTGCGACTGGGAGTAAAAAGTCTCATAAATATAATATTGATGGCTGTGAGTTTGTGAAAACCAGGCAAATCAATGGTCAGCAAAACATAATACAGTCAGGACTCACATAGGAGAGTTAAGGGGTCATTAAACGCAGAACATAGTCCTGCGAACGTAATTCATTCGTCTGTTAGCCCATCCATCCATACATTTGTCTTTTCACCCAAAAGCCCTTCCATCTATAGTAACATAGATACACTAATTCAGCATTTCCCAATCTTTTTTCGCTCTAGAACCCTTTAGATATTAATTTCTTTAGCGGAACCCTTGTTCAATACTAAACATATTCTGTTGTAGGCACAGACGCTTGAGAATGCAGACAATGAGAATGAGGCTTAGGCCTCAATTAGATAAAAAACAATACAAGTATAGAGAACAATGACAAATGAATTCTCTTTCAAATAAAGTCCTAGACATATGTTAAGAAAAATGCCTGCATTTGTTCACACTAACAGTTTTTTGCGGAACCCTTGTCCTGACCTCACGGAACCCTAGGGCTCCGCAGAACACGGTTTGGGAAACGCTGCACTAATCCATCCATACATACATCCATTCATTCATAGATACCTGTATCCATTCATTCATCCATTCATACATCCATCCATCCATTCATACATACATACATCCATTCATACATACATCCATTCATCCATCCATTCATACATCCATTCATACATCCATCCATTCATTCGGTGTCCGCTTGATAGTCCGAAGATTTGATAGTCCGAAGGTTCGATAGTCCGAAGATTCTATATTCTGACATTAATTTAACTAGAATCTGGATTAATTGATGAAAAGAATGTGTAAAACTGGGAGCTGGATTGATATGAAAAGAATCATGTCTAAGTGGAAGCTGGTTGAATGAGAAGAATTATGCAATCCAGCTTCTAACAAATATAATTTTTCTCATCAATCTAGCTACCATTAAAACCACAATCTTATCATCCATCGACCGGTCACCATGCAATCTTCGGACTATCGAACCTTTGGACTATCGATACAGAACCATCCATTCACGCCTCCATCAGACTGCAACAAAAATAAGCCACACGGAAGGGATTGCATCATCTATGACTGTTAAAAGTATCACAGATGTGCAGTCATACACATGCTAAGGGTCTCCTGGATGTTATGCCACAAAAGTGCATAATAATTACATCAACAATGAGTCGAAAGCAGCTTACCCAAGTAATGCCAACAAAAATATGTGATATGGAACATTTTTCGTTGACTTCGTCTTGTACATTTTGTGACACGGAATGCTACAATGACATCAAAACAATTCATAAAACAAGAATGCTAAAACATAATCAATATTTCAACAGACACCATCAAAAGTTTCATCATTCGTTAATTGGACGATTTTATTCTCAAACAACAAGAGTGCTTCATATCTGGTAAAAAAGGCAAATTTTAATATCCAAAAAAATTATGGCAAAATTCGGTCTATGTGTGTTAGATGTAAGAATGTCTGCATAAGAGACATATTAGGAATGTGATGCTGCAAATTAGACAAATCGAATCTGGAAATAGTGTTGTTTTCATTAACGAAAACGACAATTAACGAAATTCAAACGTTTTCGTTAACGAAAACTAAATCACAGGATTAACTAAAACTAAAACGAAATTTGTGGCACTTAAAACTAAACGAAAATAGATGCAATGAAAACTAAAATGATATTTAGCCGGAATAAAACAAAAATTTCTGCTTGAAAATGTTCCTAACTTGGGCGCCTATTCGTTGTTCGCATGATTTGTACATAATTCTGCAAATGATGTGACGTTATGCCATACATTACTTTTTCTAGTAATTGTTCATCTATGTTAAGACACACGAGGAGAATTATATGTGTCTATTTCCGGTTACCGTTTATCGTGAATTCAAATCCTATGTTTCTTATTTAGCATAAATGTATGGTACTTACTGTGAAAAGTTCACTTAATTAATTCAGAAATGTTGAAATTTCTCTCGTCTTTGGCCCCACGTGTGACGAATGTCAATGGTAGACCATAATAATTATGGTCTACCATTGACATTTGATTAGAATTAAATTAGAATTAAAATATTATTGGTATAGCTTAAATTGATATTAAATTACTAAAGCTATAATTAGCAAGCCTATACTTAAGCTAAACTATAATTATAAGTACTTATAAACTATAGTTAGCTTACTTACACTAAAATCAGCTACCCAAACCAAAACTTTAATTGACAAAACTAAAACTAACCAAAACTATAATTGAGACATAGAAACTACAACAAAAACTAAAACTCGAATTGAGAAATATTTGCAACTAAAACAAAAATGAAGACTAACAATCATAACTAAAACTAAAACTAAATTTAAAACATTATTAAAACAACACTATCTGGAAATCTGTCCACAATATCCAAGCCAGTTGACATTCAGGCACCAAGTGCCCAACTGAAGCATTTTCTCCATTCAGGAGATAATCCTTGAAGCTGGACTATGGCAGTGTCGCCTATAACAGTGGTACGTATTTTTCCACACCACTTCATAAAGTGGTACAGCGACAGCATGTATTTGCCATACCACTTTGTCTGCTACAAGTCATCAAATACCTTCAATCATACTACGTTTAGAATCGTGGCGACAACACTGGGCCGTGGACATTTTACGTTTGATGATCTTTCTTTTAGTGTGAAATGGGATGCTCCCCTATGATCAGCCATCATCCGATAATCTATGTGATCATGCTGACGAATCCCACTTTGCATCCATTGTAACAAACTCCAACCATATTACAGGAGGTTTGCTTCCACCGATTAATGCTAAGGCTTACCATCTGCACCAACGTGTTCACAATAGGGTCGTCCCCAGGGCGGATGACTTTACCCGCCTTGGATCCATCACAAGAATGCTATAATAAGAGTATGAATCGCCTACGAGATTCATCTCTTGTCATTTACTCTTCTACTACTTAGCTTAACTACTTAGATTAGCTTAACCGCTAGTACAACATGATCTAAATAGTTCGAACACATACATGCCTATGGAAGACATCATGAGTGAAACGACCACCGTAATCGCCTCCATGACGTTAATAAGCTCCATCTTCCGTTGTTGCACCGACCTAGATGTCAAATAACACGACAGAAATCGAAAACTACAATCCCGTATCAAACACGCCCATAATCTGGCAGCAGCTGGTGCGTCAAGTCCTTGGTGCAAAGAACGAGGTTAAGGGTCAAGTCCAACTGCAAGCTAGGCCAACGGTAGGCCTAGGCATAGTCCAATACAACGACCTCTTATAATAACGGTCCAATATCATAGATAGGATCCGTAAGTAAGCTGTATCCCTAGACATACTAGGGACAGTAATAATTTTTGGTTTCAGTTGTGCTAAAACCACAATAATTACTGACCGGGCAAAACGAAAATACGCAAAAAATTTATAAATTTAACAATTGAATACGCTGCTTTAAAGGAATGCCTGCCATCCAATCGAATATAGCGCAATTCCACCAATCACAAAAGTAAGTAAGCGAGCGCATATCTTGCGATAAAGTTAAGCGTGCTTTCAAGCAAATAGACCAACAGCCTAAGGTTAGTGTCAAGGAAATTGGTATGTAATTGTAATATAATGTTCATCTTGGAAAAATTTCAGCGCCCACAATTGGAATTAGTGGCTTTTGATTATAGTCGAAAGTCTACTTTTCACAGGGTCCGATTTGTCAAAAAAGAAGCAGAGGGGTGAGAAATCTATACAAGTAGGCCCTACTGAAAATTTTCTAAGTGGCACTGAATTTATTATTCGCTATTTAGTCCTCTCGTTGTAAACCAGTCGCGGAGGATAGGCCCACTATTGTCGCAGTTTCCAAATTTACCACATTGACTCAGGCACACAACCACGCGCGTGAACACGCGCGCACGCAAAAAACAATGATAATTCATAGCTAGTACTTTTAACTTTTGTCAGTTTAAAACGAAGTTAATAAACTCCCAATGCTAAATACACTTCAGATTACATGCCAGATTCTTTGCACTGGCTTCCCATTTCGCAACGCATCGACGGTATAGGCCTAGACCTATGGGAAACGCCCATATTGTGAAATGACAGAAATTCCTGTTAGACGGAGTTAGTAAATAGGAAAAATGTAGTTAATGTGAAATATTGTAGTTAACTTAAAACTACTTGATAAAGGTAATTCTAACTATTTGTTTAACTGCTTCTTAAAACTAGTTATAACTACTAGGCAACTACTTCTATAGTAGGATAGTTATACCTACTAGTTAATTATAACTACAGTAGTTAAAAGTGCACATCATTGCTATTAAGTGATTACCTAAAGAACAATTCTGCAGCAAATGTGTTAACTATAGTTTATATAATCACTAGTAAGAGTTCATGATTCTGCTGCTTCCGAATGTAAACTGATTTTGGGAACATAGAGCACGTCTATAATAGTGATACATAAGAATTTTTGACTTGACAATGGTCTTGATAATAATAATTCTGCAACAGAACCTTCTGTTGTCCTAGTTATGGTCTGCCCTGTACCAGAGTCCAATGCCCAAGGCACTAATATTTAAATTTCGTCTGGGAAATCCCATGACCTAATTTCAGTATGCGTCTGCTGCTAATCTTTTAAAGTCATATGAGTTATAATTTACAGATAGGCATAATATTGCCGGAGCATTGGATGTTGAGCTTTATGCTTCTGAGGTAGAGCGTGGGTTAGTATTTTGACAGAATTGATGTCTTCGTTAATTTGCATGCAACTCTGCTGTTTAGCAGAAATCTCCGTCTCCGTTTAACTACTTTCAAACTGACAAAACCGCAGTCTGATTATTGCTAGTATAGTATGATTTGAATTGATTTCATAGTAGAGTATGAACGGATGGTCAAAAGTTATTACGAGAGTCGAATTTAACTGTACGCTGTCATGCAATGTGCCCATCGCGTTATACAGCTAATTTAGCCAAATAATCAATCCGTAGAATCTTACGGAGGTAGCGATAATCGAGGTCGCTTTCTACTGCTCTTTGCTTCATTACTTTACGCCCCCTCTGTATGGTCATGCACAGATTTGGCGTAAGTACCAGGTAAGTACGGTCTGTTTTCTCTTTCGCTTGGCGACCTCAGCTTTCATTAGTGTTATTATTAATGATATTTTGATAATTTTATCCCATTGCTTGATATATCTGTTTAGCATGGTGCCTCTGCATATAAAGATTGCTGCTGAGGCCAAAGGTTTTTTGCTTATATTTAAAAGCGACACTTGTCCGAACCTGACCCTCACGATGCCTAGCCTGACCCTAACCGACTCTCACGACTGATATTGACAAATGTAGGTGTTTTAACAGTGCACAGGTCTTCACCAGCTGAATTTTGTGCCTGTTCAGCCATAAAAAAATATTTTCCTCCATATTGTGACCGAACTTTCAGCCGCAGAAGATTTATCCATCTGTTTAATAAGTCCATCTCCGAAGCTCGTTGCCTCATACAGACGGGCCCTTGTCTTTCCGCAGCTCAAACAGCCTGGGTTATTTGTAGACATTTATTTTGATACGAGTCAAAGTCAGAGTAAAAGGGAGAATGAGCTCATGGAACCAAATGCTTCCTCTGGCCAAAGATCAGTGTTCTATTGGCCACATGGTCAGAACAAGAACAACTGAGGTCACACGGGTAGGACAGGGCTTTTTGAGCCAAGAAGACACTGCCGGACAAGCATCCCAAGTTTCCAACCGTCTAGCAGATATGCTGGGAAATGTGAAATGAAAACATGACATATATATGTATACATATATATATGTAGGCAGAAGCAGACTATGCATAGTTAGGAATGTGCCAAATGAGACGAGCAGCCAAGCAAAGAACCCAATCAAGAAGCTCAATCTGCTCCCAACTAGGCTTGGCCACAACCATCAGCTCTGATGTCTTGTTCTTACTACTGCAGCTACTAATAAAGTTCTTTGAATTAAATTACATCACATCATTAAGCAATGAGCATGTATACGTATATATATATATATATATATATATATATATATATATATATATATATATATATGTATATATTATATAAATGAAAAGACGGTCGAATGGTGACACGCTGGAACGAAGTTCAGAAGGAAGTGGGTTCGATTCCCTCAGGTCCTATGACATTGACTACTGCTTCCATTTGCTAGGTGATGCTGGTAAAATTAGCAGCAGTAAAGATGAGGGCCTTGCACACTGCCAGACAGTTGAAACCGACGCCTGTTAAACCTGTCGTCATCTGTTTCATGTGGTCATACTAAATTATTGTTTGACAGTTTGAATTGAATCAATAAGATTAAATACAGATGATACTGTTGGTGTGACCTTGGTTAGATTGCATCTAATTGAGCTCTATGGCCTTCGACCAGGGAAGAGATTTATCTAATCAGAGAACCATCTGCCCATTGAGACTTAAGTGGCTCCTCCCTGTCATGTTTAGGCCCATGGTTCAGTCATCTCAACTTGGAGAGTGAAATATACACATATATACATATGATATATATATTGCCACATATATATTATATATGTGTATTGATATATATATTATATATTATATATATTATTATATATATATATTATATATGTGTATTGATACTATTGTGTAGCTATAGAACAAAATATATTTTCACACACATACACACACACACCTACCAACTTGCACAGACACATGCACACCTACTTACATACCTACCTATAGACACACACACATACACACACCTGACTACCTATGCACACATACATGCACACACACACACACTGATACTAATTTTGTGTAAATTACCTTATAGGTGCAGCAATGTCTTGGATCCCTACTTCCTATCTTGCCATCTGGCTGGCACTGGTTCCGTTCAGTTATTGCACCTCGCAAACGTGTAACATCGTCAACAAGAGCAATCGCTTCGACTGTCATCCGGACGCCTCTCCCACATCCAGCAATTGCAACTCCCGAGGATGCTGTTGGCAGCCGGCGACTGACTCTGGCAAAGCCAACAGCGTCCGCCAAACGGTCGACGTACCCTACTGCTATTTTCCTAGAGGGTATTCCGGTTATAATGTGACGAGTTGGAAGGAGATGGATTATGGGTTCACTGCCTCACTGTCTCGCTCTACGTCCTCTGGTTGGCCAAATGATGTCAAGACGCTCTCACTTGACATGTGGTTCGAGACCAATAAACGCGTTCATTTCAAGGTAGGTGGGTGCTGTCTTGCATTTTATTCTTAATCAATCACAAATAATCACACCATCATAAACAGTTTGATGAAGGCAAAAAGAATTAAGATTATGAAAGTAAAGGGTACAAAGGGAACCCCAAAAGGGGTCAACATCCCGCTGGAAAGGACACTCGAATTACCAGAATTACCCAAATGACCAGAATTATTAGAATTACCAAAATCACCAAAATTACTGTTTCTGAGTTGAAAGCACTAATCATCAGAGGATGGAGGGAGCTTTTTGCTGACATGAAAAACACGATGTAAACCACGTTTACTTTCAAGTACCGGATACTTGTGCTGTATTCATTTGGTGTGTTTAATGCCAGAATCGGGTAATATTTCAGACACATTCTGGATCGTCTAGTGTGAGTTTGATAGTGCATGAAGAGAGAGAGTGGCAGTCGATTTAAAGTTTGTGAAGAGAGCTATGAAGAGAGAGAGTGGCAGTCAATTTAAAGTTTGTTCTGGGTTAAAGAACAGGTGCCAGGAGAATCATGCAATTTAATTTAGGGTCCTGACAAATACAAACCCACCCAGACTAATAACAGCTGGTGAGCTGATAGATGTGTGTTCGGTCACGAGATTGACAGTGTATTCAGGGTTGATGTGTAATTATCTGGTATAATTGTGTGACTGTATGCGTAGATCACACGGATAATCTGTCACTGTGATACATGATGTACTACATTTTTGACAGAGTTGATAATTGGGCCAAGTTCTAAATAAGAATTAAATTTGAGATCCATGTGATGTTGATCATTAGATACCAGACTTCATGTCCCAGTGATGCATATTGCAAGCATAAAGATCTTGAGTTTCTAGTTTATCTAATCATGTGACTATCTGTCTGATTAAAGTGGCTCCTCCCCATCATGTTTATTCATAGGTTTAATTTATTTCTAAGGCAAAGTACCGATTGTTGGCTTTTGTAAGGTATAAACATTTGTAACTTATTTTCTGTGTATGTTTGGGAATTTTTTTCTTCTGTGACTGTTTTTTTCTAACTATTGGTGACAGATCTATGACCCATCGACAAAACGTTACGAGGTCCCAGTCGAGACCCCAGCTGTGCCGAAAACGAAGGCGCCAAACCCTGAGTATGGGGTCAAATACAGGGCAGTTCCGTTCGGAATTACAGTCTACAGGAAGTCGAATAATGCTGTTTTGTAAGTTTTATAGTGTTTTTCTGTTGTTTAATTAATAGTTCTTTTCTTTACTGCCTCCAGTCTCAGACTGCTGGAAATGCTTGAACATCTGAATTAATTAACATTTTGATTATTATTATTATCAATAATAATTATATTTGTAATGCATGCAAGGTCACACCTAAATGTGAATCTAACACACCTAATCTGAGATGGGGATAGTCAGTCACCAGGAGAAGATGCACTTAGATTTCCAAAGCCTTGAAAGCCAGGGAGAAATAGGGAATTTTGAGCCACATTTTGAAGGAGTGAAGTGAATTTGAGCTATGAAGAGAGAGTGGCAGTCGATTCCATTCCTTAAGAGCAGAGGCATGAAATGTACGAGAGTCCGTAACTGTTCTGCTTCGTGGTTCAGCTAATAGACTTGTACTTGATGATCGCAGGCAACGAGGAAGGATGAACAGTGTTAGTAGAGCATGAATATAGGTAGATGTACTGGTGAGGGGGGCTTTTTAGGACGAATAAGCCAACTTAAATGTTATGGCGAATTCAACTGTAAGCTGAGTCTATATTTGATTCGGCCCTCAATTTGGAACCAATGATATTCACTGGTTAGTTATAAATACTTGATTACTTTGCATTACAGTCTTTACATTACATTAATGAATTGACATAAATTTTGGTAGGTTTGATTCGACCATTGATTCGGCTCCTCTGATATTTGCCGATCAGTTCCTTCAGATATCATCGAGTCTCAGTACGGACCTGGTGTATGGCCTGGGAGGACGAAAGGCGACGCTTCTACACAACGCTTCATCCTGGCAGCAGTTTTCAATGTGGGCAAGAGACCAAGCGCCAATGGTATCATTCTTCTTGATAAGCTATCAAATTCTTTATTTTGAATTTTTTTTTATGTGGGTATCACTTCTTTTCTTGAGATTCCCTTACTTCTGGGTGGCTCATTACTTCCAACTTTTCGACTTTTCATTGTTTCAAACCATGTAATTCAGTTTGCTGAAATGTTGAGTAAGATTATGGAGATAGGCTTATAATAACAATATCTTCATTTAATATCAAACTGACAAGCTGCAGTGTGATTACAAGTACAGTATGAACGGATGATGACAAATTATTACAGGAGTGAAATTTAACTGTTGGCGGCCTTGCAAAAAGCCCATTACATTAATATTGATTTAATAAATGCCAAGCAAAAGAAGGACTAGTCAACCTTAGGAGGACACGGGAAGCAAACTCACTTCCTCAGCTCCGCATGCCATCCACCTCTTTATGCCCTTCCCCAAGATGTGTTAGTTTATAAGATCAGAAGGTTGTAGTGACGCAGTTGTAATAATGATTAGCAGTTTGATCAAATTTATTTTTTTTAAGGAGGTTCATGTATCGGTATTTTGAGTGTGATTGGTCGTTTATGATGGGGTTTTTAATCGTGTGCTTTTCGTTTGAACAGTTTAACAGCAACCTGTATGGCTCTCATCCATTTTATCTGAATGTTGAGAAGGATGGACAAACACATGGAGTGTTTCTGCTCAACAGCAATGCTATGGGTAAGAACAGCAATGTTATGGGTAAGAACAGCAATGTTATGGGTAAGAACAGCTATGTTATGGGTAAGAACAGCTATGTTATGGATAAGAACAGCAATGCTTTAGCAATTAGAACAGCTTTACCATGGGCAAGAACACCTGTACAATGGGTAAGAACAGCAAATTCAGTCCATTAAAGTTGTGAATTATTGCACTAGTCTTCAGAGAGTAAGAAACTGACACAGGTGACATTACCTTCGTATTGCAGGCAGTTTGTTCATCTGTAGCATTGTTACTCTAGCCTTGTAAACATTGCTGCCTTTCAGCCTGAACTCTCTTCTGCTTTCGAATCCTGTCACATACACGAGGTTTAAAGCATTTCTGCCTGTGTGGGGGCCATAGAGTAATGGTGAACACCCTGGGGCGAAGAGCTGAGGAACGGAGTTCGATGCCTGTATATCCTCTGTAAGTTTGATTAGTTCTTCATTCGCTAGGCGGGGATGTTTGTTAAACGTAATAACACCTTGTGTTGTTGCCGACGATTAAATATGACTCCTGTAATAACTTGTAATTATTTGTTTACACTATGTTTTTAATCATACTGCGGTTTATCAGTTTGAAATTAAACGAATATTATTATTTTTCCTCTGAGGTACATATGATCCCTCGGGAATCAGGAAATAATTAGGGGGCATTGTTCTGGAATGACTTGTCTTCGCAGATGGTTTTATTGGTGGAGATAGCGACTGCGTTGAAGTGACTGTGAACCATTGACAAGCGCTGATAAAGAAAGGTAGTCTCTCTCTTGTCGCCTGATACCTGGGCAAGCCGGTGGGCATGGAGGTTGATTAGTATTATTATTATTATTTGTGTTAATCTGCCTTTACAGATGTCGATTTGCAACCTTCTCCGGCCATCACATTTCGAACGATTGGTGGCATTCTCGATTTCTATGTCTTCACCGGACCAACATCTAAAGAAGTCGTTTCGCAGTACACACAGGTCATAGGTCGACCCCAGATGCCGCCCTACTGGGCACTTGGCTTTCATCTGTGCCGATACAACTACGGATCCGTGAAAAAGCTGAAGATGATAATCGATCGTAACAGGAAGTTGGGAATACCATATGTGAGTCGCCTTTTGTTAATTCATAACTCACTAAACTATGCCACTGTTTGCACTCTGACAGTGCCAGTCCCAAGTCTGCATAATGGAGGAGGGCGACAATAATGATCTTTGTTATCACACAGTGTCATTAAACTGGCAATACCACAGCCATAACTCACTTTGATTCATTGTTTCAACGTTTTTAGTGTAGAAAAGAGTGTGACATGGAAAATGCTTAGTGGTAGAAAATGAGTTACACTGAGTTATGGCTTTTTCATGAAGGCAAAGTCCAGTGTGATTAAATGTGAGAACTATAAACCATTGTGTGGTTGTGCATGGACAGATTCATATGGCTGTTTTTCATGATCTTTCAGAGATGATGAATTGTTGATATATATGTCTGTTTTACATATATAAAATGGTGCATTGTATTGTTTAATGTAGTATTTTAAAACTTTTATAGCACCTTTTACAGTATATGGTTTAATGAAAATTGTTTTCTTTGAAGATGTAAACCATTGTGCGTTGTAGGAGGTTCAGTGGACTGACATTGACTACATGAATAAACACCTCGACTGGACTTACGATGAAACTGCATACGCTGGTCTCCCAGATGTCGTCAAGAATCTCCATGACAACGGACAGAAATACATAATCATTGTGGTAGGATCAATCAAATTGCTGCACTTTTTCATCAGCTGCAATTCGAATATTTTTTTAAAATATTAATGCTGCATATTGATGATTTAAGATTATTAATGCTTGTGTATACCAGTGTTTATATGTTATGTGGAGCTCTCCGCCTCTTCGTGTTTGCAGATTCTCCTATCAAGAATTTCTTTTACTGATAACTGAACTCTTCCCAACTGTCTGAGGTTCTTAATGTTTGGCCTACCTGGCTTCAATGTGTGATATTGCTAAACTTTGTAACGAGGGCATTCTCAAATTGCAGTTGTATTATATTGATCTGTGCTGTTATGATTCGTTAATATCAATATTAATGTTTCAGCACTTATATAATTTACAAGAAGCTCAGCCTGCATAGAAGAGCGCGGAGAACCATACTCATCCGTTGTAGTATATGATTTTTGTTTCTGTCTATTCCAGGATCCTGGCATAAGTAACGAATATGTGGGTCATTATAAACCTTATGATTCTGGCCTGGAGGCTGGAGTCTTTGTGCTCAATGCCAGCGGTAGTCCTCTCATTGGAAGGGTAAGCATCGTGTAGTACTATGCACTCTATCTGGTTGCATTGGAGACTGAATGTCTAAGTTGGTTTCTATTGGTTGGTTATATAATGTACATTACTATGGCTTGAATTCTGTTATGATACATTCTGCTGCTGAAAATCCTAATAGTTCCAGCTGATGCACAATGAAAAACTATTTATCGAATTCTTTTTAAATCTTTATGATTGTCCTGCTTTGTCATTCTTGACCAGTGATTTATTATTGTATGTTGATTATAATTGCACATTCTGCATGTATGAAGAGCCTGGGTAAGCATAGTCATGAGTGCCAGTTAATAGACATTGACTTTCTTCATGTGTGACTGATTTCTGGGCAGGTCTGGCCTGGAACAACTGTTTTTCCGGACTTCACTCACCCGAAGGCGGTCGAATGGTGGTACAACCAGATCAAAGACTTTCATGACGTTGTGCCATTTGATGGACTTTGGACGGTAGGTCATTGTCAGAGGTCGGGTCAAGCACTGATCTAGCGTCAATGGTCATTGATTAACCAAAAGATTGCAGGTGAAGTGTTGTGTAGTGTTCATAGTTGATGATTGTAGTGTTGAGAGTTGCAGATGGATTGTGTCAGATGGAATGAGTTTTAGTTAGTAAGTACATTAATTTGCATTTCTATTTATGTACCAGTATGTATATATATCCATGTATATACATTATGTTTGTGCTTATGTTTCTATATATAAATGTATGTTTGTGTGTATTTATGTATGTATCTGGACTTTTGTAGCATCTTTTAAGTACTTCACAATGCACTTTGCTAAACCTAAGCTGAAGAATGACACACAATCGATAATGGTATCTGTAAAACACATTGATTGAAGCTGATTATTCCTAGTTCAGTAGCTGAGCACATTGCATACACTGGTTCCCCAGTTCCCATGTTCTCGGATATCAAGTGAAGTGTCAGAAGTCTAATAGTTCTCAAAATGTTCAGATATATATATGCTGAGTATTTTATGATCTTTTTAGGACATGAACGAACCGTCGAACTTTGTCGAAGGTTCAGTTAGTGGCTGCACAACGAACACCTTAGATCGTCCACCGTATGTTCCAGGTATTAATTCAGATTATCACTCTATGTTACAGGTATTAATTCAGATTATCACCCTATGTTCCAGGTATTAATTCAGATTATCGCCCTATGTTCCAGGTATTAATTCAGGTTACCACCCTGTGTTGCAGGTATTAATTCAGACTATCACCCTATGTTCCAAGTATTAATTCTGTGTTGCAGGTGTTAATTCAGATTATCACCCTATGTTCCTGGTATTAATTCATCTTATCTCCATATGTTCCTGGTATTAATTCATCTTATCTCCATATGTTCCTGGTATTAATTCAGATTATCACCCTGTGTTCTAGGTATTAATTCAGATTATCTCCATGTGTGCCTGGTATTAATTCAGATTATCACCCTGTGTTCTAGGTATTAATTCAGATTATCACTCTATGTTCCAGGTATTAATTCATCTTACTGATAATTATTTGAATTTTATGTCATAAGATACAAAGATAACATCTGGAATTAAAAGCTTCAGTTATGCTATCCAGTCTTCAGAGATTAACATTCATCAAATGTACCTTAGTCCTCAATTGAGCTTTGCGTGGTAGATATTGGTGCATCCATTTGTTTTGCCTCTTGCAAGTAGTATACAATACATGTATTTGTTTTAATAGTTTACATGGTTTGCTAATGTGCATGAAGTGATGATGATGATGATGAGTTCTCTGCCCGAAGGCAGGTCCAGTTGGCTTTACACCATTCAGGGATGAGATGAGTGAGGTGGTTTCCCGTTGCCTTCCTCGTAGACAATTATGGGTGAGCAACTTGTCCAAGGTCGCTACGCAGTGACTTGGAGTGGGTTCGAACCTGCGATCCTCCGAAAGCAAGGCACCGAACATTCCACTACGACACTGTGCCCCATTGTTTATGAAGAAATTATGATAATTATTTGAGATGGTTCTGGAGCTAAGATTTTAACCTGATTTTTAATGTCACAAATACTTCTTATCTCAGGTATCAGTGGAAATGGGCAGCTGAGTTACGGAACCGTTTGTCCCTCGGCAAAGCATTATCTGTCATCTCACTATAATCTGCATAATTTATACGGGCTGACTGAAGTCAACGTCACGAACAGGTGAACAGTGTTTACGGTGGTTTCAGGTCCCTAGTCCATCAATGACTTGCACATTATATAAATGTTCAATTACATTACATTACTATGGCATGATTTCTGTTAGAACTGCTCTATCCTTTACGGATCAAGCGACCTCCACTATATTTCTATGTTTTTACATACATACACACATACATACATACATACAATACATACATATATGCATACATACATACATACATGCATACATACATGCATACATTCAATACATACATTCAATACATACATTCAATACATACATACATACATACATACATGCATGCATGCATGCATGCATGCGCACGTATACATATACATACATACACAAATACATGCATAAAATTAGATACATATGGTACTTGCATGCCATATTTAATTATGACAGCTTGTGCAATAAAAGCGTAGAGATTAGGTGAGATAAATTAAATTATTTGAATTGCTTCATTTCTTATTGCTTATACTTGATAGTAATTCTAGCTCTGTTTGAAAACAAGTTTTAAAAAATGAAGAACTTGATCTAGGCATAGCCAAAACATTTTGGGGATTTCGATTGGACAGTGGACAAATTCACAAAGTCAGTTTAAAACTTTTTTGACAGTTTTTATATTTCAGGGCAGGGGTCGTTAGAAGTTACCTGTAGAACTCTTCCTGATGCGACCGTGCGTAGTTGATGCCAGTGGCAAATAATTGAAGTTACTGATGTATATAACGAAATTTTTAGTCCAAGTGATCTGTGAATTTATTCTTCAATTGAATTAGGAGTGAAGTGTTATTTTATTAACAGTTGAATTCTGTTTTACTTTCCTTCAGTGGTCTGATCAAGCTTCTTGGGAAGCGGAGCCTTGTCATATCTCGATCCAGTTTTCCGAGTCTTGGACGCTTTGGAGGTCATTGGTCTGGTGACGTTTACTCCACCTGGGAAGATCTCTACTACTCTATTCCAGGTTAAACTGATTATCTCTTCTCTTCTCTGGTCTGTATCCAGTGTATCGGATATCAGAAAGATATCTTCTGTGTAAGCATTGTAAAACTGTCATGTGTAGACATAGTTTCATGTTATCATGAAGGAGTTCTCTTGAGTTGAAGCTATATAAATTTTAAAATACATTTACAGTTACAATTGTGTTTGGTTGTTTAGTTGCTGTTTAATAATGCTGTTACATAAAATTTTTTTAGCATCACCCTCCTCCTTTTTCCAGGATTGGGACTGGCCCTGCCAGAGTACGAGCAGTGACAGAGTTCACAATTGTATTGAAATTTGAAGTCTGTCAAGGGCAACCAGGACCTCTTGCATTTTATGAAAGTGACAAAAACCTTTGGCATTTAAGAAATCGTTAGGAACATTTGGGAAACAATGGCTATTCTATAGTTGCAATTGTAATTGCACAAATCAGTAAAAATCACATAAACATAATTAATATGATATGCGAATACGCAAGAGACGTGCGTTGACTTTCAGCCATTTTGGAATATCAGTTCTATGGAATACCGATGGTTGGTGCTGACATCTGTGGCTTTCAACATGACACAACAGAGGAGCTGTGCGTTCGTTGGATGCAACTGGGAGCCTTCTATCCATTCATGCGCAACCATAATGACGACACTAGCAAGGTTTCTCACTGTTAACTCATTGATAACAATAAAAATAATAATTTCCCTTTAATTTCAAACTGATAAACTGCAGTATGAATACAAGTACAGTATGAAAGAATGAGGACAAGATAGTACAGGAGTCGAATTCAACTGCCGGCAGCCATGCAGGACGTCCAATGCGTTATACATTTAATTTAACCAACGCCGCCACCTAGCGAGAGAAGGACTAATCAACCACACAAGGTATCGAACTTGGTTCCTCAGCTCTGCACCCTGGTGTGTTATCCGTTGCCCCCTATAAATAATCGTTTTTTTACCACACAAATAATATTGTAAGCTCTAATTTTTTTGACGTCTCTTCAAGAAGATCAGTTAGAGGTGCTGCCGACCTGACTTATTCAGAATGGTCTTCAACTGTTTGCAAAATAAAAGGGGCATGGAAAGTAGGTCATGTCGCAAATTCCATGGAGGCCTGTTCCAGAATGAGGGGCCGAACCCAGTGCCGATTTCAGTGCTTCTGTGTGGCAATGTGGCTGTCCACATTGAACAGTCAGATCAATGTGCTATGATTAGTATTATTTAATTATAATACTTATAATAATTTTCGTTTAATTTCAAACTGACAAACCACAGTATGATTACAAACCACAGTATGATTACAAGCCACAGTATGATTACAAACCACAGTATAATTACAAACCACAGTATGATTACAAACCACAGTATGATTACAAACCACACTATGATTACAAATCACAGTATGAACAAATTATGACAAGTTATTACAGGAGTCGAATTTAACTGTACGGTAGCCATACAAGGCGCCAAGTACATTATACGTTTGATTTGCTGAATAAAATGTATTTCTAGAATCAAATAAATGCATTTTGTTGGAGGCTCTCTTTAAAAGTATTAGTTCATGCTCCAAACAGATCAGAAATAGATCAAAATAGATCATAGAAATTCTGACCTCAGACTAAATTCAGCGCAAGTTGATCGAAGCAGTTCATTAATAATCATGAAAGCAACAATTTATATGGCGCCGTAACACGGTCATACCACTACAAGGGCCCCACATAAACAACTAATAAGCAAGATTTCCTTAAAGAACAAATGTGTTATTTTTTGTTTAATTCAAAACTACGATTTTCAATAATGAACACTTTGGTTACACAGGGGAACATAAAGGGGTCATAGACCACTCTAACCAGGGGTCCCTTCTTAGAGTAGTGTCAAAGAGTGTCAGTAGTTTTTATAACCTGGCGATGGGCTACCGATATTAATAACATTCACAAACCAGGTAAATACAAATAAATGAGTTATTGTCTGTGTCATATTTCAGGATCAGGACCCGGCCGCGTTCAGTACAAGCGCTCAACAGATAATGAAGACGATCACATTGTATCGATATCTTCTGCTTCCGTACATGTACACGCGCTTCTACCTCAGTCACATCACTGGCTCAACGGTCCTACAGCCGCTCTTCTTTCAGTCGGTGACATTTCTATCTTGTGTCATAGCTCACGAAATTATAATAATAATAATATTCATTTTTAATTTCAAACTGACAAACCGCAGTAGGACTACAAACATAGTATGAACCAATGATTACAGGGATTGAATTTAACCGTCAGCAGCCATGCAAGGCGCCTATTATGTTATTCATCTAATTTTGACAAGTGCCGCCACCTAGCGAAGGAAGGACTACTCAACCCTACGAGGGATACGGGTCTAGAACTCAGTTCCTCAGCTCTGCGCCCCAGTGTGTTCACCGTTACTCTATGACCCCGTATTGATGCTTGATGTAATTTTATTTTCCATTCCTATGATCACTGATGACAAACCATTAGAGGAAATATTTAAACTTATTTTTAATTTTATTCATTTCTTTTTTTATTTATTAATTTGTTGCTCATGCAAGGCCTGATTTCTGAACCTGGGTTGGAAGATGTGTGTATAGAGTCTACTGAGCAGCCTCAAAACGACAATTGTTGGTTTACCGATGCTACAAAATGGGTTGCTTGTTTATGCTTTTCTCTATAGTGGAATCATCTGTATAAAATTTGTTGATTAATAAAAGTTGGCTTGAAAAAAATCTTTAGTGGAAGTTCTGCTTTGCAAAATCCTCTCATTATTTGTTTTTATCTTATGAAGAAAAGAGAGATTTCCTTGAAATGCCGTCACGTATTAAAATTATTATGAAGGAAAGATGTACAATTATGCATTCGTTATTTGTTATGTATTTGACAGATATCCAGATGACAAGAAGACCTATTCCATAGACAAGCAGTTTATGTGGGGCTCAGAATTACTTATATCACCGGTTTTAGATGAGGTAAGTCAGTGCCTCTATCGTTTCCTCTGTTATTGGACATAGATATATATATATATATATATATAATTTTTTTAGATTTGAAATTATATACGAATTTGATATAGCGCCCCTTCAACTACTCAGAGGCGCTCCCGATCCAGGCCCGAGCAACAAGAATAGTCCTGAGGTGTATCAGAAGGTACCCTAGGAAGGGAGTGATGAAGAGATTTTATTTATGGCGAACGCGCTGGACTGTGTCATGATTGTGCGAGCAGAATGTACAAAGAGAGTATGTTGAGAGGCGGAACGTAAGGATCGGCCGGACATGCTGTGACAGGAACAATAAGGAATTTCAAGTAGACTGGAGTCAAACCCAATAGACAGCTCCATACAAATGAACATAGTCTGAAGTAAATGCGTTGACAGACAGAGAGCCAATGTAACATGTCTCGCATGAAATCAGAGACCAGGGCAAATTTAGGAAGGCGACCAATCAATATATATATATATGTATATATACATGTGTATATATATATATATCCTAGTCATATGCTTTCATAAAGAAACGTACCTAAACTAGTTTTCCGGTTGGGCGAAGTCTACAGTTAAATATATTTGTCTTAAGCAGCTGATTAAAGGGACCTGGGGCCAAGAATGAAGGAGATTGTTATAAACAATTTGTAAAGTTTGAAGTAGCTGGTCTAGCTGAGTGGAACTCTATGCCAGAAACAATCCGAAGATCTCTTCGATTAATATTTCTGAAACGAAATTTGGAACTCGTCTCTTCTCTATGTACTGTGATTAATCGTTACATTATAAGTCCTTTGAATAAGACTTTGTTTTATTTTGGTGTGTTTTATATGCAAATTTTGTTGTATATGCAACAACTCCCTAAAATAAGATGACACACAGTGTTCGTGTATTATTAGCTTCATGGGTCTTGATCTCATATTTGAACTGGTAATCATCCATTCTCCTTTTCTGTCAGTACTCTAGAGAGCTGCTAGACTGATTGCCTGCTTTCCTGGGTTCTTTCACATCTCTACCTTTATTTTTGATGAACTCCCTTGCCATGTTTGCATGCAACTTAAAATTCTCATTCAAATGTTCAAGGGTCAGTGGGGTCTTGCCTTGAAATATCTAGTTGACATAATACTTAGCCCTCATTCAGTTTCCTCCATCCGTGCGCAGCACTCGTTCAATAGACTTGACCGCTTGGTTCCTCGTAATAGAACAGCTGTAGCTCAGTCTCGATCTTTTGCTTCGCTTGGTCCCTTTCTGTGGAATGCACTTTCTCCATCTGTTCACTCTAAAATTCTATTGGGCTGTCTCTCCTCCTCCTTTGTTTTTCTCAAAACCTGCTTCTTCTTGCAAAGACTTTCACACTGAACGATTCATCCCACTAGAGGTGCCTTACAAATTCTTGAATACAATACAATATGTAATTTCGAAATTACTCTGAGATTGTGCAAAGAGAGTGAAAATCACCTCAGTGAATATTATTGTTTTAGGGTAGGACGACCGTAATCGCGTATCTTCCAAAGGACTTGTGGTATGACTTTTATACTGGTGAGCCATTGACTGGCAAAGGGGACTGGACGATATTCAAAGCACCGCTTGAGAAAATCAACATTCATGTGAGAGGCGGCTCAGTTCTACCACTTCAAAAGCCAGACGTCAGCACAACCATAACGTAGGTCTTTCACTGCTGCTAATAATAAACTCTGAATTTCTAAATGGCACCAGCTTATTCATGAGCATGTAGTTCACTCACGAGCGCTGCGTGTCGTAAGTCTTGGAAAGTAGACAATCTCTATTTTGGACCAGCGCATAACTAATCTAACTCTAAGCCTAACTCTACCCCAACCCTGAATCAAGATTTTACAAATTGACTATAACTAAAGAACCAGATCCTCGATTTAGGGCTAGGGTTATGATCAGGATTAGAGCTAGGGTCTTGGTTATGGTTAGAATTAGGGTTAGGGTTAATGTAAGGTTATGGTAGAGTTGTACAAATTGCCTAGGCATTTTACAAAATCCATGATTTTAGTCATTGCCAGTAACATATAGGAATGCAACTATGAATATATGTATTCATGAATGTGTGTAATGGTATGTTGGTACCGGTATGTATGGTATGTATGTGTTGGGAATAAAGTTGGAATTGCCCAACCTCTGAAAACAGCAAATATTTCTTTTGTACATTTTGTGTGGAGTGTGGAAAGATTTGTACGTGTGATATTAATGTATCTATTAATGCAAGGCTTTTGTTAATATATGACACTTTGCTTTTTTTAACAGGAGGAAGAATCCGTTTGGCTTAATGGTTGCATTTAACACATCTAAGAAGGCATCTGGTGCCCTGTTCTGGGACGATGGTGACTCTCTCAGTTAGTATTCACTAATCACTTATCTTTTTGTGTAATTTATAGCAACTATTTATTACTGCTGGATGTTGAACTCAGACGTATAATCATTTAATAATAAGATTTGAGTGTGGTTGGCAGTTTTGAATGTTCAATTTTTACATAAAAATCATATCTCCATAATGCATTTCGTGTTATGGTGAATTGCATTTAGTAGCCACTTTTGATTTATTCATTCTTTCATTACCAAGGTTTATATAGCTCCTCTTCAAGGTTACTACATGTATTCAGGAGCACTCCCACCACAGCACGACTGAAAAGAGCAGCACGGTTGAAAACAACAGCTTTCCGGCAAGTATAAAAGGAGTCCGAGTGGACCCTGTGGGACAAGCGCAAGTCCAATGGGAGCCTGTTCCAGAGCAAGGGGCAACCACTGAAAAGTGAAAAGGCACAATTTTATTTAACAGTGATTTGATAAATTCATCATTAATTATTAATGATTTTCATGAAAATTGAGTGTCCTATGTGTGTTACAATATCTACTTAACAGTTGGTCTTATGTAGATAGAAATTGAAGCAAAATATGTAATCAATGACTTTCCTTGTAGACTTTTCTAATCACATATATTTGATTGCTTGCAGATAGCATTGGAAAAGGACTCTACAGCTACATAATCTTCAATGCTGAACAGGTATTTACAGAATAGTTCATGCAAGAGCTAATTAAATACAAACTTGGCTACAAAGCTCAAGCCTAACAAGACAGCCCTTGATAATTTCTAAGCAAACCTGCCCCAACAACCTTATCAAATTTGTTTCCATTGTTCTCGACTTTCGAGTGATTAAGATTCCCTTAAACTCTAATCTTGGTTACTGGTTAATAATATGTGGAGTTTATAGTGACTGGACCATCTGTATGGAGCATCTACGCTCTGCTGTAACTAGTAGTCAATGCATTGGTTTAAAATAGGACCAACACTAGTAGTTTTTTACCGCTTCTGTATGACTGTGTAAGTCTATACCAGTCCTAGCTGTAAGGGCAGTGAAACTGAAATGCATAAATATAATGTAATGATAACGATATGTGACTCCACCACTGTTTACTCTCTGACAGTGCCAGTCCCAAGCCTGGATAAAGGAGGATGACAATGCTAATGATCTTTGTTATCATGCTGTGAAGTTAAACTACTACCATTATAATACATTATTGGTTTCATTTGCATGCCTGGCTGTATATCTCCATTAGCCTTGATGAAAAAACATGCATAGATACATGCCATTTTTAAAATTTAAAATTTAAACTTACTTACTACAGTATGTTAACAAGTGTAATAAGAACGAATGATGACAGGTTACTAAAGGAGTCGAATTTAACTGTTGACAGCCATGCAAGGCGTCCATTACGTTGTACATCTAATTAAACCAATGCGCCGTCACCTGACGAAAGATCTATTCAATCTTACGGGGTATATGGGTATTGAATACGGTTCCTCAGCTCTGCTTCCCAGTGTTTTGTCCATTACATTACTGGTATTTTAGTGAGTAGCTTATAAAAAAGGAGCCTTATAATCCCCTTGACTTGCAGATGAATCTGAGATGACGTGTTATATATTATGTCTATGGAATTTGCATGACTCCCCTTGAAGATAATCTTCCACAGGTGCTCCCAGGAATGTCTGGAGTAGCTTATAGAAAGAACTAGACAGGCCCCAGGTCAGAGGGGAGGGTATTTCAAAGAGAGATAGAAAGAGAAGGGTGTTGCGTACAGAAACACTCATGAAGCTGCCCTATTCTGTGTGGTGGCCTTAATTGGTAGATGAATTGAGAGTAACATATGATGGAAACATGCTTTTGTTTTACTGTTCTTCCAGGGCTCCATTGTTTCTGCAGTTCTTCGTGATGGTTATAGGCCATCTACCGAAATGGTCCTTGATCATGCCTCTGTCTATGGCGTTTCAAACGCTCCATCTTCAGTCACCGTGAACGATAAAGCAGCAAGCTTTCGTTATAATCCAAGCACACAAGTGAGCTCAGAATAGTTCTGCCTGAGATTTATTTTCTTATGATGCCTTCCTTGACTTGCAGATGACATGTGATATGGAGCTTGAAAATATATATCTATATATATATATATATATACAACATATATATTTATATTTTATTCGCAGGCTATAAATATGGCTGGGCAGTAAGCAGAATGGCCACTAGTAATAATAATAGTGCCGACTTATATGGCGCCGTAAACGCAGCCGTACCACTGCAAGGGCACCTTAGAAAATTACAGAGAAGTCAGCAGGCCTTATAGGGGCCATGCTGACTTCCACATTGGAAGTAAGACATTGAATAAAAGGCAAAACCAATGAAGAAGATATATTTGCTACAGGTACATGCGGATAGGGATGTGGGTGTGTGCTTGCGTTTATACGAATGAACGTGACTATTCTCTCTTTCTTTGCTAGTTGTCTCTCTGGTCTGGCGATGTAAACTTGGCCTTGCACCTAATAGACCCATGCCAGCTGGTATTGAAGGCCCGATATAGTCGCTCTCTTCTCTCTGCTGAGAGGGGTGTTCTTGTGGCTCCATTTTTCCATACAACAGCCACACAAAATTGCACATCCTCCGATTCTCCCTAGGGTTTGGAATGGCCTTTCTCCAGAATTGGGTCTCTATATCTTGTAGTGGTGCGTTTTATGGCTACATACCGGGTATGTCCGGGCTGCCATTTGGGAGTGCTTGTGAGTAGTTGTCTTGAAATAGCACTATATAAAATGTTGTATGAATGAGTTAATGTTATGGCTGCTGCTCACTATTTCCTCCTTTACATGAACTGATTGTTTTAAAGCAAAGGGCTTTGACTTTAATCTGTTCATATGGTGTTATTGATAACTGATTTTTTCTGTCATAGGCACTAATCATTGAGGCATTCCAGGCCAACCTGCTTAAGCCGCTCACAATCAAATGGAAGTGATGAGGAATTCAACGAGATTATTCTTAGCACAAGATTCGCTGTCAAAAGTGAGTAAGGCAATCAGAGTGACGATGTCAGTCGACTGTTTCGATAATTGCTGCATATTATAAAGTCCGCATTTTTTAGTTAAGGCTTTTGCATCACTGCACTATTTAAAAAAATTATGACTCTTCTTACAGCTTGCAATAAAATGTTATCTAATGTCAAATTAGTTTACCGATGGAATGTAGTCACCATCTCTTTAGGGAACAGACTTTCCTGTAGTCAGCAATTTGAGCTTCTTAGAGTATTGTATGTATTTTAACAGCTCTTGAAAACCACTTGGAGTGATTGTTGCTTAGTGCTGTTGGTCAGGAAAATTTTTCCTAGGGAAAATGTTGCCATATAACTACACTTTGGTTAGGATTAATATAATATATCAGCATATGAAATTATGCATGAATAGCAGGTTCAATATTTGAGTATTACTTAGTTACGGATTAATAATTAGTTTCTTATAAGCTATTGTGCTGCATTGGTAATCTGATAAAGAATGTTCTGACTTACTTGCCTATTTAACTCTAAAATCATTTAGTCTAGCCAGTGAGTAGCTCCATCTTCAGACACTTGAAATGTTTGGTTATAAGATCGGACATTATTTGCCTGGTCAGGGTTTCATGATTGCCCATGCCCTTGCCTTTCATTTTGTGGCACACGTTTTGATCTCGGTACATCATTTGGATATGTTTAACTGAATTGTAGCCCCATAATTGAGTGCTGTGCAACTATCGAAAGCTATTGTCATTGTATGTTTGTGCTAATGTCGACTGAGGCACGCATTAAATAGGTGATTATCTTTTACCTTATCTACTAACTGTTGGTTAAATCTCAAATACAATTTCAGTGGTTAATGAGATGTGTAACGTAATGGTCGCCCTGCATGAGTGCCGACGGTTAAATTCGACTCCTGTAATAATTTGTCATCATTCGTTCATACCATACTTGTAATCAGTTTCAAATTAAAGGGATATTTAAAAAAAATATATTTCAAAGTAGATATCTTGAAGGGGCCCTATATGAGTCACTTATATCATTACACTAATGTCTGAAAGTTGTTGTCTCACATTGTGATAATGCTTGCACTTTAAATATGTTGGCTTTGAAATGGTTGTCCATCTCTTGCTTAGTATTGCCAATCAATTATTATGTTTGCCATTTTTGTCGTAATAACGTTTTCATTTTTCTGTTGTCTGTTGCCTTTGCACAAGTTTTATAAGTTTGAATAGCTGAACAAGTAATTTATGCCATGGTTGTGTGGGGGTGTGCATGAGTGCGTGTTGTTTGTGCAACATTTATTTGTTGGGTTGTCTTCTGAACCAATTTTCAGCAATTTGATTTTTGATGGGTTTATTAGCAGCTGACATATTGCATGTTTAGAAGCCATACTTGTGATGCTAAAAAATTCATACATAGCACTTGTTAGGAAAAAAAATTCTGGATAGGTACAAGAGTAAAAATCCCCAATTGTTTTCGCAAGTGCATTCAGTCTCGATCACATCATTTTGAATATTTTTAGAAGGTCTTGAATTATAATTGTAATTGTCGGTCTTGGTCTTGGTCTCGGACCACCCGATCTCGGTCTTGGTCTTGGACCTCTCGGTCTTGAGGTTTTGGTCTCTTGCCCAACACTGCTCAGAGATTCCGAGGCGCTCCCGACCCAAGTCTGTGCTGTCTCTAACAGACAAGACAGTCTTCAGGTATTTCCAAAAACAGGGGAAGAGGAAGGTTGAAGAGCTGAAGGAAGCCACAGTTCTTGCGAAAGATGGTTCTAACTAGAGGGGCCGACTTAGGCGAAGCTGGCAGCGCTCATGCTTTCTGAGAGGTCTTGAAAAGTGTGATGTATAAAATATCCGGCCGTATATATGTATTTACCATATGAGACGATCTGGTTTCAGTTACTTTGTTGCAAAGTTATGTTGTTGGTTTTTTTCTCCTGTTTTTAAATTGACTATTAAATTATGAACATCCATGTCAACGGGAATCCGTTGGTTGGTTCCACGCTTGTGTGTGGGCCCACCACTGGCTACTCTTTCAGCTTATTGTTTTACTAGCTGATGTAACATTTATTCGTAATGACATTTTACATCACATAGGCTAATGCAGAGAGTGCCTCTGAGTAGATATCTTGAAGGGGTGCTATATAAATGTTCTATTACATTAAATTAGACCATTGTGTCAAAATCGTCTGCATGTCACAGTTATTATCAGAAACAACATGATCACAGTGAATTGTAGGGTCTAGTCAGTTGAATATCAATGACTATGTTGCTTTTTGTTTTCATCATTTCAGTTTTGGGCTACTGTATTAAAACCATGTAACGTCATAGTTTGACTCAGGGCCGTACAGAGGGGGGAGGCCAGCGGGGCCGTGGCCCAGGGCGCAAATGTGGAAAGGGCGCAAATTTCAGGATGGAATAACTTATTATTCCATAAAATGCACTATTTTCCAAATGTGGGGGCGCCAGATTGATGCTAGGCACAGGGCGCAATTATAGCTCGGTGCGACCCTGGTTTGACTTGATATAGTTTGGTCAAAAAGTTCCTAAAAGACAGTACAAGACAGTGGTGCTGTTGTTTTCTCAGGCTCTCCAGTGTCAATATAATAGGCAAACCCAAAGACCAATACATACTGCAGTTCATAAATATAAAAAAAACAATTCTTTGCTTAAATAGAAGTAGCCTCAAGTAGAGTTGATGAAAATAATTCTTTGCTGTACTTTGAGTGCACTGGGTCGCCACACTCTCCACTACACTCTCCCATTTGCCCAAACAACTACTAAACAAAATCGTGTGTCTACTCGGTGGTTGGCCCCTCACTCTGGAACACGCTCCTGTTGGCATTGCACTTGTCACCCAGGTGGTTGGTTGTTGCAGTTTAACTACACTGTGTGATAACATAGATCATTGGCGTCGCCCTCCTCCTTTATCCAGGCTTGGGACTGGCACTGCCTGAGTTCTCGCAGCAGCGGAGTTAATTTGTGCTATCCAGGATACACTCTTACTCTTTTTATACTAGCCTTAAAACTGTTCTTTTCAGCCGTGCGGGGGTCGGGAGTGCTCCTGAGTAGCCTTGAAGGGGTGCTGTATAAATCTTCATAATGAATGAATGAATTTGGATATTGATGCTGCCAGTGTTGATGAGTCAGATTTAGCAATAGCTTATGAAACAAGGAAGGTGAGAGCATTTGAAGAGACGAATGGCAGGAGGAATTGATAAAGGTATAACGAGATAATTCAGAAGCGTGCTCGACCCACTTGGGTCGTGGTAGAGAAATAGTTAGAACCTCCTCTGACTGGTAATCACGTGGGAGCCTTTTGAGCAAGTCCTTCCCTGGCACTGTTCAGTGCTCAGCACCATAGAGGGATGTTTGGCCAGGACAAGAATAAACACAATAAAATACATTTCTAGATAATAAAAGCTTTATCTGAAATTCAAAACAATTCATAATAAATTCCAAATAATCATTAACAAATTCAAGGTTAGCAGTTGAGGTTAAAATTTAGATTCATTCTTGCATGCAATAGTAACATGACAAGTTTGCTACAAGTTCCCAAGGCATAAATGTAACAACAAAATAGTCCTACAAAGCCTCAAATGCATATCCAGATTACGCATTAACTGAATAAATAAACTTCAAGCTGGTTAATTAAGATAATATGTTAAATTTTAATCTCATTACAGTTAAGGCATATACAATTATACATGCCAAAGGAATTGCCAATTTTAAGTCCATGATTCCTGGTCTTTAAAAAATTATACTGTATTATGATGTCATTCCTATGCATGTTCATATTTTAACATAATAACTTACATATAAAAATTCTCATAAGAAAGAATTACAGAAATTATTATATTATAATCATCTTCCATAAAAGAATTACAAATAAACGATTATATAGAATAATATATACCTCTTTCACACAAAATAATAATTACACATAAGAAATAATATATAAAAATTCTCTCACCTACTTTAACATAACATTTGTGACTAAAGTGCATTCCTGAATTATCACTACAGTTGTTTTCCTAAGCTCAACGTGCTCATGCAGTGCATAGATTTAATTTAGTTCCTCATGAGCAATACATTTGCAAGAATCGATGTCTACTCATAGTAAAGCTTCAGATAAGCCAACTTTCTGTGATACCTCTTCTCCTCCTTCGTAGTTCGCAGCTAGTAAAGAAAGAGATCTCCAGTTATATTATTATTGTTACCTTTATCACAATAATCACAATAAATATCACAATTAAATAATCAATTTTAATGCAGTCCTCCTATAATAATAATATTCAAATGCTTACATTTATTGCTGCACCTCTGAATGGTTATATAGAGGTGCTATATAAATCTAAAGATACAACAATACACACAATTATAAAATCCTCCGTTTTAACAATGTAAATTAATTACTGCTTTACAGTTAGTTGAAAATTATGTGTCATTACTTACACATCAAACTTCGACCAGGTTTCTCCAACACTGATTTATTTACTATAGTTTCATTTGAAATCGGCCAAAAAATTGCGCCACTGTGCGCTCTAACAGTGCCAGTCCCAAGCCTGAATAAAGGAGGAAGGCAACGCTAATGATCTATGTTATCACAAAGTGTCGTTAAACTGCAAGTAACTAACTAACATCAACCAAAGCCCTACAGGTGCATTGTGATTATGGCACTGTAAAAAACAATAGGTTACGACGCTAGGCTTGCTGACCTTGTCAGTGTTCCTGTCGATGGTACTGTGCTGTTTGATGTTTGGTAGGTTAATTGGTTCGCCTCCGAACGACTGATGGTACTGGACTCTGCGACACTTCTTCAAATCTTGCTCATATGTACCTGGACTAAAATAGAAACAATTTATCCACGTGAAGCACACAGATTATCATTTAGTCAGGCTATCACAGCTGAAGTCGTTATCTCTGAGCCAAAAGTGGGTCTGTACTACACCACCAACAAACCTGACTGACAACAAATGTCCTAAACTTATGGTAATAGTGGTCACAACAGTTTAACAGTTTATACATAGTATTGTCTGTGCCAAGTTAATTCTAAGGTGCTTTAAATTGTAAAATATCAGTGCAAATGCCAAGAGTTATTTAGTAAATACATTTTTACTAAATTCACGGCAAGATCTTCCTGCTAGTTTCCACAGCCCTACCCCGAGATATCTATATTTGCAAAAACCATTATCTTCAACTTCATGTCGTTCCTTACATTTCGCTGATCATCTTGATACTTTTGCTCCTGAGACTAGAACTGCTATTGTGGGTCCATCCACTTGGAACAACGTTTCTCATCACTAAGAGCCAAACTAATGACTGGCTTATATTGGCGTCATCCATCGGCTTCTCATTCTTCAAAGGCGCTTCTTTTCCCCCGAGGTTTCCGTGTCAAGAGCATCTCTGAATAGTTATTCTGCAAGAGGTACTACATAAATCTAAAGATACGATACAAACTGTTTTTTAAACAGGAAGACTTGGTCACATGAATAGCTGAAGGATTAAGACAGCCAAGTTGGCTCAGCATTTAACTCACTGGTACTCCCAGCCAAAGGTGTTGTAATACTCCCAGTGTTGACAGAAGGCAGTACTTCTGCTTACCAATCTAAATGCAATTTGAATTAGCTCACTGTTTGCAAACAGATAAACTTTCAATTCAATCACTTGCCACCTGCATAACTTAACAGTTCTAGTTGCATACTTAAAATATTGTCCAATCAAAAATTATAATCATCTCATTAATCACCAAAATTATAAATTATGTCCGGAAATGACAGAAAATGTTTTCTTAAATAATTAGGCAGTGATTAGATTCACAAACCCTGGTGTCACATCATTAAGAACGCTTTTCGAAACGTGAAATCTGCCGGCGGACACATTAAATGGCCGATAAGCAGGTGAAAACGTTCTTGGCTCACAGCTATTTACTTGGTATTCTGTTGGCGCTGGAGTTACCATCTACAGTAAAAAAGTCTATGACTTATTTGCAAGGGTTGAGCAGTTGATAATCTAATTTATACAAATATACTTGTACTATTCATCTGTAATTTTTTAGTAGACTGAAGTCTAATTTAAGAACATTGCATCCGTTTACAGCTTCAAGGTCAAATCACTGAATTATTATTATTAATATTATTGTTATTATCATTGCTGTTATTATTATTGTTCATTCATTCCAAAAATTTACATAGCACCCCTTCAAGCTCCTTACTCAGAGGCGCTCTCAGCCAGTCTGCGGTCAAACAAAAAAGACTCGAGGATATGGTATAAGGCTGGCAGATTGTTCCTAGGGAGTATGCAGTATTGCTATTATTGTCATTATTGTTATTATCATTGCTGTTATAATTATTATCCTGCAATTCCTCTGTTCCTCCAGTGCCTATGTTAGAGGACTTGCTCAAGGGTCCTACACAGTAACCATCACCAGAGATCTCGAGTTGAACCTGTACCCTCTGCATTACAAGGTGTACACCCTAACCAATCGGTCACATCTGAACATAGTCCATCAGACAACATAGCATCAGTGGCATCATATCGTATCTTTAAATTTTCATATAGTACCTCTTGCAGCATAACTATTCAGAGGCGCTCTCAGCATGGAAACTCCAGAGAAAAAGAAACAAATTTAAAGAGTGAGAAACCAGTCATAAGTTTAGCCCTTAGTGATGGAGGAAGGTCATTCCAGGCAGATGGACCCACAACAACAATTGCCAGATGTTGGGCCAAGGCAGTCTTAGTCCTCGGAACAGTGGTGTTAAAATACTTCTATCTATCGGCTTTTCACTCTGTGTACACAGCCGAGGATTCTATAGAAATTGAAGCGAAATGTATAAAATGGTAAAATAGTTTTATTATCTTGAATACTTGCTAACTTACATCAATGTAGTCATGGAAGCGCGGAGCCAAGCGAGCAGCCAAGATATAACCTTTCTTGCTCATCGGCCGAACATTGAACTGATGGATGAAGTTGGTCACCTGGATAAATGTGCAGAGCAACAGTTCTTAGAACTGAATTCAAACAAAAATAAACAAAAACTTTTAATGCCACAAATTTTACATATGACAAGTAAACTTTGACATATTTCACAGAAGATGCTTATAAAAGGAGGCCCAGAAGGGATATAATCCCACTGTTAGGGCCACCAAATGTTATCAACCAGCTACAATGTAGTAAAGTAATAACATCAATCTTAAGTAATAGAATGTTCCAAAGTAGACTAAAAAGTGGCTTGGCTTTCGACATAATTCATGTAAATCTAAGTCAGGCTAACACAACTGTACCGATACTTCATCCATATTACCAATAATTATTATTCCAGCAAATCAGTCAACTCTGTCATAGCTCTTATTACCAGCTTCGGCAACTTATGGTGGTATCCCGCTCCCTCTCCCAAGACACTGCTTCTACGCTTGTTCACTCCTTTGTGGTCTCCCCCTTAGACTACTGCAGCCCGGTGTGTCAGCTTAAATGCCTTGACAAGGTCTTGCGCTCGGCCGCCCGACTGGTGGGTCACATCCCTAGGTTTGACCGAGTCTCTGGGTACATGCGTAATATCCTGCACTGGCTCCCTTACCGACAGCGCATTGCCTACCGTGTCTCTGCACTGGTACGGCGCTGCATTAAGGGTTGGCGCCCTTCTACCTGATTGAACTTTGCTGCCCTACTGTCACTGTTGGACGCCATGGTTTGTTGTGTTCCGCTGCGCAAGCGGAGTTGCTTGTCCCTCATGCGAGGACTGTTATCTGACAGCGTCGTGCTTTTTCACAGTACATCTCAAACATAATATAACAAGGGTTTAAGGTAGGGCTGTAGCGAATAGGTGATTTTCACTATTCTCTATTCTGCCCAATACAAATAATTGGACCAACTATTCAGCCGAATACGAACACGAATAGTGCATAAAATCGGTCTACCACAAAGATTGCAAAATTTCAAATATAATCAGTAAAATTTAGTGCTTAAACTAAAAGTAAAAGGTTTACTACGTGTAATTTTCACACCCTTCTGCCAGTCTGCGTAAACTAGGAATGGAATTGATTTTATTTAACTTAGAAATGAGATGGCTGACGCTGTGATACCGTGGTCCAGACAGTAGTCTTCAGTCCACTCGATATAGCAGCCTCCGCTTGTGCAGATATTAGATGTCAACGTGACCACTATTTGTGTTGTGTCCGACCGCCACTATTCGGCTGAATACCTATTTGGCCCATTATACGGCTCCAAAGCGAATACGAAGCGAAAGTTTAAAGTGATTCAGAAGATGTAGCAGAGGAAAGCATGCAGAGAGGGGGAAGGAAGAGAGAATCCAGAGACAAAAGCAAAAGTTGGTGCTTATGATCTGAACATAAGGAATTATTGAGCAAATTCAGCATAGGACGAATTTATAGATGAGAGTATACAAGATATATAAACTACAGTCATCCATATTGCTGAGCCACTGGTGATAATAATGTGGCAATGATGTTAAAATTTCACTGTCAGCTGTTGCTATTGCACAAGCTTTATAGCAGTGCAGTTTCAAAAAATTAGCGAAGTAAATTTTGCCATGATATTTAGTGTTCACTGCTCACATCATTATTGTAGCGACCAGGCCCAATGTCAGGCGAACCAGAAATTGGATTCAGCTCATTTCCAAATCTTGTCGGAGGAACATGAGTTGGAAATATCTGACGATCTTGTGCAGTTCCAAAGGAAACTTTTGAGAATTTTTCTACTGTAAACATAAACATTAAGAAGACTATTGTAACGCAATTTGAGAACACAACCTACTAATCTCGGGTGTAGAGGATCTATTTTTGACCACCCTTCCGATATTTAGTAGAGCATAATGCCACAATCCTTTATTTCTTATCCCAATTCATACCCAATTCACCATTATTATCCCACCCATCTTCACTTTTTGTAGAGTCCTCCTATCCACTTCCTCTCGTAAATTCCGTTATGCCCATCGTCCCATCTATAAGAACATTACACTATACAATGATCTACTGTAACAGCAAGTTCCGAAACTGTCCAAATACAAAATAAAATAAATATTGGCTATTTAACTAAATCCAGACAGATTTCTTGGACAGCCTAACTCCTCAGACAAGGACAGAGGTAATAATTATGCTGGAAAATAAAATCTACTTCATATAATGAGTGCAAAATTGTCATCACCTTCCAACATCGTTGAAGTAAAGTTAAATCCTAATTACAGTTAATTTTAATTAAAACTTTCGGCCCATAAATCGACGATACATTTTATTAGCAGTAAACATGCAATGGAGCGCTCAATCGGAATAACTCTGCGGTAACCATAGAGACCGTCAATAATATCTATACATACGGCAGTCGTTCGTCTACCTTTCCACATCCGATGTAAAGTAATGCAAATTGCAATGTAAATCTCCAATGTTTACGAGCAAAAAGCAATGGTTACCTCAGATGTGAGGCATTATATATTAGATGAGTTTACTGAGCAAATTTACTCAATCGAAGTCAACTACTTCTCAATTTCGGGGTGATATCCCAATTGTTCAATGCAATCTAAACTCTGAATAAGTATAGGCTATTATAATACTACATTATATATAGTTTTGCATGGATTAATATATTTCTAATTCTCACACCTCCAATTTGGGTTTATTATCTAGGATGCACAGCATGATTTGCCTGGCAAGCAGAAAATTATGTGGTAAAATATGAAACAAGCAACATATGAAATGATCTATGCGTGGTACAGAACACCCTCTTTACGCTGCTCTGTTGAATTAACCTTTGAAGCGCTTTCAACGCCTTTGAACAAGCTGGTGCCCTGCGACTAGCTTTCGAGTGGCGCTTTAGTAGTTTAAAAATTACAATTACAATTTTTTAAAGAGCAATTGGACCAAAGTTCACGGACGTATAATTACAATGCAACATAGAGCGCAGCTTAATATCTTCATACATTCCGTTTAGACAGACACAGCTGGACATCGACTGTGTTTGCATTGTCTCAAGTACGACTGTACGTACTACGTTTACAGAATTGTATCACGCAATTACACTTGCCACAAATCCACGTTACAATACGTAAATATCGCCGTCAATATCTACCAATAAGATTCCAGCTAAGAATTCTTGTTTTTAATTTTTGACCAATCACAGATGCCCTTAGAAGTTGCAACAATATGGCTAAACAAACCTGGATAGCGTAAGTTAAAATAAACCGAACAAATTATTTTAATAGCATAAATAATGCTTACAGTTTCTCATATTTTCATTACTATAACAATTCCTACACCATAATTCTAATACAAAAGAGAATATTAGAGTTTTGTGGTTCAAGACCGTTCACTTTACGTAACCAAGTGTGATTTAATGTAACTGTGTTGTAATGGGAATCGACCAATAGCCGATGACATGCAAAGTGTTGTTATTAATCTTCATCCAATGAGAAACTGCGTAAGAATCTGTCGCAGCTGAGCGTTGTTGTTTCTTGCGATGGATGATGGTGTTCGCATCGGTACCCTGTAGGGTTATTTTATGGATGATCGTCGTTCAAAATGACTAATTTTCTGCCATTTAACGGTGGAATGAACCACCACAACCACTTCAACCATTTCAACAGTCACTGTCGAACTAGACAGGAGGTCAGTTGTCCAGACACATCGATCAGAGTTTGGAAATAGCGGAGATGCTTTGTCTTCTTGTTCATTCCTTGTTTCGAGGAGTGCGCCTTTTTACAGGAAGGAGGATTTGGCATTTTGATGAAGGATATGGATGACAAATTGCACGACGAACTTATCGTTTTCTACGGCGTTGTAGTCTATTTAGAGAAGGTCTTGTCAGATGTTGCAGATACTGCAAGATAAAATGCTGTTTTCTTATCTACTGTCAGCTGATTGAGTAAGTCAGCAAGTCAACACGTTCCATCATTATTTTGTGCTTAAAGTATCTTATAGAATAGGCGTCGTCACTTCCCATACATCTATATATTTAAACTATTACACTCATAAATTTCTTAGACACAGAAACTGTAAAAAACATGTAACGTCTTTGTTCTCCTGTAAAAATTTTTTTTCTGTGTCTAATCATTGATAAGAAGGTCAGGTTTCTTATCAGTAAAGAACTTCAAGATTATTTTAAAGATGGCCTTTCCTTGGGTCATGTATTCGTCACGGTGTGTGAAAGAACGCCATATGAAGACTTGGAGATCCTTTTCCACCGATGCTGTTAAATTCAGAAGCAAAAGCAGCAGTTAGTCCCCGCTAAGAGCCTTATCATAGACCAGCAGTTTTCAACCGGTGGTATGCTGGCGTACGCCAGCTATTGCCAATGAGTGCACAGGAAAAAATTATTTTTAGTTTAAAATAAATATTTCGTGCAGAAACCTACAACTACACATATGGCTTTCTAGTACATCATTTTTAGAGCTGTTCAGTAGCAAGTGCACAATCGTGCTATTGCAGTGTGAGGGCTCTGTTGCTGAAATACTTTGCAATGAATTACATTCTATACTGTGCGAGCCATGGTATGCTTAACAGTACTTAGATCACAGTCGAAATTCCATAAACCTGTTTCAGTTTCAGTCGAAATTCTGTAAACCCATTTCAGTTTCGTTCAGGGCAGCTGAAACTCATCTTTATACAGTGATTATCTTTCAGCTGGTTCTTACGACATTCACAACAAGCGTCGAGGAGACTGCGAACATCAACAAGAAATTGCCAAAGGAACTACTACTCCGGTATATGCAGATCTCTTCCGCCTTACGTGTAATATGTTCGGAAACGTAATTGCTTATTCATTATATATCTATCTGTGAATATTAGCTCTCCAAAGCGCAGTCCTGACTTTGTCCGTTTCACTCAACACGCAGAGGTCTACAACTGCATCACAAATTGACTATTGATGCACATTTCTTTCTGATGGAGCTCCACTTAGTGACTGACTGTAATCATAACAGTAATCTCCAAACTTCTATAGCACCACTCATAGCCAATGGCAGGACACCAGATTCAGGGCATCAGTGTGTTCATGAGTGCTGTGTCGAATTGGAGGTGTTGTCTAAAGGGTAGTGAAGGGTAGCTCATGGTCCAGTTGTCAGAGAAGGTAGAGCTGCTGTTAAGGCAGGTGATGTTTAGGGCGAGAGTTGGAAGGAGGAGGATCGGATGAGTCATTGTATGGGTAATGAACAGATGACACTTGAGTCTGAGTGGAAAGCAAGTGGGATGATGGATAGAGGAGCCTGAGGCAGATGATGATGGTGGGTGATTGGCAACGATGAAGGAGGAATCGAACATTTCTGAATGTTACACACCATTCTGCCTAAGTAAGGAGGCTTGTTGTGGTGTCCCACAGTGCTGTTAACTTAACAGGCCCCCTCCAGCCCAAAAAAAAATGGTGCTGTACTCATGGTCCAGTTGGAACATTCATATTCATTAATACATCACACAGGAACTGGAGCATGGACTGACTTATTCAGCATTAGCAATTTCTAAGTATGTGGCTTGGTTTACATGCTGTATGATAAGACATGTCCCCCAATGATTTTTTTAATTTGATTGTAATTGAACATTTTTAAAGCGCCGCTCAAAATTGGTGCTGCTCCTGACCAAAGTCGACAGCTGGGAGGTAAATAGGAAGGTCTTCAGGCACCTCCAAAACTGAGAATGGAGGGAACCAGCAGCTCCACCCAAAGTGGAAGAGGGAGACTGTTCCAACTGGAGGGACCCACATTAGTACAGCACCATTTTTTTTTGGGCTGGAGGGGACCAACAATAATGTAATATTATTATTAGACTTTTGCCAATGATTGCAGTGCAAGTTGTGAGTCGATTTAGTTGTCAGATGTGGTGTGAGAGGCATTCAGAAATAGTCTGCAGCTGTTTCTACTGTACATTAGATTACCACGGTGAAAGCCAAGTCTGATATTTAGGATCCGCTAGTGCAAAATACTTATGGGATAAAAACACAGATCGCTTAAACTTGATATATGGGAAAGGTTTTTGTAACTCCTTAGAAAATGGATCTTAGCTTCTTGTCCCTTCCTCTCGGACTTCCACAAGGTATCACCGAGCCTTCTCGGTCGCTGGCCATGTGATCTGGAATGGGCTCCCTGTCGCCCTTTGCCTAGTGCCCAGAGGCCACTCCAGTCTTCTATACCAACCTTAAGACTATTCAATATAGCCGGGATTGGTTGGGAGAGCTCCTGAGTAAAAAGCGCTATATAAATCCTCAAAATTAATAAATAGATGAAATAAATAAATGTGCAATAGGTTACAAGAGGCATAATTGATAGCATCAGAACAATACATTTGATGCTTTTCTTCAACAAGCATTTATATAGGGCCTTTAAGAGAACTGACCCAGCCCGGCTCTGGTTGTGGAGAACGACAACATTGTCGTTTTTATGAGGTTATTTTAGTAGTTTAGTTTGATTTCCTGTTCGTGTACCCACCATAAAAAGATGAGTGAACTCGGATGTTGGGAGTTTGAATGTCGGGGTTGGAGAGTGCTAGCAGTAGACTTAGCCTAGCTGAGGATGCTCTTGATTCAAAGATATTGTTCTTATTCAAGACATCGGTTTCCACAGACTGCGTTTTTATTCAGAGGCTTTTGACTTTTTGAGGACTTTTACCCTCTGGAAATACCTAGCCTGCATCTGATTTTAGTTGATGCCTTTCTTTCAAGAAATATTCTCAGGTTATTTTAATATACACAATTTTCATCTTTCAAGTACAATTCAGTACAATTCATTTTATTGACAATAAACATTTCAGCTGTCGTTGTAGCCATATTTTGCCATACTTTGAGGTGGTATTTAAGTGTCCAATTACTTATATGCATGCATACATACATATTTAAAATGTCTAATGTGCATATAATTTTATATAGTTTTGAGTCTGATTGTATATAATAGCTAGCTATGTCAGTTCTTGCCACATGCTAATGTATTTGCCTAACCAGCTGCAATTACTCTGCAACTGGAAGGGTGACCCTGCTTACAGACCCTGCTTACTTACGTACTTACTTACGTACTTACTTGCTTACTTACTTACTTACAGTAATTGTGTCCTCTAAGGGTTTCTGTCTGTCCCTATTAACCCCAGAAAGTTGTCAACAATTGTATCCTGTGTTTGTTATTTGAGATAAATAAAACACACTTGGTCATAGTAATTATGTGTGGCATTGTGGTCGATCGGTCAGAGCAAGTCCTTTGCGCACAATTGCTCTGCAGTACAACTGCAACTGTGCCGTCGGGGCGTGTCTGTGCACTTCTGAGCAAAATATGTTGGAAGAAAGGCGGTATCGAATTTCGGTAATAAATAAATAAATTATGGTTATATTCATGCATATGTATTTATGTATAACAGATTTATGATTCTTCTGCTAAGATGTTATTTTCTAAAAATTTTTGTCTAGAATATTTTCATATCTCGATGTGCTGGCGCTCTGCCGCTGTGCCCAGGTCTCCAAATACTGGAACCTTTTGGCACTTGACGGAAGCAACTGGCAGAGAGTCGATCTCTTCATTTTCCAGACCGATGTCGAGGTACGGCTTTTTCAACAAAGAATTTCTGTTCAGTTTCAATTGAATTTGTTTGAAAAAATTCTTTTTAATAAACAATGTGCATTTGGAACTTTGTTTTGCACATTGCTGTATTTTACATTCTCTCTATATTTTATGCCATGACTGTCGTACCTTATCTTTCAATATTTTACTGCCCTGCTGTTCACCATTTAACCATGCATTACTTCTCGTTTCCTGATTTTAGAAACCTTTTCATTATCGTATATTGTAAATCTAGCCTCACATTGTTTATACTCAGCCGACGATGGAGATGAGATAGATGCCCCATAGCCTCCTAAGGCAGAGTAGGATCCTTCTCTTCCTTTGCATGCCCACTGAGACGGTATAAGGTTTGCAGCAGGGCAGACGTCCAACCTAACACATCATGGAATGCCCCAGGGGGTTCATTCCTTAGGGGAAACAGCTGATCCCAGTTTTACGGAAAGGGAAAGGCAGAGGCTGTCATGATTCTGTGTGCATCTGTATTCATTCGTTTTAATGTACCAGATATTATTTACTTACTATTTATTTCCTATTTATTTACCAATTACTTACATTTAGGAATTCTAGGCCCACAATCCTCACATAGCACTCTTTCAAGACAGTTGCACAGAAAGTCAGTAACTCTACCAGTCTAGTCTTGACATCAGTTTGTTTGCATGTACCATATTAATAGTGTAACTGAAGATATCTATTATACATTAATGGAAATTTCTGTAGTACGTTTGCTAGTGTCTTATCAATGTGACCAGAAATATCTCCATTACTATGTTTAAAATATCTCAGGTCCATTACTGTATTTAAAATCTCTCAGGTACATTTTTATGTTTAAAATATATTTGGTACATTACTATATTTAAAATATTTCTAGGATTGAAATATTTCTGGTGCATTATTGAGTTTTAAAATACCTCTGGTAAATTATTATATTTCAAAATTTTTATAGTGCATTTGCCTGTATCTGATTTTCGTGGCTGGAAGTATCCACGACACATTATTGGAAAAATCTGTCTGTCTGTTTGAATGTAGAAAAATAAGAAGATTATTATTATTTTAAGGTGCACATCTGTGGCATGGTGGCCTATAGGTTAGAGTGGTCGGCCTGTAACGCGTAGAGTACGGGTTCAATCCTCGTCTGAAGAGTTACTGTGTAGGCACCTTGAGCAATTCCTTCATGCACAATTGCACTGCAATTTTACCCTTGAGACGTATGTGCACTTCTGACCTAATTGTGGGAAGGGCAATATCAGATTACAGTTGTAATGTATTGTATTATTGTATCGTTTTTTACTGTTGCGTTGGAGTGTTATAGTTGTGTGCAGCATGGTAATGTAATGAAGTGTAGCAGAACAGTGCATGTTTTGCTTTTTAACAGGCATTTACATAGCGCCTTTTTGGTAGCTGCCCAGCCCAGCTCTCTCAGTAGAGAACCACAACGACGTTGTTGCTGTGAAGGAACAGTTCATACGCTTGAACCTAGCTTCCAGAATCTATGTCCTCACGAATCATCCTGCAACATCAGTCTTAGTCATGTTCTTAGAAATCCCATGTAGGCCAATATAGTGGTTACCATAGCACTCTGGTTACCCGGCTGCACCAGACAAAGTGCCTCCTCTGCAGTTGTTTTATTGCAATAGATAGGTACAGTGGAGTGCTCTTCTGCAAGCATGTACACGTTGCCTTTCAGTGGCTGCAGCATCAGCCCAGCTCTGTCAACAGCTGACCATTGAACCCTTGCCACGTCCTTCACGACCTTCTCTAGCTCTGTATGGTCAGTGGTCACCCCATACAACATGCGATCCAGGCCACATTACCCCATGCCATTCCTTACTTCACATTGTGTCTCCCCCATACCACATTTCGTAACCTACCTATCTTATGTTACCCCACTTCACTTTACCGTGCTGTACCTCCACCTCAATGGCCATCTTTGTGTAGGCTGAACATTTAATCTTCAAGAGTTGGTTGGGGATTTGCTTTCTTATCAGTTAGAAATTGTCGATTGCTGTCTGTAGCGGTAATTGTCATCAGGAAATAATTTACTATGGCTCAGAATGTAATTACTTTGAGTCATCATTGACAAGTCATTCGCCTCCGTCTCAAAGTAATGGAAAGTTACTTTATGTTATTTAGTAAACAGTCACTCTTTAGCTTATACATACCAGTCTAAGTACATGCATACATACACTTGAATGCATCCTATAAATGTATGTATAATTTACATATAATATATATGATATATATATATATGTATTTATATATATATATATATATGTATATACTAATGTGTGCTGGTATATGCCTGCACTTACAAATGCATGCAATATTTTGCGCTTTGCTGATGTTGATATTGGATAATATAAAATGCATCAAATTGCATGTTGACTAGATGTGATTTTGTCAAGGTTGAAAGAGAGCCTGTGTATTAGGGCATAACCGGAAATTGCCCTGGACATTCGCCTCGGCCGAATATCCCGTTTTTCTGGACTATTCGGAAGTATTCACCTTGGCAAATATTACACACACATATAGTAAAAAAAGAAACTTTATAATTCAATAATTTTTATGAAGATTTAGCACTCTAAATATGAAAATGTAAAACTCGAAAGCCGTATTAGTAGTTATTACAGCACAAACATTTATTTTGCTAATTTTTTATTACTCGAAACGGCAAAAGTCACAAAAGTCACAAATTTTAAGCTTCGCCTGCAGATCATACTCCCCGGGCCTGAGTTGCCGCTACTATTCAGTTCGTATTCGGATCCAGCTGCATACTGCATCCAAACACTCGGTTATGACACTCGGCACTCGGTGGCAATTGTCTACTCAGTTATGCCATACTGTGTATGTGTGAATTTATTGTCGATTACTAATTCATATTGAAAATGTTTATTGTTCCCTTCACCTCTACTACTCAGTAGTGCTCCCGATCCAACCCCAGCTGAAAAGAAGTCTTTTAACTCTTAAGGTTACTACTTACTATAAATGCATCTGAGTGGACCCCAGGCTTAATTGCATATGTATTATGACGATGGGAGCCCATTCCATGCCATAGGGCCAACAACAGAGAAAGCAAGATGCTGTCTAATTGCAGTTCATGTAGGCGGAACAAGGAGTTCACCCTGTGTGGAAGAGCGGATAACATGTCGTCCCTACATGTCCGTGGTAGACCAACAGATATGCAGGGGCAGCACGTGATAGGCACCGCTACACCAAGGCAGAAGTGGTACGCAATCTGCTGTGGGACGGGGAGCCAATGCATTACATCTCGAATATAAAACAATTCTACAGACTGTGTTTTAGAGTGTTCTTAATGTCTGTTCTGTTTGTTTTCCTTAGGGACAGGTTGTTGAGAACCTATCGAGGCGCTGTGGTGGATTTCTCAAGGCTCTCAGTCTCAGAGGATGCCAGTCTGTCACGGATGGTGCTCTCAAGTGAGTCCACTTTCAATAATATTTATTTTCTATTTATTTTCTATTTATTTGCTATTTATTTACTGGTTACTTGCTGTAATTTACTATTTATTTATGTGAGAGGCGCTATAGATTTGATACGATAATACTGTGTGAGTGAGGTAATTCGCCTATGTGAATGGAAGATGTCATGGATGATGAGATAAAAAGAGCTGCACTTGTCTTATCAGAAAGAAGCATTTCATATATTTATTTCCTAAGTCTGTAATTTATATCAAGCCTCTCATAGAATGTTGTTTGCAAATGTACTATACTCTTGTGTTAATGTGTTACACTCTTGTATTAATGTTTGCAAATGTGTATTAGTCTCGTGACAATGTTTGTGAATGTGCTATGATTTTCTATTAATGTTTCAATTATGCTATAAATCATTTGTGAAATGTTATACTCTTGTTTTAATGTTTTGCAAATGTTTTAAACTCCTGTCTTAATAATGTTTTGCAAATGTGTCGTATTTTTTTGTGCAAATGTGCTGCTCTTGTCTGGCAAGCCATATTTTCCTTGTAATCTATCCAAGGTCCTCGCAGTTCGTGCTCCGAGTATGGACAGGCGGAAACCGAACGTACCTTTCCACGAAGGATGGGGGAATATGTGCCATCAAGATTCTGTTCACACGGCTTTCGCTTTCGGATGAGTCAGTTCTAAGCCAGTTCGGACCGATTGGGGGGGGGGAAGGACCAGTCGGGGAGCCCAGAGGACCAGTAGGGGGGCGCGGGTGAAGGGGGTGCGTACAAATGCAGTGGATACGTTCCTAATGCAAGCATCCACTGTCTTCGCTATCGTATTACACGGAGTGAATCAGTTAATCCTAAAGAGCTTCTTGTTTCTGTTTGCCCTGCGTGGCCTTGCGAATCGTTGAAATGCTGATCGCATTTCCGCAGGTGTATTTCTTCCTGCTTACGATCGGCATTTATTCGTTCCTTTGTTCCTTTGTTCATTTTAACATTTATATAGCGCCCCTTAAGGCGTCCACTCGGAGGTGCTCCGAGCCCAATAACGGCCATACAGACCAGTCTTAAGCAACTTGTAAGACGAAGGCACATTACTCCTTGGCAGCAGTCGTTTCTCTAAGTGGAGTGTGTTCCAGGCGTGAGGGCCAACACCGAGAAGGTGTGGCACTGCTTGGTCGAGGTGCTTACAATTCGCCATTTTCAAAAGGTTTTAGAAAATTTTCTCATACTGATTAACCTATGGCTTCCTTCAAGTTCCTTTCGTTTCTTGTGATTCACTCTAAGGTTCTTTCCTTAAATCATAATTTTCTAAACGTCTTCCTCCCTCCTCTCCTTCATCTATTCTCTCTCTTCTCTTCATACTTCTTCTCCTCCTCCTTGTCTCTTCTTTCTTAACCCATATCTTTACATGTTATAATATATTATTTTTATCAAATCATTATCACTTTTGTTGCCATCTGCTTCTTCTGTAGTCAGAGTTAGTGGGACGTGTCCCTTTATGACTTAACTCGTTCTTCAGCATCCATTATTTTGATTTTTAGTAAAGTAATTTTACTTGTTTTTTGTTTGTTAATTAATAACTCTGATGGGTTTGCACCTATTTGCAGAGACTTAGGGGGACAGGAGGGGACGGTCCCCTCTGAAATTGTGCAGGGAATTATATCCCTAAATATTTGATAAATATTTTGTGAATATTAAAAATTTCTACAGTGTTTTAACTGATCTTCTTTTTGTGCTACATCTATTTGTTTGAGAATTGAATTTTTTTTTAATCTATCCCACCCCACCACCATTACCCCAGCCCAAATTTTGTCGACCTGTCCGCCCTTCGTTTGGGGTCTGCTGTAAGATTGTCTGATAGGACCCGTTAGGGGCTGCTACGTAAGGCCAGGCAGGTGTTTCTAAGTATTTCGCATTTATAGCGGTCGTATACCTGACCTCGCCTCTGCTCATTTCTCAATGACAGTTTTATTGGGCGAGTTCCTTCACCGTTTGAATGGACGCCGCGCCATGTATGGTCTTCGTGCAAGGATTATACTAGCCAGAACTGCGCTGTTCGTTCACTGACAGTGCCAGTCCGATGCCAGCATAAGGGAGGAGGGTGACGCTAATGATATTTGTTGTCACAGAGTTATGTCGTTAAATTGAAGCTACTACTACTGTACTAGCCCGATATTTAAATCTATGAAATAAGCCAGCATTGGGAAGCGAACTGCGGTCAGCATGCTCTCTTTCGCATAGGCGCATGAGACGCGGCCTACGCTCTTACCAGTGTAGCTACCCTGGCCAGTATGTGATGAGGCTGATTATACGATATCTATTTCTCAGAACTTGCTGAGTACCTATCAGAGCACTTCGTTTCTGTGAAATTCCTCCTCTGTTCCTCGATGTGGTGCTGGGAGTGGGTTGCAATCCGGGTGTATGTACTGGGAGGCACTTGGAGAGTCTCCAGTGGTCGTCATTTGATGGGCTAATTGACTATATAGGATCCTTTGGGAGTGGTTTCAGTGAACGTTTAACAGTCTCTGGCTTCTCCCTCGCTGTGTGTCTCTCTCTCTCCGTCCGTCGTCTGTCTGTCCGTCCTTCCGTCCGTTTGTCTGCCTGTGTGTCTGTCTGTCTGTTAAACGGTGCTCCCTCCTTCTCTCTCTCTCTCTCTCTCTCTTTCTCTCTCTCTCTCTCTCTCTCTGTCTCTCTCTGTCTCTCTCTCTGTCTCTGTCTCTCTCTCCCTGTCTGCTTGCTTTCTCCATTGATTGCTTTCCCAAAGTTATGGATTTTCCGTCCGTCAGTCCTTTTCTGGTGCTCCAGAATGGTCCATCTGATAATCCGTTGTAAGCCAATCCATATTAATCTAATCGAAGCCATTTCAGTCCAGATCAGTTCAACTCAATGTAGTCGATGAACCTCGGTGACACTAGTTGTACATATATAGACACACAGGATTGTAACCGGATCGATCTACGGTGGGTCACGGTGAAATGAGATTCACCGACCCACGGGACGAATGAGGTCAAGGCATAAGATGTGAGAGTTCAGATGAGGTCAAATGAGGTCAAAGCATGAGATGTCAGAGTTCAAATGAGGTCAGAGCCTGAGATGTCAGATTTCAAATGAGGTCAGAGCCTGATCAGGTTGTACTGGGAGAGGCAATTTAGAAACCTGTAAACACCATACAGTATACTTGACTCTCATCACTCAATGCTCTTGTTCTTCACTTTTTCATGAAGAAAAACTTTGAGAAAATCCGAGGATGAGTTCGTTCTTTTGTATCATGGCGTTTGCATCTGACAGAGGTGTTTAATACAACTACCTCAGGCTGTGTGGTCTTATCCGGTTCTAAAAATTCCTGTAATTAGATCTGATTCACTCTTTCTACTTAATTACTTGATTATTTAATTGCTGAATTGGTTGTTGTTGTGATGGGAGCAGCAATTGTCTCTGGTCTGAACAGTTATTAAAATTACAACTGTAGAGATTAGTTGTAATCTAAGCGGATGCTGTCAGATCCGCTTAGATTATACATTATTACTATTATTATTATTTTATTATTATTGTTTTGATTATTATTATGATTATTATTATTTTATTATGATTATTTTGATTATTATTATGATTATTATTTATTTATTCATAAAGTGCCACTGTATAATGACCAAGTATCATTCGACTATGTTAATGATAATTATTTTAATTATTATGATAAATAATGTCAGAGTTCAAATGATTATTATAGTAATAATTTCATGAGACTCTTTCCCTCTGACTCCTGAAGACGAAGCCTAACCCACACCCCATTCAACTAGCATATGTCAATAATGATCTCTAAGTCGCTGGAGGAACAAAGTACCTCAATCGTCGTGGTCAAACAATAATAATATAATTTTTTTTCAAATTTAAAACTGACAAATTTCAGTATGATTGCAAGTACAGTATGAACTAATGATGACAAGTTATTACAGGAGTCAAATTTAACTGTCGGCAGCCATGCAAGGCCACTTTACGTTATACATCTAATTTAACCAATGCCGTCGCCTAGCGAAAGAAGGACTAGTCAACTCATAGAAGATATGGGAACTGAACTTGGTTCCTCAGCTCTGCACGCCAGTGTGTTAACCATTACTCAACAACTCCTTCTGTGTCCCAAATAATGCGCAAGGTGTTTATCGTGGGCGTAAACCAAGTAAACCCAAATGGTGGCTTTGTATTAAATAAAACTTATCTGATGATGAGCAATAATTGTTGTATTTGCAAGAGTTTAAAAGGAAATTGCTGAAGTACTGTTTATTGCTTGGAATATGACTTATAAATGATGTAGAGGTAAATTGAAGTCTGTCACATAACATAAAGATTCTGACACCCAACTCATTTCAGTCTGTGTTTCATCAGATTTGATTTCTTCTATCAGTCAACGCCTTTGCGACTATTGTTTTCTGTAAGAAATTGGCCGTACTTTTAAAACAGTTTCTTGGCCGCCTCAAGCTAAACATATATCTCCATGGCAACTGTCGATGTTATGAAGAAACGTTGACCGCTCTTAGCTGGTAAGCAAGCCCAATTTTGTTTGCATGTCCTTAGTATTTCAAGCTGCTGTCTTACAGCTGAGAGACATTTGTACCAGTTCCCCAGCGACTGATCCGCATTCATTGACTGATCCACAATGAATGCGTGCGAATTTCTTGGTTAGGCGTTTTACGGATTTCTTGAAAGTCTGAAGTGCCCAGCTGGCAGGCCAGGGGGCTCGTGAAAGTTCTTATCTTGTTTAGCTGTGAAGTGGATGCTATTATGGTACTGAAAAGTAGGGCTTCTATATAGGTAGCGTCGGGATGATGCCGTTAGAAATGAGTCATTCACGTGAAGCAAAGATATATAGGATTTATTCTTGAATTGGCAGTTACCTTTACGAACTTGTACTGATCAAAGGTATTTGCGTGTTTAAAATATGTTGCTACTTATCTCTATATTTACTTGCTTAGTCATTTATGTTTTTGCAAAATGAATAAATTGAATCAGATGCGTGAGGTGCTTTGAGATGAAAAAGACCAGAGGATGATAGGATCTGTGATAAGAGGGTGATTTAGGGTCTTAGGGTGATTTAGGGTCTTAGGGTTATTTATTTGTACCTATCGCCGCTAAATGGCTGACGTCAGCAACTGATAAATTCTGATAATGATGTTGATGTTAAAGGAAGGTGTCCTGCTACTAGTAGATTGTGTTTGAAGTTAAGTAAACAATCCTCCTAACTTGTGTAAGAGGAGGAACTGAGTTAACGAGGAATTACTTCTCAGTGTCTGCTTCCTTGTTAATTGTTGCCTGTCTGGTGTCTGATTTTTGCAGCTGCCATATAAATACTCTTTGTTTTGAAATGTTCTGTGAAGTTGCAAATGATAAAAAAATTGATTAACATCTGCTTCCTTTGTTCTCTATACAATGCAACACGCAATAAAATTGAAAATTTACAGCACTATGCAATACATTATACAATGCAATTGAAAAGTTATGGTGCTATGCAATAAAATTGAAAATTTACAGCATAAATGACACAAAAGTGACAAAACATGTTACAGTTCTACTTGTTTTGTTTTCTATACAATACAATATACAATACTATTGAAACTTTACAGCATGCTTTAACAAAACAAATCTTTTATGCAAGTACGTTTCACTACATTCCTAGACACAATGCAAAGTAAATAGATAAGTTTTAAAGCTTTTAAATTTAAATTGAATAACAGTAGTCCATTAACAAACTGAAGTTGGGAGACCGTTCTATTGTTGATGGGTCCTGAGATTGGGAATGCATGATTTCCAACTTCCGTTCAGTTGTTTCAAAGTCAGTCGGTTAATTAATGGACACTCGATTAATGCAGGTATTAATGTATAAACATTGTTCTCTGTTTCTGTAGGGTTTTTGGTCAGCAGTGCCAAAACATTGAGATCCTGAATATGAATGGTTGCAAGAGGATCACTGATATGTAAGTATTTGATACTAATTAATACTAATTGATTGCATTGTTCCCTCTAAGCTGTGTGGATATGCATGCGCTCGCAAGAATTTACAAAAATATATTTTTTTAAATAACGAGTCACAATTTTTTTTTAATGAAACTCTGAAAATCAAGTCCCCTATAGTTAGATTTGTCCAGAAACTTTGGTTCCTTGGTGGATACGTCCCCTTATTTATCTTTAGACAAGAGATTTTTCTTAGGTAATCAGAACTTATCATCATAGACTTTTATATATGGTTTTAATTTTAATTGTCATCGCATTCAGCTTGTGCCAGCGCACAAAAGTGTCAACTATTTATAAAATGTTGCCCACACAGAAATTCTTGTGCACACTATCTGAAAAAAATTAGAGGGAACGTTGGTTGATTGTCTTCTTGATAAACGTGATTGCATAATATGGTCCAGATGAGGGTGATAAGTGTGATGTGAATTTAATATTTGCTAATTCTTTACAGAGTGAAAGGCTAATTGTTAGGAGTTATAGTATTTCAGCTGGTATTTATGGAAGAAATGTTGTTTAGGTGGTTGTCGTAATCTATTTGGTGCAGTGTCGATTAAGATGGTTAGCAGAAAGCGATCATGATAAGGATTTTACAGCTGAGGATACTGATACAGTGGTACAGATAACTAATTTTTATTCTTAAGTTACAATTCAGTGACCTCCATTTGAGATCTGCTTCTTTTGTGCAAAGTATTTTCTTTTCTTTCTTCAGAACTTGTCAGAGTTTAGGACGATACTGTTCTAAGCTGGTTCACCTTAATCTCGACTCCTGTGCCTTTATCACAAATGCATCATTGCGAGCCCTCAGGTAAGCTTCCATATTATTTCAGTTTTTGAACACATTTGCCACTATCAATACTTATAATTAAGCCAATTAAAAATACTTTTAAGTGTCTTTAACCAGAATTTGTTTTAAGCACAGTTGCGACTATCAATACCTATAATTAGGGCTTGGAGCACTCTGCGTAGTTTCCATTGAAGAGGGGCTATATAAATTATCTGAATGAATGAATTAATATCCAATTAAAAATACTCTTAAGTACCATTAAGATTTGCTTTCCTTGTCTGTCCATTCTTCACCAGATGTGAAATTTTTTTGCCATCTGATCAGCATCATCATACTCTTTGTCAGATTGCTCATCTGTTACCTTTCATGATGCATTTTTCATCTTGCTCATCCTTCGTACGTTGAATGCTTTGGATCTGTATGCTTTCTGTCGTGATTTCAAGTGTTTATCCTCTGTGAAGTTTATGTAACTGAATTGTTTGTGGAGCCCTTAGCCATTATGATGTCTCTCTCAACTATAAGCTCTGTTCTTTTATTTACTCACACCTCTAGTTCGCTATGTGCAAATAGATAATGATGATGATGATTATTATTATTATTATTATTAATATTATTATTATTATACTGATGATTATGATGCTGATGCTGATGGAGGTGATGATGCTAATGATGATGATTATTATTATTATTATTATTAATATGATGATTCCATTCAATTCATTTTATTTGGTTACCAAAAACAAAAGAAAAATGACAAAACTCTGATTTTTATGGTGTTGTCATTTTCTTGTGTTTTTGGTTACGAAATAAATTGAATTGAATCATCATCATCATAATGATGATTATTAGGATTATGATGATGATGACAGTGATTCCGTTGCGTGAATTAGGTAATGAAGATCATGATGATTCAGACTTCATATGCTGATGATGATGATAGCATTTGCAGCCATGACGATTCAGTTGCGATGATGATGACGACGACGATGGTGTCGATTGTGATCATGACAATAGCCCCACTTTCCCAATGTTTTAGCGAAGGGTGTCATCTGGTGGAAGCGATCGACCTTTCCTGGTGTGGTCAGATCACGGATGAAGGCCTGGAGCTACTAGCAACTGGCTGTCCCAAACTCAAATATCTCATCTGCAAAGGATGCCAACAGGTGTGCTCTCAATTCAACCCCTTTGCACAGACGTCCGGCTGAAAAGTGGTTGGAAGACACCTGAAATACTATGACCTGACCTGACCTGACCTGTTCAGTGAGATGATGCTCTATCAAAAGTAGGCAAATGTCGTAACTCACAAATTTGAGAAAATGGCCAAAAATGACACGAACGCAAAATTTCATCACCCAACTATTATTGTATGATGAAGTGATAACTTTGTTAATCGAATTTGATTAAAACTCAAAACACACATAATTGATCCTTTGAGTCATTTTTGGCAGTTATCTCGAAATTGTGATTTGCGACAGCTGTCTGCTTTTGATCGAGCATCTCACATTTATTGTCTGACCTATTAAATTGTGTCAGTTCAGTCGACTTTGTAAATCACTCAATGCATTCAAAAATTCCTGGCTGTACCTAAGCAACATGGCTGGCTTGGAGCACTGCCTGTGATATCCTAATTGGTGGGTGTTACTCAGATGTTCTTGACTAGGCAGTTCGGTTGACTTGGTATGTCGCTCAGTGCACCCAATACTTCAGTGCATTCAAACTTTCTTGGCTGTATTTAGGCAACATCCCAAAGTTCGGTCATCTCACCGATTATATGCTGGGTGTCCTACATTGACTGCATATCCCACAGCGGATTGTATACCGCGTTTCTGCTTCGGTGTGGTGGTGCATATTAGGTGCCGCCCCCATGTGTTTACAAGAGCTCTGTTGCTCTACCATGGGCGTGCAGGGACTACATACTCTCCGCCCTTCCACGAAGTGTGAACTCCTTGTTCCCCGCATGCGAACTACAATTGACAGCATCGCGCTTTCTCTGTTGTTGGCCCAATGGCATGGAATGGGCTGCCATTATCATTGCGTCTTATGCCTAGGGTTCATTCAGATGCATTTTATTGCAGACTTAAGACTTTTCTTTTCAGCCGGGTTGAATCGAGAGTGCTCCTGAGTAGTATACTCGAAGGGGAGCTATATAAATTTTTGTAATGAATGAATGAATGTTCATGGCAGCCTTGAAGTTCTGCCTATGATCGGCCGATAATGGTGGGTGCTACAGTCACAACAGACGAAATCATGATTTACTTGTCTGTGTAATACGAATGCATTTGCTGTATGAGCCGTTGTTGGAGAGATGAGATGATGAGAGAGAAGGGCAGTCCTGAGGCTTCCATGACTATGAAGAAAATGCTTCATCAAGGAAATAGAGGAAGATTTCATAGAGATGTCTTGTCTCAATTTGGGAAGTTTAGAATTAGGAAGATGTTTTAAGACTTCCCAAATTGAGACAAGACATCTCTATGAAATCTTCCTCTATTTCTTTGATGAAGCATTTGCTCCAAGGTTTACATGGCATAGAAGCCTTCCCTATATGTAGGATCAGAGTGTGAGTACTGTATAATGTAATGCAATGTAATACATGTCTGGATTTTAGTTTCTTTATAGTTATGAAATGCTGTTGTTCAGTATGATAACCTGTGATACTTTTTGTTATTTGTGACTCACAGTTTACCGATGTTGGCTTTCAATACATCTCACGAAAATGTCCACACCTACTGACATTAAACGTACAGGGCTGCCTGGTATGTGTGATTTCTATGTATTTATAAATATCAGTTCGTTGTGTTAAACTCAGTTTATTAGTGCTCAAGATTTGAGGACAGAGTTCATGTGAATGAGTAAGGGCTACCTTAGTGGCATAAGGAACTGGAATGCAGACCCAAAATGCCACTCCTTATTGTGTAAAGAGGTTCTCTAGGATGTTGCAATTTGCTTGATGATGTTTAATGGTTTTAACTTATGCAATCTCATTTTACACAGTTTAAAGCCTTTCTGGATTCATCACCTTACACTGTATTTTGTAATTATAAATTTTCAACGTATGGAACTCTATGTTAATCGATAAAAAATGCTGTTGCTGGCTCATTTTAAGTGTACTGTGCATACTCACTTATATATCATATTATGTTATAATTACCATTGTTGTCATTAAGCTATTAATGTTATCTGGCTAGCGTGAAAATTAATTGTTTCAATCATCTCTCTTTTTTAATGGACAACATTGCCAAATTCATCAATAAATAAATTAGCTCCAGTGTAAGTTTACAAAACTTTCACAGCTAGCAGTACTGTTACACATTGTTAGGCATATGCTTGGTGCAATGGTAATGATTGGGAGGTACTCCACATTATATATTCTGACAGTGCATTGTATGACTTCCAATGCTACCTAGACTAGTGTTTAGCAGGGTGCTGCCGCCCCTAATGGAGGCTTTGGGATATTGATCAAAGGAAGCCACTCCAATTTGACCAAAGTGATGGCTTCTTTCTTTCCTTTCTACTTTTTCTATTGTTCTGTCTCTCCTGCTTTTAATTTTTATTCAGTATTCACTCTTTTCATTTTTCTTCTACCCTATTATGCCACCCCTGCGTAAATGTCTGCCCGGGTGACTCGTTCCCACTGCCCTCTCTTTAGTATCACCGGCGTGTATCGCATCGTATCTGAAAATTTATAGCTCTTACAGTAGGCTCTACTAGCTATTCAGAGGCCCTCAGTGTGGCAGCCTCGAGGAAATAAGAAAGTCTTCGGGCAACGAAGGGATCGGGGTGGGAGCCCGATTAAACGCTTGCTAAGGATAATGGGGCGGGGATAGATCATTCCACATAAAAGGGTCCACGATGGCAATAGCACCTGGGTGAGTCATTGCAGTCGTCACATGTGGAACTATTAAATCGAGTTGATCAGCAGATCGGAGAGTACTGGAACAGACTTTCGTTCAGTTGCAAAGATGTTTAAGAGATAGACCCTGTTGAGTTCTTGGGACTAAGAGCAATACCTATTACCTTGTATTGGATATGAGAGATAAAGGGAAGCCAGTATAGGACATCAGTCTTGTAGGAAGAATTGTGGGAGTGTTGATGGAGAAAAGCAATGAACCTAGCGGCAGAGTTCGTAATCGACTGAAGGGAGGATAAGCGTACCTTGGGAAACTCGGCAAACAGTGAATTGCAGCAGTCAAGGCGACAGGAGGGATCTACTACGGCTGTAAGGAAAGAAGAGGAAACAGATCTTGGAAGTAGTATTGCATTGTTTAAATTTCTCTAAAGCAGGGGTGTCAAACCTTTTTGTGTTGGCGGGCCAATAGCGATATTTTCCATCAAGTGGCAGGCCAGAGTGCTTAGGGCGCGTGAGGAAATTGGGGTAGGGATCTCAGAGGGGGTCGTACACAGTACACACAGTTGAATCAGGCTTTGAAAACGTGATTCTGATATGCATTATCAATTACAAAATCACTGAAAACTTATTAACTGTTAAATGACAATTTTTTATTTAAAGGTTTTATGTTTTTATTCTCCATTGCGTTGTCTGCGGCCCAAAAATATATCGTTGGCGGGCCAGAAATGTATTGTGATGCATGTTTGATATTTGCTGAATAGCTGCAATGACACTAGACAACAGTTGTTTCTTTGTGACTAGTCTCTGACGGACGAATGCATCATCAGCGTAAGTGAGGGATGTCATCAGTTGCAGACACTCTGTCTGTCCAAGTGTTCGCGCCTCACTGACGCGTCTCTCGTTGCCCTAGGACAAACATGTCACGAACTCAGGTAAGTGTGACGGCTCTCTCTCTCTCTCTATTTCTAATTGGGATGAACCGAGTTTCAATTTCCTGCCGAGTCCGAGGTTTACGAGCTGAGTTACACCGAGTCCGAGTTTCAAATGTTTAAAAAAGTGTCATTCTCTTGATGTTTAGATTGGCAGTTTTTATGGATTTTTGGTTTTGTCTCAGTTTGCACTGGGAATTATTTGGGTTTTTAGGTAGGTCGATCGTCATTTTGTATATAAAAAAATCCGATTTCCGTTTTCAAAAACAGTAAATCAGAAAGCTGATTTTTTAAAACTTAAACTAGTTGTTTTGTCCAAGAATGCCGAGTGCTACACAACTCGGCTCTGTACACCAGAACAGCTGGAAAGAAATTGTTTACTTGGTGCATTTGAGGTTAAATGCAACGTTCTGTGTTCTGTATTTCATTTGGCGTCTGAAGTTCATTGCAATCAGTGGATATTTATATAGCACCCTTGCAAGATATATCTATTTAGAGGCAGTCCCGACCCATGCCAGGCGGAAGAGAACGACCTGGAGCAACTGATTAAGTGGCATGGAGGGAACCCTGGGAGGAGAGAGGCATCTCCAGGGATGTATTTCCGTTCCATCTGGGTCTCAGATTACTAATAATGTCTGCTTCTGACTGCACTGTCTGTGTTTTTTGGTCTTCTTGTTATCTGCGTCGAATTCGCGACATCCAGCGTTACATGATTGTTTTTAATTTCTTTTCTCTTCCTTGCTGACCTTTAGTATTCCAGCTTCCAATGCTCAACTGACAGATTTGTTCATTATTATTATAATACAAGAAAAGGAAGCTAAACTCGAGAAGCAACTGTCTGTGACTTCGATGTCTATGCCTTGGTAAGGGAAGGCATTGAGAATCATGTCCCTAATGGCCTGACCTTTCCACTTACACTTGTGTCATCAGTGTACTCATTTAAGGCTGAGCTTTGTAGAGGATGCTAGTGCTACATAAATCATGAATTCTGTTGATTCTATTCTATTCTATTTACGGATTTATAAAGTGCCTCTCACAGAGAAAAGAAAATTCTTAAGAGAACGGGCAGAAATTGTTGATGTCCTCGGAGATCTTAGTTTGGAGTCTGCCGTGTTCACCAGTGGTAAAATATTATGCATACATAATTAGCAATTAGGGGAGGGGCCGTGGAGTGATGGGTAACACATTGGGGCGCAGAGCTGAGGAACCGAGTTCGAGACCCGTATCCTCCGCAAGGTTGACTAGTTCTTTTTTCGCTTGGTTGACGATGTTGGTTAAATATCATGTATAGCATAATGGGCGCCTTGCTTGGCTGCTGATGGTTAAATTCGACTCCTGTAATAACGTGTCATTATTCGTTCATACTGTACGTGTAATCTTACTGCAGTTTGTCAGTTTGCAATTAAGCAAAAGAAAGATATATTTAATAATATTAATGCTTTTAGTTTTGAACTAGCACTGCATTAAGTACTGGTTTTTGGCATTTCTCGTGCTAGGATAATGATTGTCGGTTGTATTTGTTGTTAGGACTTTAGAAGTAGCCGGTTGCTCTCAGTTCACAGATAGTGGATTTCAAGCCTTAACTCGGGTCAGTGATTTCCACAAATCTGTCGCTTAGTATCTGAATGTGTTTAATCTATGACGAACCCCTACTGCCCAGCTCCGCCTAGGATCTAATTTTGAAGATTTTATACTGATTATTAAGTGTTTTAAATGCATTTATTTTTAACTACCATGCTTATGAGCTTTTTCTTTTACTTAGTGTTTCAGTTTAAGCATAACTAATTCTTTTAAGATGAGGTGAGAAGAATACTTTGTCAGCATTGAAGAATTAGCTTTTGGCTACACGTATTGGGAGCTGTTCTTTTGGATATCAGGCCTCATCCTAAGGATTTGATGTCATGTTTCACTGCCTAAGTACTTTGTTGCAATGAATTGAAAGAATATGAGATGCTGCGGATAATATTTCCATAAGGGCTGCACTGTTTGTCTCCTGAAACCTGTGGAATCTGTTAGAGTGGAAATAAATAAATATGAAAGATATGTTGTCCTATATGTGTGTTGTTGATGTAGAGTTAACTTTTGACATTTTTTGGTGTTGATTAGAATTGTCATAATCTTGAGCGAATGGACCTAGAAGAATGCGTTCTGGTAAGATTTGATTTTGACTTTGATCAAACAGAGTAATTGAGTTATAATAATAATAAGGACGCCGATTTATAATGCGCCGTAAACGCAGCCCTAACTACCGCGAGGGCGCCGTACAACACTGGCGTGCAGAGCTGAGGAAGTTAGTTCACTTCTCGTGTCTCTCTAAGGTTGACTAATTTTACTTTCTTTACTTAATGGGCGCCTTGCAGCATGGCTGCCAACAGTTAAATTCGACTCCTGTTATAGCTTATCATTCATTCATGGTGTGCGTATAATAATACTTTGGTTTGTCAGTTTGAAAATTAAGACAAAGATATTACAATTTGACTTTATTGGTACAGAATATTCAAAGCAAATCAATCGATATTGTATTGAGAGTCCAGAAAGACAACTCATTTATAAACTGTGGGAGAAATTAGCAACAAATGAAGTTTATGCTTTTGGGATTTTAACAGCCAGACTTTATGTCTATGAACGTACATATTATAACAGCTGTAAATGCATGCCTGCCACCAGTTCTTTCGTTCTTCATTGCAGTTCATTAATTTGGACTTATTACACAGCGTTGCTTCAAGTCATAGGAATGCATAGTCTACTATAATCCAGAAAGCAATTTCTGATTGGTAATAGAAGCCGTATGCAACAAGAGTGACGCAAAGAATGGTCATGACTTAGTCACATCTTATTAAACTATTGTTAAACAGATACTCTCGGTATCTGTCAGATATTGAAATGCGGTCGTGCATATGTATTACTTGTGGCGTGCAAATGTTTTCAGATCACAGATGCCACACTTGGACATCTTGCAATGCAGTGTTCACATTTATCAAAGCTGGTGAGTTGACCAATTATGCATCATTGTACGTGGCTTGCCACTGTCTGGATCATTGCCATTCCCAAGACTTTCTTTGCCAAACTGTCAACGTCCTGGACTCGACTCCAGGCTGTGTTGCCTGCCAGATGGAAAGATTAAGTGTACGGTGTTCTGTTGAGCTGTTGTTATCGCTTTTGACAAGACTGACTGTAGACTTGGCAGACAAGTTATTCGGTTTTACTCAGAAATGATCATCATGTAATGAAAGAGAATATTCTGTGACCCTATAGAAGAAAAGATTACAATTTTTATTTGATTTAAAAGAGTAGATTATTATTGGCATTTCCTTTAAATAAAAGATTATAATTATTATTTTATTTCAAAGAATAGATTATTATTGCTATTTCATTTAACAGTTATAATTGTTGTTTCATTTGATAGATGGGATTATAATTTTTATTTAATATAAAAGAAAAGATTATAATTACATTTCATTGAAAAGAAAAGATTACAAATGCAATTTCATTTAAAAGAAATTATATTATAAGCGTTGCTTCAATTGTTCCTGTCTTTATGTAAATGTAGAACTTCAAAATGTATCACTTTAGGAAGTTTAGGAGGTCAGTTACTATACCACCATATCAGATTAGAATGGACGGAACATTTGCATTGCAAAGCTAACTTTTCTTAATTAGTGGATGATAATTAATTATCCTTGGTATCAGTTTCTAATCATGTGTTATTATTTTTCAAATTAACTTCATGCAGGTATGTGACAATAAATTCTGAAACTAATTGTTTCTACTATGTATTAATTTACATGTTTTCTAATTTATCATACATTTTATGTTTGCTGGTTGGGTTGGTTTACCCACCTCATCTCAGCTTACTTTACCTCGCCTCGCCTACGAGCTAGCTGAAGAGAAGTGGTGGGAGAATAATTTGTTATACCACTGGATGGTAGCGTGTGGGTTTCTTTGCATATCAAAATGGCCTATACATTTTGTTTGCAGATAACATGTAATGTTATTATGGCTCAACATACCTGTGATCACTTTACTTATCTTTTGCCATGGATTTGGGACATGATCCAACTCATGTGTTCGTGAATGTAAGGGAACCTAGGACTCCATAGCTTTCAATACTTCATGCTACTATCTGACAATTGAGTGTTTAAATGCAGTTGCTGCTGACTACAGAACCTTCTTCACACTACCAGAGTTGGATGAGACTCGTCTATTCCAGGCGTTGTTCATAGACTTTTAACAACGCTTTCTCCAGTGTTGGCACATCTCCAAAAGTTACAGAAGTAGCCATTACGAGAAGCTTGACCCTTGTACAGAAGGTGTAAATGTGAACATCAATACTGATACTGAGTTTATCTCTGTCTCAAAGTACAAATACATACAGTGGTGGAATACTAACTATTGGCTCACGCTGCAGAAAGCTAAAAATCGGTTGAATACATATACAGTGGGTTTTTTTTATTAGTGTCACTCAAATTATTTTGTAAAAAAGCGTGAAATCAATTATTAACATATATCCAGGAATGCCTGTTGGTCGATACAAGGCAGAAAATAAGGAAAATACATAGTTTCTACTCATTACATCATAACAATTGTTCCTTCCTGGAAATTCTTTGCCTGCGTTCTACTCTTCATTGAAATTCGTATCTTTCATCCGTAGTCAGTAGGGAATGCCTCTGAGTAGATATCTTGAAGGTGCACTATATGGAGTTCACATTGATTGATTGATAATATTTCGTAGTAACGCCTCTAGCTTTAATCACAGGTTGATGCGATTATTATTTCAACAGCTGTAAATATTAAATAAAAAGTTGCTAGGTGACAATGTAATCCTGCCTCCATTGAAGTAATAACTATCTGATCAGTAGGTGCATTTCTTTGCAGAGCTTGTCTCACTGTGAAATGATAACGGACGACGGAATCCGACACATCAGCAGCTGTCCCTGTGCGGCCGAGTACCTCATGGTCCTCGAGCTCGACAACTGTCCTCTGATATCAGACGCGTCTCTGGAGAACCTCATCGGCTGCCACTCTCTGCAGAGGATCGAGCTCTACGACTGCCAGCTTATCACGAGGGCCGGGATACGTCGTCTCAAGGTCAGTCGTTTTCCGTGGAAACTCATCGTGGGTCAAAGGCCCAGAGGTCATAAGTACTGAAGTCAAAGATCCTAAGGTCAAAAGTACTGAGGTCAAAGGTACTGAGGTCAAAGGTCATGACTTCAATGGTTCTGTAGCCCAAGGTACTAAGGTCAAGGTCATGAGGTTGAGGTCAAAGGCCATTAGGTCTCGGCACTGTTTGAAATTGCTTATGTACTTTGCGCCGTATTTAATTATGATTCTGCCACTATCTTAACGACCAAGTGTCAATCGACGGCACTGAGGCAATTAGGCCAAAGGAGGAGAGGAGGCAAAGGAGGAGGTTTTAACCTCTACTCTCCATGTTACAAGGTGAGGTGAGCCAATCAGTTTCCATATCTCAAAATGAGTTGATGCATTGGTTATTTTACTCAGCTGTTTTACGGCTAAGACGTTATTACAATCGGTGCTTTGTAATGTAATTTTATGCAGATGTAATTGGCTTTTTTTTAAAATAGATCGAGAATGTAAATTCATATCTTAGAAAAATCTGAACATTATTCTAAAGAACATATTGTAATTGTTATTTCATTTAAAAGAGAATTTATTATAATTGATCATTTAATTTGTTACTGTCTGTTTGTTTGTCTCTAGTCACATCTGCCGGACGTTAAGGTGCATGCGTACTTTGCGCCGGCAACGCCGCCATCATCGGTTGGCGGCGGCCGACAACGCTACTGCCGGTGCTGTACGTTGCTATAGCGACGACGACGTGTCGTGACCTTTGAACTCTGTGATGTCAGCCAACCTGATTGATGGCCAGTTATTGTCATTGTGCTTTCGTGCATCTGTTTGTACTTCCGCAGCAGCAGCAGAAACCGGTATCCATGGATACCAAGCAGCACAGACCGGTTGCCACGGATACCCAGCAGCAGAGACCGGTTGCCACGGATACCCAGCAGCAGAGACAGGTTGCCACAGACACCCAGAAGCAGAAACCAGTTTCCACGGATACCCAGAAGCAAAGACCGGTCATCACGGATGCCCCACTGCAGAACAGACGCACATGATTATCGACCTGCGAACACATCCACCTGCCTTATCATGCACCACGGAAGTACTTCGCTGTTTCAAAGCGGTGCTGGCTTTTCTGCTTATTGCCGCTACCCCGAGCCTTGCTGGCGGTGCTTCGGCTTCTAGCTTTCGATCGGAAGTACCGCGGTAGGCGCTTGAACTCCTAACCTTTGGAATAGAGATTTTTGAAGGGGGCAAGATCAGGAGTTCCAAAACTTCTTTTCGTCGTTACAGAGTGGGGTATTTTTCGCTTACTGTTGCCACTTCGACGATGCGAGGATTCGGACGACAGGCAGTTGGGACGAAAGAAGCAGAGTCTTTGTTTGGACCGTTCAACATCCAAATGATTCTCTTTGGCAGGAAACAACTAAATTATCGCTATAGTTGTTAATATCGTTTATATGTAACCACTGGTGTTATTTATTATTTTTGTCATCAGTGATATGATTATCATTGATATATTTATTATTATTTTATTATCTTTGATTATTGATAATTTGTGTTTCGGTTATCTCTGTCGACCGAAAAAGAATGTGTGTTCAATTAAAATTCGTGATGTATTGTGGTGTACTGGATTATTGCTTGCTGTCATGGCGGATTCGACTTGTCGACCCACAGCAGTCAATTCCCTTCAACACAGAAATTGATTGAGCTGCTTAAGCAGTTCTAATGGGCGGTTTTCTACTTGCAACAAATCTGTTACTCGATATTTTGTCAGAAACTAACATGGTCTTTTGGAGTTTAATCTATGTCAAAATACGGTCCGTATTTCAACTTGAGGGTGACTGAAAGTAAGTCACTAAGTATGTACTTCATTGAACCGCCTGCAAATGTACTGCGGGAACACAAGATACGGACTATCAAAGAATGTACTTTCACAATATGATTATAAATGCAATTACATAGGCCAGTGCAGAGAGTGCCTTTGAGTAGATGTCTTGAAGGAGTGCTATGTATATATGATCCATTACATTACATAATAGATGTTTCCAGATTTGATTGTTTTGTGATTGTACATTCTTTGATTGCTGATGTTTGATGTCCGCACAGTGCGTTTGCAAGCGGTTCATTAAAGTATACTTACTTATATACTCACTTATATTATACTTACGTTACACTTATCGTTACACGTTACGTTATACTTATGTTATACTTACTTATATCACAAGTAAATATACATCCTCAGAGTTGGGAAAGAAAAGAGAGAGCAAGCAATTGGAATTATGATCGCCATTGTGATTGATTCAATAGAATCTTTACATTATTGTCATTGGTCTTCTAGCTGACATACTAAGTGAAACCACTAGGGGTCATTTTATGTGATGGTTCACAGGGAATGCATGCTTGTCGAGTTTCGTTGCATTCTGAATCAATTACATTGTTTGTTGAATGATGAATATTTCGGTTACTTTCCAAGTCATGGAAATTGGTGCAATGTGTCGTTCTAGTTAATCTTTTATTTGGGCGCAAGATGTAGACATTTGTTTGAAGCCGATTCAGTGCGATTCGCATCTTATGAACGATGTGATGAGAAAGCTGTTAGTTTGTATTTACCTTGATTTGTGAAAGATACGATAGGGCATTGAATGTAGTGAGCAGTGCTTGCTTGTCTAGAGAAATTGCTAGTAAGTGGAGTTTTTGATGCTTCCGCTTCTGCTGTGTAGCGCCTTGGCTTTATTTCCTAGTTTCATTGAACATTCCAATGGAATGCGAACCTTATGATCCGTAACTGCCACCATGCCTACATGCATTCCTCTAGGCAGTTTGTGTGCAAAAAAAGATATGAGCTGCGAGCCAAGTGCAGTGTGCTCACGTCCTATGTTGAATTATGCTAGGCCAGGAAATCTCAGTTAATTTATGTTTTTAAAAATAAGATTTATGTTTGAAGCTGTAGTATTTTGTTTAAGTCTGTAAGTATTATTATTAACCCACACAGATGGTGCCAACTGCCTTGGCTGTACAGTTGGAGATGGATTGGGAGATGAACATTGAAGTTGTAGAATTTCTGATCATTCTAATTATGAATGGTATATTTCCACACAGTAGGGAATACATACAAGAGAATGGAAGTCATCTAATTCACAGAGAACATCACCAGCTCAAAGATTAGCTGTTGAATAGTTGTGTTTCTTAGGGTGGCAACTTGCAAGTGGACTTTTAGAGTTGCAATTGATTTTGGGATATATCGAACATTTCTTTTTTGAAAAATGGGATGTCATAATGTGTCTAAAGGGAACCCTAGCCACATTTGTGGGTTGAATTTGTGAATTGATTGTTTTGAAAGAACTAAACCTAACGTCAATTGTGTGCAGGTGGTTGGTATTTCGAGGTTCTGCGTAAAGCTTGTTTGTTGTTTTCCATGACTTAGTCATTAATCTTAACTGATGATCATTTCCGGTGGATTTTATTGTATGTTCGACATACTGACTTCTCTACAGCACCCTCTGTTGTCAGGCGCGGCTTGAAGGAATGTTGCCGTCCCAGATCTTGCATCTGTGATTAGAGCAATGTCTGTTGGAAACATTAGTACGTCTTTTAAAGCTGTTGCCATATCCCGTTGACCATTTCGTTGATAATGCTCGTTTGAAGTTTCCATGTCATTCTAACTATTGCATAGTCTTATTAGTTTGCAGTGTAGCTTTGTTTTCATTGCAGCTAACATGTAGCTGCTGTCCAGATGGTATAGCTTTAATGTCCAGATAGTTGGGCTTGCATAAAACACCGGTTATTTGAGCGAAAGAATACTGCCGTCCCAAATCTTGCATCTAACGTCTTAAGAAGAATTTGAAATGTTTTAACTGTGGCTTTTTTATTGATATCATTAGTTGCAGTGCTGCTAAGTATGGTGATCAATTTTTAATCATTATGTGCCGAAGCAGATGAAAATATGTGTGCATTTTTCCTAAATTTTGACAGCTGTCCAACTAAGAATCTGTGTTGAAAATTTGCAAAGCATCATCTAGTTGAATTTCTCAAACTGTCCAGTGCCAATGCTTGCCTCGCCATAACACGAATTGCTGGAAATTGCTGGGCGTCAATGATATACATCTATTCATGTAGCTTGCATGGGTCGAATCTCCTGTGTTGGCTGTCCTTTAAGATATTTTACATATTATTATCATTATTAATTAAATTTGTAACATGTGCAAGGTCACTGTGAATTTGTGACTGTGTAGTGCTTCCTATAAGTTACTATTCCACAATCTTGGTTCATTTGGCCTCCTCTGGTTCTGTATACATTTTTGAGTTACTGGTTGTTTATGTATTTTGTTAGATGTCATAATGTCGAATGGAAAAGGAAAGCAGAGAAATGATTCGTGGATTTGTTTTTGCTTTTAAAGAGCTGCTTTGATCGTTTGTTGATTCACCATTTCAGTATCAGCTTTGGTGTTGAAAGACTGATATAGCATGTTATGATTCTAAAGTATCAAGAAGTCATGACTGCGGATGACACTTACGATAAGATTAACAACATTCAGCTTAAGATTTGAACCAACTGTTTCTTTCGAGGCTGGTAAAGATGCTTTTGCTATGCTACTCAAAAATGTGCTCTATTAAGTTTAGTGCTCTGACACATGCTTTCTGATACTTAGAAAGATATATTTGAGATAAATGGGTAATGCTTTTCTAATGGGAACGTCTGATGTGGTCGCTAAGAACACTTTAGATGTCTAAACTGACATTCAACATCTGACACGTTTTTCTCCTCTGTTTGTTTGATCTACAAAGAGCTTTTTCGTCAGCTGTTGATTTTGAAACGTAGTCTCATTTTTATAATACTTTAACTGGTGTCAATTTACTGTGGCCGCGAATCGAATGTTATCTCATCTCAGATTGGCTTCGTTTGATTGCAATGTACTTTTTATTATGTTATTTGTTTTTGAACTCACATGAACCTTTGAGACACTTGAGGCTTGACTTTGGGTCAGAGGGATAAGGGTGTTTGTTTGACTTACAATTTGTAGGTGAAATATTGTGATAGGATAGAAGGAGGCTTGGAGTTAAATACGATCAATGGAGTCTATTTGCAGACTTATTGCGTTCCTAGGCAAACTTAAATTGTGTGCTAGCGAGCGTTTGTACGCGATGTCAGTATATTGAAACGTAGAAAGATGTGATTGGATGATGATGGCATTGTTGGCTGTTTTCAGGTTATGCGGGATGCTCACAACTTTGAATGGTTTTTACCAGATGAAGAGTTGACTGTGCTCAGTCAAGTTTAAATCCAATTGCATCTCATGTTGAATGCACAAGCTGATCTATCATATCTCCTATACCAGTTGTATTGCTGGATTGGTGTTAGATTTTACTTCAGCAGATCTACATTGCTATGGTCCATCCTAACATCCTAATTAAAAGGTGTCCTAATTAAAAGACATCATAATTAAGAGATATCATAATTTTAAAAACATCATAATTAAACAAGCATCATAATAAAAAGGTGCCATAATTAAAAGGCATCTTAATTGAAAGATGTCCTAATTTAAAAAGCATGATAATTAAAAGTTATCCTAGTTAAAAGGTGCCATAATTAAAAGGCATCCTAATTAAAAGATGTCCTAATTTTTAAAAAAGCATCCTAATTAAAGATATCCTAATTAAAAGGTAATCTAATTAAAAGGCATGTATCAGAACACCTAGAGCCTTGAGATGCGCAGTAAATGAGGTCATTCACTTTGATTCCATATGACATTGATGACGATGTCTCTCTTTGCTTTGCCTATAGACCATGCATTTCATCCAACTTTTGAGAGTGAGCAACTATATTCCTTATTTGAACAACTGGATTTCCGCACGTTGGTGTATAACACATATAAAGACATGGCGTCCTAATTTAAAGGAACTTTAGTGAAAATACATCCTAATTAAAGGAACGTTAGTGAAAAGACATCCTAATTAAAGGCCACACTAAATAAACAAACATTTTAATTAAAATGGTACTAAGTTAGAAACATCATATTTAAAAGGTGTCCTGCTTAGAGGGCATCCTAATTAAAAGTCATCCTAATTAAAAGTTATGAGTTAACTGAAGGACACACTAATTACAAGCGATCATAATTAAGAGGCATGCTAAATACAATTAAAAGGCGTCCTAATAAATTAAACATAGTCCTAATCGAAAGGCAAACGGTGTTCTGTTGACTGATTAGTTGAGTTCTTTCCTGTTTCTAGTCTTTATAATTTGGCTGAACGACTTCAAGTTCTCGACTGTACTGTCGATTGAGCCACCGATTGACCGATGTCATTGACCTTCGTTAAACATTGTATTGTGGTGCTATATAAATGTGCAAAAAATATCTAGGAAGTTAAGTTGAGGCAAAGGGAACTGTGTTGATGGAGCCTCAGGACTGGCTGAAGATAGCCTGCTTGTGTACCTGTAAATTGAGCTTGGTAAATTCTAGTCAGTTTAGCTTATGAAGTTGTTTTTATTATTACTATTAAAGAGATATTATTATTCATATTAAAAGAGTCTGGTATTAATTACACTGTGTTTACATTATCATCGTTTGTGTTGATAAATGCAGCACTTAATAAAATGATAAAAGATAATTGTGCAGAGTCAGAATACAATGCTGTTTCATTATTCATTACTGGGACTTATATAGCGCCCTTCAAGGTACAGGAGTGATGATGGTGATTATAAGGAGGAAGCTGAGGGTTAGCTGAATGTCTATTCGGTAGTCAGCTTGGTCTGTCATACAACGATTGTGGGTTCACGTCTGCTGATCAGATTCAGTTTACTAACCTACCACTACTATATCTCCTTCACGCTTGTTCATTTTAAGATTTATATAGCGTCCCATGAAGAAGTCTACTCAAAGGTGCTCCCAACCCAACCATGGTGATACAAATGTGTCTTAAGCAAGTTGCTAAACAAAGGCACTTTACTCCTTGCCACCAGTCGCATCTCTACTTCGAAGAGTGTGTTCCAGGTGGAAGGACCAACAACTGAAAAGGCACGGTGCTGCTTGGTGGAGATACCTGCACAAGGAAAAAACAAGAGCTCAACGACCAGTCAAAGTTAAAACGGACAGAGTAAAGAAGGCGTCAGACCAGTGCAGCTATTCTGACTGCAACAAATGAAGCATCTTATAATATTTGGGCGATCAATGAAGTGGCTGCTACTACAACTACTACTGCGTGCAATGATACTACTATGCCGGAGATATTATGCTACTACTAACACTATTAATGCCACTACTGTTTGATGTAATTTTACTACTATGCTGGAAATTTGTAAACTACTACACACCTAAAACGAGCATACTTCTCGATCATGCAGTGTTCTGGTAAACGGAAAATGTCGCATTGGTTTCAATTGACCTTCGTTCTCTACACATTTATGCATTCCGTTTGTGCATGTTTGGTGATGCACGTCGAGAAACTGGTTTGGAGTTGCCTTGGCAACACAAGATCTGCCTTCAAAAAATCAATTGTTCTTTCTGTCATGTTTAGAAGAGTTACTGACTCACTCATGAGTTGTTTTTGTGGAAAACTTCTTAACTGCTTTGAGGCTAAGTAAATGAAATCACTAACACTTTGTGCCAACATCTTAGTATTATAATGTATCTATATTTGTTATTACATATGGTGATAATAATAATAATTATAATTATAGTAATAATTATAGTAATAGTAATAATTACAACTAATAAAACATTATTAATAATTATTATTTTCATTATAATAACAAAATAAATTAATGATAATTTTTTATATAACTATGTCTTTGTTGGAGAGTATTGCTTAATGCAGTGTGAACTTGATGCTTCTATGCTCTTAGTTATGATTGCTATCACAACTACATTACTTCTTGGATAGGCTGTCATGTTTCACTAATATGTGGCAAGTCATGAGAGAGGTTCACTGATAAGCAACATGTAATTCTAAATAAAGAAATAATTCCTGCAGTTTGTCTGGTTATTTTGCATCATAAAGATGCAAAGTTTTTGTTTAAATAAAGTTGAAATAACTTTAGTTTGTCATTGTTTCACTTCTTCTTGTTAGCAAGAAATAAATTTTAAAATTAATGTCAAATTGTTTTCATAAGTAAATGATCACTGACTTATTGGTGACTGATTTGAGGTTGGCTGGTTTACGGTTGGCCGATTTTTTACTGTTGGCGGTTTGCAGTTGGTTGGTTGATTGGTTTACTGTTGGCTGGTTTACGGTTGGCCGAATTACTGTTGGCGGTTTGCAGTTGGTTGGTTGATTGGTTTACTGTTGGTCGGTTTACGGCTGGCCGATTTACTGCTGGCTGTTTGCAGTTGCTTTGTTCATGGTTGGCTGGTTTACAGTTGGTCAGTTTATGATGGTTGGTTGGTTTACTGTTGGCTGGTTCATGGTTGGCTGATTTGCAGTTGGCTGGCTTAGAGTTAGATAATTTTCGGTTGGATGGTCTTCAGTTGACTTACATATATTGAGTGATTGACTCTTGGATGATAGATGCTCTGTAGGTTACTCTCATATTATAATAAATATCCTCCTGTATTATTCTGTGCAATATGTTTCATTATATTTGCTTTTGAAGGTAAATTTTAACATAGTTACTGTGATTTTAAACCACATAGTTTAACTGTTTAGACTGGCACTGTCTTCACCTAGAGTAGCATTATTTGTTGAAAGTCAACAGGTACAGTTATAGATTATAAATATACACATGGTAAATGGAATTATTTTGTGTACTAGGCCTACTGTACATAAAATTCTATGTATGTCATGACACTTATGAATATTAATTTTTTTAATAGGTTTTATATACACGAAGGCCTGCTGTGCTGTTTACCTGTAATACTACCATACTGAGAAGGTCAGTGGGCTGTGCTAAAATCGTATGGATTCCAGTTTTTTATTGTGAATTTGCAATGATCACAGGCCTTTACAACGTTGTCTCAAACAATGTATGTTCCTTGTCTGGTATTGCGATCTTTTGTGCTGACTGTTCAGATTTTGAAAAAGTTAATCTTAAGGAAAAGTGTGAGAGGGAGGGAGGGAGAATGAGGTAGGCAAACAGAAACAGAGGAGAGGGGAAGATAGAAGCAGGACTAAGTAGGGAAAAGTTTTCTAAGTAGCACGTGGAGCTGCCGTTTTCGTGGGTGTATTGTTCACGAGGTAGCCCTCAGAATGCTTTTATGAAAATCTGTTTTATGAAATTAGGTGACCCGCTTTGTGGGATTTGTTGTCCTTGATTCTCACCTTTGGATGCCTACCAATATTTTTCTGTCAATGACTGTAATATCATTTATTGTTACTGGTGGCAAATAAACGTCAAATATAAAATCTTATGTCAAGGGTTAAATTAAGGGTTTTATATCCCTTTGAAGAGTTGGCCGGGGAAAAACGTATTTACAAGTCCCCTCCCATTCCACGAAAAGAAAAATACATGTATTTGTCAGGTTCTTTAAATAGCACCTTGAGG
>OY365813.1:3051863-3145586 GCA_959347315.1 Bimastos eiseni | reverse complement strand
GCCTATCAACACCTACGTCTATCAACTAAACACTTAGGCCTATCAACACCTACGCTATCAACACAACCCCTAAGCCTATCAACACCTACGCCTATCAACACAACACCTACGCCTATCAACAAAACACCTACGCCTTTCAACACCTACGTCTATCAACTAAACACCTACGCCTATCAACACCTACGCTATCAACACAACCCCTACGCCTATCAACACCTACGCCTATCAACAAAACACCTACGCCCATCAACACCTACGCCAATTCAACAAAACACCTACGCCGATCAACAAAACGCCTACGCCTATTAACAAAACACCTACGCCTATCAACACAACAAGTACGGCTATCAACACCAACACCTATCAACACAACACCTACGCCTATCAACACAACACCTACGCCTATCAACTTTTACGCCTATCAACAAAACACCAACGCCTATAAACACCTACGCCTATCAACAAAACACCTACGCCTATCAACAAAACGCCTACGAATATCAACACAACACCTATCAACACCTACGCCTATCAACACAACACCTACGCTTATAAACACCTACGCCTATCAACACAACACCTACGCCTATCAACACGACACCTACGCCTATCAACACAACACCTACGCCTATCAGCTCCTACACCTATCAACTCCTACGCCTATCAACACAACACCTACGCCTATCAACACCTACGCCTATCAACACAACACCTATGCCTATCAACACCTACGCCTATCAACACAACACCTACGCCTATCAACTCCTACGCCTATCAACACAACACCTACGCCTATCAACACCTACGCCTATCAACAAAACGCCTACGATTATCAACACAACACCTATCAACACCTACGCCTATCAACACAGCACCTACGCTTATAAACACCTACGCCTATCAACACAACACCTGCGCCTATCAACACGACACCTACGCCTATCAACACAACACCTACGCCTATCAGCTCCTACGCCTATCAACTCCTACGCCTATCAACACAACACCTACACCTATCAACTGCTATGCCTGTCAACAAAACACCTACGCCTAACAACTCCTACGCCTATCAACACAACACCTACGCCTATCAACACCTACGCCTATCAACACAACATCTACGCCTATCAACTCCTACGCCTATCAAACAAAACACCTACGCCTATCAACTCCTACGCCTATCAACAAAACACCTACGCCTATCAACACCTACGCCTACCAACTCTTACGCCTATCAACTCCTACGCCTATCAACACAACACCTACGCCTATCAACACCTACGCCTATCAACACAACACTAACGCCTATCAACACCTGCGCCTATCAACACAACACCTACGCCTATCAACACAACACTAACGCCTATCAACACCTACACCTATCAACACAACACCTACGTCTATCAACAAAATACCTACGCCTTTAAACTCCTACGCCTATCAACACAACACCTATGCCTATCAACACCTACGCCTATCAACAAAACACCTACGCATATCAACAAAACATCTACGCCTATCAACACCGACGTCTATCAACAAAACACCTACGCCAATCAACTCCTACGCCTATCAACACAACACCTATGCCTATCAACACCTACGCCTATCAACAAAACACCTACGCATATCAACAAAACACCTACGCCTTTCAACACCTACGCCTATCAACAAAACACCTACGCATATCAACAAAACAACTACGCCTATCAACACCTACGCCTATCAACAAAACACCTGCGCCTTTCAACACCTACGCCTATCAACTAAACACCTACGCCTATCAACACCTACGCCTATCAACACCTACGCCTATCAACACCTACGCCTATCAACAAAACGCCTACGCCTTTCAACACCTACGCCTATCAACTAAACACCTACGCCTATCAACACCTACGCCTATCAACACCTAGGCCTATCAACACCTACGCTATCAACACAACCCCTACGCCTATCAACACCTACGCCTATCAGCAAAACACCTACGCCTATCAACACCTACGCCTATCAACACCTACGCCTATCAATACCTAGGCCTATCAACACCTACGCTATCAACACAAACCCTACGCCTATCAACACCTACGCCTATCAACTAAACACCTACGCCTATCAACACCTACGCCTATCAACACCTACGCCTATCAACACCTACGCTATCAACACAACCCCTACGCCTATCAACACCTACGCCTATCAACACAACACCTATGCCTATCAACACCTACGCCTATCAACACAACACCTACGCCTATCAACTGCTATGCCTGTCAACAAAACACCTACGCCTAACAACTCCTACGCCTATCAACACAACACCTACGCCTATCAACACGACACCTGCGCCTATCAACACAACACCTACGCCTATCAACTCCTACGCCTATCAACAAAACACCTACGCCTATCAACACAACACCTACGCCTATCAACACCAACGCCTATCAACACAACACCTACGCCTATCAACAAAACACCTACGCCTATCAACACCTACGCCTATCAACACAACACCAACGCCTATCAACACAACACCTACGCCTATCAACAAAACACCAACGCCTATAAACACCTACGCCTATCAACTTCTACGCCAATCAACACAATACCTACGCCTATCTGTAGCGATGTTCCTATTAAAACCCACATTTTTTATGTATTATTAACATTATAATATGCAATCAATGTTAATTAGTTTGAATTAATTCAGAGTTAATTAATGCCAGCCTATAAATATAATGTAAAGGCGCTATAAGATTAAATTAGAGTCCTTAGTAACAGAGTTGTTGGGGAGAACTGGTCGTTGGCAATTTGACATTCAGGAGGCAATGTTAAAAAGATCTGATTTTGGCCATCGGTCGTCTGATGGGGACTGTACGGCGGAAATGCGTCATCCGGGCTGCGGGAGTTTGCAATAAAATGTTCAGTATTGCTGGTGCTGAAAAAAAGTCAACACGTAATTCTCAAGTTGCGAGTTCTCAGAGAAGTTTTCGGAGTTCGGATAGTTATTTGACCCTGGTTCGTCTAGAACTGCTGAGGGGTGCGAATGGTGTAGTGGCGAACAGTACTGTGATCGTCGAGTAATGATGGATGTATTCTCCGTGTGTAATCAGGAGTTATTTTCGTTCTCGAACTATCGGTCATGAGTGGTGGAATGCAGAAACTCTTTTCACGTTAATATAGTTGGACTGAGAAACTAATATCAGCATCTATAGTGTGTCTCTTCTGACATACTTGTCAACGGAATCGAGGCTACGCAAGTATCAGAATAAGTCCGATTCATCATTCGGACGTGACGAGTGCGAGTGGAGGACGGCACAGAAGCATTTGAGGTGAAGAGGCTAGAGGCAACAATTTCAACAAACCATTCCCGTGGGAGGTAGATATCTGACCTAAGAAGCGCTATTAGCTAATCTAGGCTGGCTAGGTAGTCATAAGTTAGATTAGTTCATAATCAATCTATATCTTAGAATTCTATTTAAATATTTTGCTGATTTTGACTGTTTTTGCAATATAATTGACGATGAAAATTTGCAGTAGTTATTGATTAATTAATACTCAATTGAACTCATGAATATGTATATGAAGAGGCGTAATGGCCAAACCAAGGCAGAATAAGTTGAACTGTGTATATGCATCGTTACACCTGAAATTGGGGGCTCGTCCGGGATAAACATCTGCTAAATTAATTACTATTATTTATTAGCAGAAGGACAACTCTGGACTTAAAGAAACACGAGCTAGATAGAGATATTACATTGCATTGCATTGTGGGACGAGAGTATAACTGATTAATTATTCATTAGAGACGTCACGAGTGACGTTAGTGAATTTTGTGTATATAAAGTTTCAATAGCGCTGATTGTTTTCCACGATGGATACGGCAATTGATCGAATTATGAGGGTAGGAAGAGAGTTAGGATATGTGGATCAAGATTTAAAAACCTTTGTTTTGGAGACACATACCATGGAAAGAAATGAAAGGGCAGAGGAAAGAAAAGAACGAGTCAGGATAGCAGAACTTAATTCTGAAGTTGAGAAGCAGAAGGCAGCTGTTGAAACTGAGAGGTTAAAAATGGAGAGTGCCGAACGGATTAAATTAATTCAGATGGCTGACGAGAAAGAAATAAAATTAAGAGAACTTCAGATGAGGGAACAATTTGAAGATACGCGTCATGAGGAGAGAAGAATCAGTCATGAAAATCAGAGGAGCAATGTTGCTAGTACAAGTGCTAAGCACATTAAGTTACCAGTGTTTCGGGAAGGTATAGATTGTTTGGATTCGTATCTTAATCGGTACGAACGGATGTGCACATCATATGAGGTTCCTGAGAACATGTGGGCTATTACATTAGCCAGATTCCTAGATGTAAAAGCCTTGGAAGTGCATAGTCGTATGCCAGTCAGGGACTCAGAAGACTATCCAAAGTTAAAGGAAGAATTATTGAGGAGATTCAAGCTGACGGAAGGTGGATATAGAACCAAATTTAAGACAGCGGAAAGAGAGACAGGTGAAACTATGAAACAATACGTGGATCGTTTGAGGCGATACTTCCAGCAGTGGCTCAAGATGGCTGGATTTGAGAACGATTATGAGGGAATAGAATCATTGGTCATCAGGGACCAGTTTTTCTTAAAATTAACGAATGAATTACGTCTTCAACTTAAATTAAAAGGGAAACTGAGCCTGGATGAGATGGTGGAACAGGTCCAGAACTATTGATCTGAGGGAGGGTTTATTATTGATCGGTAGGTGGGTTGATCGTAGGGTGGGTAGATCGGGGGGTATGTTGATCGATTGGTGGATTCATCGGTGGGTGTTATTCTTTCATCGAATGAATATATCTGAGTAGATCTATTGTTCTTATAGTCCCATATGCAAACTTGAACTAGCTTATTTGATTTTTAGGAAGTAGACTTTTTACACGCAGAATCCCAACTAGGTAACCTTCACCAAAATGGAGCGATTGGTGAAAGGGTAAATATGAGGGCAAATGGAGTAAAGGAAGGGAGGATGAGGGCAAAAAGGAGGAAAGGGAAGAAGAGAGTAAATGAAATAATATATATTTACACGATATAATTAATTCACGTCCATTCGCTAAGTGGCGCAATGTACACGGTGCATGCGTAACACGATATAGTTAGTTCACGTTCATTCACTAGGTGGCGCAATTTATATGGCGATTATTTAATACGATATAATTAATTCACTTTCCCTCATTTGCCCTCAACCTCCCTTTCCTCCTTGTATGTTGCTGTTTAACGACACTGTGTGATAACAAAGCTTCATAAGCGTCGTCTTCCTCTTTCATCCAGGCCTTGGACTGGCACCGCAAGAGTGTGAGCATTGGCGGAGTTAAAGACTTGTATCCCAACTTGTTTCGTTTTCATTCTTCTAACGGATGATAAGGAGGAAGACAGTATATGGAGGATAGGGAGGGTGAAGGGAAATGGAGAAAGGGGAGAAAGAGAGCATATGCAGGGAATGGAAGAGAGCTAATGGAGGAAAGAGAGGGTGAGGGCAATTGGAGGAAAGGGAGGAAGAGAGCATATGGAGGAAAGGGAGGATGAGGGCAAAAAAGAGGAAGGGGAGGAAGATAGCAAAGTAGAGGAAGGAGAGGATGAGGGCATATGGAGGAAAAGAAGGGAGAAAAATTAGTTCATTTCGATTGGCTAGGTGGCGCGATATTGACGGTGATTATTGAAATATTGAGTATGAAAATTAGTTCATCTCTATACGCCAGGTGGCGTCATATATACTGTGTTTTGCTCTTATCATTGCTGTTACGATTGCTGTTATAGCTGTTACGATTGCTGCTAGGGATTGGTGTTATCACTGTTACGATTGCTGTTATTGCTATTACAATAGCTGCTACGGTTGCTGTTACGCTTGCTGTTATTGCTGTTACGATTGCTGTTACGCTTGCTGAAATCGCTGTTACGGTGGCTGTTACTTTCGGTGTTATTGCTGTTACTGTTGCTGTCATTGCAGTTGCGATTGCTGTTATGGTTGCTGTTATTGCTGTTACCTTTATTGTTATTGCTGTTAGGTTTGCTGTCTTAATGTTTTGTGTTACGCCATTGCGTCTTTGGAATCAAGATAGCACATGCAGTATTTAATATTCATTGATTCATTACAGAGATTTATATAGCACCCATTCAAGACTACTACTCAGGAGCGCTCCCGACTCCAGACTCCAGCAAGTTTAAAAAGAAGTGTTAAGGCGAGTGTAAAATGAATTTGAGTGGACCCTTGGTGACGCATATCATCCTTGTCATAGATGCGTCGTTAAATAAATTTATAGCAGTCAGTCAGACCCTTGGTGACAACCGCAAAGCCAACGGGAGCATGTTCCAGAGCGAGGGACCAACCACTGAAAAGGCACGATTCTGTTTGGTAGTTGTACGGGCAAATGGGACAATGAGCATGCCCCGCTCAGTAGAGCACAGAGAGAGGCGACCCAGTACACTTAAAGTAGAATAACAGAGATCGCGAAGGTAGGCAGAGGCGAGACCTAGCAAGGACCGCCATACCAAAGAGATGATATGGTGCGAGATTCGCTGTTGGAGGGGGAGCCAGTGCAGACATTCAGCATATAGCCAGATACATGACCAAATTTAGGAATGCGTCCAACAAGACGTGCAGCAGAACGCAGAACCCGCTCCAGGCACCGCAAGTGCCCAGCTGGAAGGCCTGCATAGAGTGAGCAACAGTAATCCAGTCGGACAGTAATGAAGACGTGAACAAGGGTAGCTGTGACGTCTGAAGTTAGCGAGCGGGAAACAGTTCGAAGCTGACGCAACTCGCAGTATGAATCACGGCAAAGACGGTGAATATGCGAGGCAAAGGTGAGCTCTTGGTTCAACACGACTCCAAGGTTCCGGACAACAGAGGGAAATGCAAAGAGGGGGAAATCAGCAGTAATGGCAGTTAAATCAAGCTTCATAAGCTGCTGGCGAGTGCCAATCCAGATAAATTGGGTTTAAGTGTAATAGTTTAAGTTGCTGTTACGATTGCTATTGCGGTTGTTGTTACGGCTGCTGTTAGTGGTATTACGATTGCTGCTACAATTGCTCATCAATCTGCTGTTATTGGTGTTACTACGGCTGTTACGATTGCTGTCAAGCCTGCTGTTATTGGTGTTATGACTGCTGTTACGGTTGCTGTTATTGATGTTACGTATGAAAGAAAGGGAGGAAGAGAGCAAATGGAGGAAAGGGAGGGCGAGGGCAAACCTCACCCTCACTTTTGACCAATCTCTATGGCGCCACCTAGCGAATAGAGATGAACTCATTTAACACGTTATGTAAACATCGTTCAAATGGCGTCACCTAGCGAATCAAAATGAACCAATTCCTCATTCTCCTTTTCCACCATATGCCCTCATTCTCCCTTTCCCATATTTTGATCTCTTCCTCCACTTTGCCGTCATCTTCCCTTTCTTCCATATGCTCTCTTCCTCCCTTTCCTCAATTGCTCTCTTCCTTTCCTTACTACTTTCCCTCGCCATACCTGTTCCACCATGTGCTATTTTCCTCTCTTTTCTCCACTTGCTCTCACCCTCCCTTTCCTCCATAAGCTCTCTCACTCGCTTTCCTCAATTTTGCTCTGTTCCTTTCTTTTTAAGTAATGCTCGTGGTTGTTGAGTGCTTGTCTTTAGCGCCGGTGATTAAGCTGGTCTCCCTGACACGGCTTTTGTGGACGCTGAGAAATTTTCGAGGATTTACAGTACATTACATTTACGAATGATTGAGTGTGGAGAGGCACTGTTGGCTGTTGCACAATATTATCCTTGGCCTGTTGCCACAGTACCTTTTACTAAATGTCGGCGCTTGTGTCTGCAGAAAATGCTCTCATTCGATCATTTCGATGGAAAAAACACACATTTTTTTCCTTCAATAAAAAGATTGAAATTTTATATTTTGCAGTGATTCGAGTTAAATATGATGATAGTCTATCTGAACTAAATTGGGATCACACACATAAATACATAGTAATTTACAGGCATGCAAACATATGCAAACTTACAATGTAGCAGCAATATGGGCCTACATTCCACGAATAAATACATGCGAGAGTATTATGCCAGACAATCTGATTCCAGTCAAATTTTCCGCGCAGAACAATTGCATAATATAATTGAGCAGCTGATGTAGGGATGGGCACGCTTCAATGATTTCAAGCAGGTGGTCATTCATAGTAGGCCATAGGCCGTTTCAGCAACGTGTGGGGTCTCAATGTTTTGAGTAACGCCAGTGACTGCGGAATCTAGCACAGGCTGTATTTAATAGTTTAAGTTGATTTTTTTAAGGACGTGAAAGATGTCAGATGAACTCGAAGCATGACGTGAATGGATTGTAGGACTGATCCGTTCTCCTGCGCACAAGTGAAGAAAAGGAAGAAAAACTGCCGTGTAGTTCTAACCTACCATCATCCGGGAACTGTGAGTACCACCTGTTTGCATAGATACATTCATCCGCTGAAAAGTGATAGCGCTATAACAAAATTTATGCTGAATAATTTATATAACGATATTCAGAGTAGGCAGCGTGACTTTTGGCTCAGCTGGTGTATGGGCCTATAAGCATCACAATTCTGTATAGATATCTTCGTTCGATGAAAGTACAATAATAGTGATATTGACATTTTAAGCTTTCACAATAAAGATTAAAATGATGTAATTTTGCGGTAATTCGATTAAACATTGATGATTTTTTACCGCAGACTATAGCTTCTCTTTGCCATAGTATGATTTTTCCAATCGAATTCAGCACACTTGGTAAGATCTTGGTCTCCGTCTTAGGTTAGCGTTTTTGGTCATTTGCCCGTATCAGAGCAATTTCTTTGATATTTGTCGGTTATTTTCGATTATTAGAAACACCGGTGTTTAGGCCCAACGCGATTGTTATCGTTTTCTGACGTGCTGACAATCTATATATACATGTTACTATGGGCCAAAAAAATGCATTTTCAACGGAACTGGCCATTTAAAAATTTGCTTTAAGAAATTTCAAGGATTTGGAACAATCTAATAATTATGTGGCCGGCCACGTATAGTCGCAATTAACCTGCAATTCCGAATACATGTAGGACTACATCATTCAAACAGAACGTTAATCTGCTTGTTCAGATGTCTTAAAGTATTTACCTATCGTATAATGTAAGTAATTTATAGTGTGATATTCTCAGGCCGAAGTCATGGGCTGAACCCGCTAATGTTCAGACTGCACGGTAAAACTGTTTCTGGACCAATATTAAGAATAGTATTCTTCAGCAATAAAATTAATGTTTTAAGCGCTGTATTCTGTTTTAAGCGCTGTATTCTGTTTTAGCTTCATACTAAATTGAATTGTTAATAAAAATATTGTTAATAAAAAAGAGCCTTGGTCTTGGTCTCGGACCCTCAGTCTTGGTCTCGAACTACCCGGTCTTGGTCTTGGACCTCTCGGTCTTGGTCTCGGTCTCGAGGTTTGTCTCGTGCCAAACACTGGCTTGGGTCGAGTTCTAAAATTAAGACTAAATTACTGAAATTTTGCAATAATTGGTGAGCGTTTTTTGAGAAAAGCGCAATGTCTATATCTCAGTTTGATTAAGTGAGTAAAGTAATTTGAGTGTGATTTGAAAATTGACACAGTTTGAGAATAGTTAGTAGGTGGCTTTACTGTGATTTTTAAATTGATTGAGATTGAGTACGTTAGTATAAAAAACTGCAAGATTTGAATTTTTTTTATGAAAAAAATCGACGTCATCCAAAGCTAATAATTTTTTCACAGCTAGTCTATGGGCATATGGGCATCAACGGACTGCAGAAATATCTTCATTTTATGAAGAAATGACACATTAGGCCTTCCAAATATTTGTTTTACATTGGATTTATAATGATTTTTTGCTTTAATTGGGTTAATATAGGTTCTGTTTATCATAATAGACTATTTTAAAGTGATTCCCAAAAACTTCAAAATTTCTTGATTTCTCACGAAAACTGTACTATCTCTGTTATTTTTTCATCGATTGAAGATATCTTTGCAGATCTGTGATGCTTGTAGACCCATAAACATGCTGTGAAAAAATTATTCGGGTCGATTTTTTGGCGCGAAAAACCGATGGACTAACTAACAATCATCGATGTTTTTGGACAAAAATATCGACCTTCTCCAAACTGAATAATTTTTTCACAGCTTGTTTATGAGCCTATGGGCAACAGCGGACTGCAGAAATATCTTCACTTGATGAAGAAATAACAGAGATATTGACATTTTAAACCATAAAAAAAGAGAGTAAAATTACGAAAATATGATGATTTTTTACCTCAATTGGGTTCATATAGCTTCTCTTTATCATAATAAACTATTTTAAAGTGATTCCTAAAAACTTCAAAATTTCTTTAGTTTTCGATAAAGCCGTGACCGTCTATTTAGGATATATATCTGATGCAGGGGTGGATTATTCACACAGCAGTCTTAGCCTCGACGAGGCTCTTTGTTTGACCTCCCAGATTTTGACCTGGGACTGGAGCAGAACAAGAAGCTTGGCCATGGGTGACTTGACTTAGTAAAGCGGGTGAATTCGCTTAGTGCCTTGGTGAGCTTCGTACAAGGCGCTAAATAAATAATCAAATGCATACATACATGCATGCTAAGGTAGCCCTTAAAGCAAGAGGGTTGCTTTACTGTGCATGTATGTCAAGTTCATTGTATAATTGTGGGTTGAGAAGAACCAAGACATTTGATACTGATCTGCATCTTGCATATATTCACATAATGCAACATAAATCATGTAACATCATTACACACTGTGGCAGTGAACATCAACCCATAAAACGTAACATAAGTCCACTACATCTACAATTCTCAGTGTTCAACATCAGATGAAAGTGTCAAATAAGCGTATTTTGCCAGTATCGAGTGTCTAATAAGAGTTTGTCTTTGATTTCAGATGAAAGTCCTTTTCACAGAATTGGAATGTGGTGCCTGTCGAGAACGCTGGTTCCAGGCTCTTCTACGGTCGATCAAGACTCGGACGATGCTTCCAGGACCGGTCACTGCAAACGGCTACAAAAAAAAGAATAATGCCTGCTATCAAACTGAATCACTTCCTAAATCACAATCAACAGTTTGCTCATCCTAGCCAAGCTGGCTATAATGAGTAAACTGTTGATTGTGATTTAGGAAGTGATTCAGTTTGATAGCAGGTAATATTATATATGAAAACACTTTAGGTCAAATATCATCATATATTCATTCATTCATTTCGAAAATTTATATAGCTCCCCTTGAAACCCTCTCAGAGGCACAATATAGCATCTCTTTATCATAATAAACTATATTAAAACTCTATCTTACCACCCCCAGTTTGCTCATTATAGCCGAGCTGGCTAGGGGGCCCCTAGCCAGCTCGGTTATAATGAGCAAACTGTGGGTGGCAAGATAGAGCTTATGCTCCATCTGTGCCCCTACTAGGGGCACAGATGGAAGCTCTATCTTGCCACCCTAAGTTTGCTCATTATAGCCGAGCTGGCTAGGTTGCTCATTATAGCCGAGCTGGCTAGGTTGCTCATTATAGCCGAGCTGGCTAATTTGCTCATTATAGCCGAGCTGGCTAGGTTGCTCATTATAGCCGAGCAGGCTAGTTTGCTCATTATAGCCGAGCAGGCTAGTTTGCTCATTATAGCCGAGCTGGCTAGGTTGCTCATTATTGCCGAGCAGGCTAGTTTGCTCATTATAGCCGAGCAGGCTAGTTTGCTCATTATAGCCGAGCAGGCTAGTTTGCTCATTATAGCCGAGCTGGCTAGTTTGCTCATTATAGCCGAGCTGGCTAGTTTGCTCATTATAGCCGAGCTGGCTAGGGGCACAGATGGAGCATAAACTCCAACTGTATTTCTACCCTGTTGAGGATTTTAATGTTAATGTAATAAAAACATGGTTTAAATTAATGTTTTACTTTGCTTTCAGTGTCTAAAGAAGCTGCATCATAGCCAGCTCCTCCGACAGCAGTGAAAGTTCGTGAGAGAAATCTTCATAACATCATGAACCGATTTATGAAGAAAATGCTCTACATGAAACTATGAACATGGACTGATTTATGCTAACAAGAACAATTACTTTTCTCTAAAGAGATGTTTCTTGAGATTATATTCAAAGAATACTTCCAAATAATAAATGAATTTGGCTTTTTAAACTACCTGTCTTCTTCTGTGTGTTGGGTTTCTCTGGTCGGTTTCCAAGTTGTAGGATTTCGTAGCAGTCTGTCAAAAGAAATGACATTAATTGCCCAATATTAGTATGGCTTCATTGGCTTTTGTCATAATATAACATTTTAAAGCAATTCTAGCACACTTTAAAATTTATCTAGTTCTCAAGAAAACCCAAATGTCTATATCTCTGTTATTCTTTCATCAAATGAAGATATCTGAGCAGATCTGTGATGCCCATAGGCCCATACACAAGCTAGAAGAATATTATTCAGTTTGGAGAAGGTCGACTTTCGATAAAAGAATAACAGAGATATATATATAGTCCTTCAAAAAAATCTTAAAATTAGGTAATTCTGTAGTAATTCGATTAAAATATTATGATATTTGACCAAGATTGTGTTCATATAACCTCTCTTTATCATAATAAACTATTTTGAAGCAATTCCCAAACACTGTAGAATTTTTCAATTTCTCATGGAAACCCGTAATGTCTATATCTCGGTTATTCTTTCATCAAATGAATTTATGTGAGCAGATCTGTGATGCTTATACAACCTAGAAACATATTATTCGATTTGGAGAGGATCGATTTTTTCGTCAAAAAAAACCGATGGACTAACCATCATCGATTTTTTTGGACAAAAATATTGACCTTCTCCAAACTGAATAATTTTTTCACAGCTTGTTTATGGGCCTATGGGCAACAGCGGACTGCAGAAATATCTTCACTTGATGAAGAAATAACAGAGATATTGACATTTTAAACCATTAAAAAAGAGAGTAAAATTATGAAAATATGATGATTTTTTACCTCAATTGGGTTCATATGATGATTTTTTTACCTCAATTGGGTTCATATAGCTTCTCTTTATCATAATAAACCATTTTAAAGTGATTCCCAAAAACTTCAAAATTTCTTGATTTCTCACGAAAACTGTACTATCTCTGTTATTTTTTCATCGATTGAAGATATCTTTGCAGATCTGTGATGCTTGTAGACCCATAAACATGCTGTGAAAAAATTATTCGGGTCGATTTTTTTGCGCGAAAAAACCGATGGACTAACCATCATCGATTTTTTGGGACAAAAATCTTTGACCTTCTCCAAACTGAATAATTTTTTCACAGCTTGTTTATGGGCCTATGGGCAACAGCGGACTGAAGAAATAGCTTCATTTGATGAAAAAATAACAGAGATATTGACATTTTAAGCCGTAAAAATAAAAGTAAAATTATGTAAATATGATGATTTTTGACCTCAATTGGGTTCATATAGCTTCTCTTTATCATAATAAACCATTTTAAAGCGATTATCAGACAGTTTAAAATTTCTCAATTTTTCAAGAATACTGTATGAAATCCAAGAAATTTCAAATTACGTTCTGCTTACTTACTAACTTAATTAAACCGGATCAATCTTTAAATCATATCTCTCAAATTACTTACTTACTAACTATCTAAAATTATGTCAATCTTTAAATTACACTCAAATTACTGACTTACAAACTGACTCAAACTGTATCAATCTTGAAATGACACTTAAATAACTTACTGACTAACTTACTCACACTGAATTAATCTTTAAATCACACTCAACCTACTTACTATCTGAATCAATCTTAAATCATATAACTCAAATTACTTACTTACTAACTCACTCAAATCGAATCAATCTTAAAATCACACTCAAACAACCTACTTACTTACTAGCTCATACTGAAATGACTAACTTACTAACTTACAGTGAATCAATCTTTAAATCATATAACTCAAATAACTTACTTACTTACTTACTCAAAATGAATCAAACTTAAAATCACACTCATATCACCTACTTACTACCTACTCTCAAACTGACTCAATCTTGAAATCATGCTCAAATGACTTACTTACTAATTTAAACAAACTGAACTAATCTTAAAATCACACTGAAATTACTTACTAACCAATTCACTCAAACTGAATCGATCTTTAAACTACACTGAAATTACTTACTTACTTAGTATATTAATCAAACTGAATTAGTAATTAAATTACACTCAAATAACTAACTTACTAGCTAGCTTATTCAAACTGAATCAATCTTTAAATCATATAACTTCAATTACTTACTTACATACCAACTTAATCATACTGAATTAATAATTGAATTACACTCAGATAACTAACTTACTTACTAGCTTATTCAAACTGAATCAATCTTTAACTCATACTCAAATTACTTACTTACTAACTTAATAATTTTAGACTGAATCAATATTTCAATCACAATCAAACTACTTACTTACTAATTACTATCAAGCTGAATCAAACTTTAAATCATACACCAAATAGAATAAACCTCTAAATAACACTCAAATTACTTGCTTACTAACTTACTCAACCTCAATCAATCTTTAAATCACATTCAACTAACTTACTTACTAACCACTCTCAAAATGAATCAAACTTAAAATCAAACTCAAATTACTTACTTACTAACTTAATAATTTTAGACTGAATCAATATTTCAATCACAATCAAACTACTTACTTACTAACTACTATCAAGCTGAATCAAACTTTAAATCATACACCAAATAGAATAAACCTCTAAATAACACTCAAATTACTTGCTTACTAACTTACTCAACCTCATTCAATCTTTAAATCACATTCAGCTAACTTACTTACTAACCACTCTCAAAATGTATCTAACTTAAAATCAAACTCAAATTACTTACTTACTAACTACTCTCAAATTTAGTCAATCTTTAATCCATACTCAAAGTACTTACTTAACTACTCTCGAACTCAGTCAATCCTAAAATCATACTCAAGTAACTTACTAATTTATTCAAACTCATTCAATCCTTAAATCAAATTCAAATTGAATCGATCCTTGAATAATATTTTGTCATCAATCCTGATTAAATTTAGGTATATTTCCTTTCATCAATCCATCTTCCATTTAGGTATTGTTGCATCATCAATACAGCTTCCATTTAAGCATGATTACTTTCGTCAATCCATTTAGGCCATTTCAGCACTAATCTTTGGATCAATGCAGTTTCTACTGAAATACGATGATTTTAATTGAACCTGCTTACATTTAATTTGCATTCTCTCATCGATCCAGCTTCTACATAAGGAGAAATATGTTCTTCGATCGAGCTCTCCTATGAGTATAATTGTATTCATCAATCCAGTTTCTGCTCAAGCACAATAATTAAAGCGATCTTGTTTCATCAATCCAATTTCTAATATTGCAGAAATCTTTTCATCCAGTTTATTGGAAACCACATTATATCATTTCATTAATCCAGCTTCGACTTGAGCACCATAATTTTTATTGATGTCGTTTCTATTAAAGCGGTATCCTCTCATCAATCCAGGTTCTATTTAAGCAGAAATCTGTTTATCGATCCAACTTCCATTTAGGCATGCTGCATGATTCTTTTCATCAATCTAGTTTCTACATAAGCATGATTATTTTCAACGACCCAGCTTCGGTTTAAGCATAATTTTAATTATAGACTACATACTAATTATGCTGATAATTTTATCAATCCAGCTTCCATTTAAGTATGTCTTTACATCAATTCAACTTCCATTTAAGAAAGAATTATCTTAATTAATATAGCTTCTGTTTCAACCAGTGTGAGAGCTCATGCTATGTTCATGATAATGGCGGCATGCATATACGTTATAGACAAAACTACGATTACACATCGTATCAAAATAATCAATAATAAATTACAATAGTCAAAATAATGTGCACTCTCATTAATATTTAAGCTGAGCAAGTAACCATATGGGGTGGCGGTAAATGTCCAGGGGAAATGTCCTTGGGGGAATTATCTGGGGGAAATGTCCTTGGGGGAATTATCTGGGGGAAATGTCCTTGGGGGAATTATCTGGGGAAAATGTCCTTGGGGGAATTATCTGGGGGAAATGTCCTTGGGGGAATTATCTGGGGGAAATGTCCTTGGGGAATTATTTGGGGGAAACGTCCTAGGGGGAATTATCTGGGGGAAATGTCCTTGGGGGAATTATCTGGGGGAAATGTCCTTGGGGGAATTATCTGGGGGAAATGTCCGGGGTAATGTCCGAATATCATAAATACATAACAATGAAATTAATTATATAATAACAATAAAAAGATAAAAGAAAAACAACGATAACAAGAGAAATAATAATAATAATAATGAAAATAATAATAATAATAGTAGTAGTGATATTTAAAGTGTCACTGAGTAGATACCTTGATGAGGTGCTACATAAATGTTCGATTACATAACATTACTACGTATTAATAATACAAGTAATGGTAATAATTACCTTATTATGCCAAATGAGAAGCTGTTCGCTGCTGCCGTATGATGGGCTCTCGAATCCTCGGTAGATATCAGCGTCTACTGTCTCGTCTGGTTGAGGCCTTAGAGGCCGGCCTCAATCTCGTTGGTCTTGAACGACATTAGAACCGTCATCATGGACAAAGGACAATGCTCTGTCCTGAAGAAAATAAAATAAACAGTTTATTTATTTGAACAGCAGAACTCAGCAATGACAGGTCATGACTAGATATCTTGAAGGGGCGCTATATAAGTGCTTGATTACATTACATGGCTACACTTAACCCCTTTAGTGTGCAATAAATTTTTTATTCTTTCCACACATGTGTCATTATTTTTTAGGTAGGCCTATGTTGATTAGACCTATAGGTAGACTGATATTTGCAAGTGTATAAATGCATTAGCCCATCACTGCTCTGAGAAACATAACATTAATCATAATTAGTTTAAAAAAATAAACATTATTGCAAAACTTTATTATGATTTTCAGACAATAAATGATGTAAAATAGGCCAAAATGCGACACATCTCTTGACCACGCAAGCGGTGAACGAATTTCGGCAATCTTTACTTATCTGTAAAAATTATTTTTCTGAAACAGTAACGTGATTATATTAAATTTACTTTTCTCTCATCATCACCCTCTAAATCGGACAAACTATTGTCACTTTCAACAAAAAACGATGTATTAGCTTTCAAGAGGCGCTTTAGAAATTTGGAGATTACAATTATGATTAATCAGTGAAATCGTTCAGATGCAATATCAACAGATTCAACACAGAAGTGTCAAATGTTTATAAGAACTGGACTTTTAAGAAAATAGATCTAAAAAACTGCCTTATTAATGTCATTGCAACACTCATTTAGGAACAGTCAATCGGTAATCATCAGTGACCTTAGTTGCGCTACTCAAATACTCTGCAGAATATCATCACCGATAAGCAGTGACTTTCTGGTCCCTGGGTACTTGGCATCGGGCATGAGACCACCAGCATGATGTCGCTGGTAACTCATCTCTCCTTCAGTTCACCACTTGTTGTAATGGATATGTGTTTACTATCATCTGTTCAACATCTTGATAAGGCAATCTAAACAGTTCATGGTGAGTTGTATGTGAAGTTATTCGCATAAATTTGGTCGATGGCAGTATCCCGATATTTGAACGGAATGCCATTGAGAAATTGGAAGACATATTAGATAATGGCAGAAACTGAAGAAGAACATTAATCTCAGGTCTGATGCCTTTGCAAAACACTGTACCACCAAAATTCAATCTGTTAGAGCTGACACCTCGGGCTTGCCTCCACCTGAATTCGTCGCTACTGACTGCACTCTAGCGACCTTAAGTAAGGTAACTTCTACTGCACTGCAGATCATCATCATGTCTACCGCTGCAAAGTAATGTGAGCTCGACCCTCTACTAACGTTCTTGCTGCAGAAGTTCATTGAGCATCTTCTTCCGCTACTCACCTGCCTCTGAAGGTCCAATAGCCATCTAGTCAGTCGCCTGATCCTCTTGGTAGCTCTGGTTCGAAAACCGGTCAACATCTACCTTCCTGAGAGCGGTGATTCTCATGTTATTTTACCTTTACAAAAATGAGTGGAATTAATCTAAAGATCTGTATGAATGAAAATTTCATAAACAACCACATGCGAGGTAAACAACGTTGGTTTCCTGCCCTACGATGCAAATTCATAGATTACGTATTTTAATAGAGCCTTAAATAGTGTTGCGCTTTTTGTTAGCGGCTTAGCAATGCTATGCAAAATGTAAACGTTACGACCGTATATGGTCACGATCCAGCTCATTTTTCAATGAGATTCTGACCGGGTGATATCCATCACCACCGCTCGTCCGTTTGAATGGCCTTATAAGGTCACCGTGCAATTTCTGAAAATAGACCAGTATTATTGTAATACTAGTACCAGAGGTGTAACAAGCGGAGAGCAGAGGGGCACCGGCCCCCCCAGTTTCAAAACTGAGGGCAATGCCCTCCCCAGTTTTAGTGCTCACTGCCTCCCGTGTGCTCCCAAAATCGGTTCTTCTTTATGTTTCTCCAATGGCTTTTTAAGATGACTTTTGCTAAGACTATTTGTGCCCCCTCCACTAGTACCATGGAACATGGATGTGCAATGCACAGGTCTCCAGATACTGAGTTAATTTTGCCCTTGCACACATGTTCGGCTGTCGTTTCCGATCGTAGAGTATTGGATCGGTCTAGAATTTCCACAGCTCGAGCATCGTGCCTGCAGTATATGCCTCTGTTGGCCCTTCGCTATGGAACATCCTTCCTGCTGGAATCGTGCTGCAATCTTATCTAGTAGTAGAACAACAGTTTCTGCTCGTCCTGTTAAGACTTTCCTTTTCTCTAGTGGTTCTTCGCACTGGAAGCGCCTCTTATTAGGTTGTTGTACTGCGAGATGCGCTGTATAAATCCGTAAATAGAATAGAGTAAGACACCGGCTCGAGTGCAGCAGGAAGCGTGATAGATTCTTGCTACCCCATAAGGTTGCAATGACTAGTCCGTCATTCATAGACATCATATATGATGCTTATGCCTTCAATTCGCTAGGCATTGTATTGCTTAAAACAGAAGTAGAAGGTGATGATCAACTAGTAGGTCCGAGTTGGGTTGGCACCGGTTAATAGTGACTGTTAGTGACTGGGCGTCATAATTATATGCCAACAATTGAAAGGTGGGGATCAGATCAGTTGGGGCAACTTGGGGAAGAATTCTTGAACAGACGAATTGGAATGGAAAGCAAGAGGAGTGAAAGATCCTGAGGCAGATGATGGAGGTTGATTGGCAATAATGGTTGAAGACATGGCAGCATCGGTGTCAAATACTTAAAATTATCTGATTACAGTGGTTCGATACATACACATAAAAAACCGACAGAAAAACAAAAACCTAAAAACATACAAGGCGATAGAATAAAAGGCATTTGTCCGAAAACGCACAAGGCGAATTATTTTCAACTTCGTGGACGATAAATAACGCGGCCACCTAGCGAATGCAAACGAAAAGGAACTGCTACACACGCATTCGCTAGGTGACAGCACAGTTTAAAAAGCACCCACCTTAATATCTTGCATAAGCAAGATTGGTTAACAGCGAGCTGCCAACTTACCTTTACATAATGCACAATAAATTCAGTAATGGCCTTAAAAACATATGTTAGGCGTATAACAATTATTGTAATAGTTTTTTTAAACTGATCATTATTTTCTGCTATCTATTTTACTGTTTTGTATTGCCATGTTTAAACTAACGCAATGTTCAATTGATTTTATGGATGCACTAAATATGTGAATTTAGCGCCATTAAAAAAGATCAAAAATATTATGCGTAAGTTTGAGCCCCAACTACTATAAGTAAGCCAAATTCGACTTTGAATATAATGTCGGAATAAGTAATTTAATACCAAGGAATGATTTTATATGTAGGACGTTCCTAAATGAAATCCTGTGTAAGGGTTTCTTAATAAAGTCCTGAACAAATCTATTTTTAACATAACCTATATACAACAAATCATAATGGTGAAGATCATTATGACTCCGCCCATCTGCTGAACTCTCCTAGGATTGGCGAAAAAGCCAGCTGGGGTTGGTTCTGAAGCGCTTCTGGGTAGAAGTCTTTGTGAGGCGCTATATAAATATTTCAAATAAACAAATATAGCAAGCAATATAAAAATAACGCATTATCGTTCATAATATTCGCAGTAAGATTATAACTGACATTAACCGAAGGCCTTTATTAGCGTCAATACAAAGCAGTAATAAAAAACTAGTTGGTACCTTGATGTAGTAAAACGCGACGTTGCAAAAACTTTTAAAATCAATAGCGGCCAAATCGAAACTGATACTATCTAATGCGATTACTCCAGAAACACTCGTCAGGAGGCAGCTCAATGCCAAACTAAGTAAGTAAGATCATATTTATTTAGATTGCCAGATTCCAGTCTTAGCACACCCATCCTATGATCCTACTCATAGATCCTACTAATCGCTCGATTCGCGGTAACATTTGGTCTAGTCGTGAACGCATGTATTATCAGTTTACATTATGATGCAAGCATAGTTGCTTGTGTACATGTATTTACGAACGAGGGCACACCTCAATGCACGCAAGTATGTATATTTTTTAAATTTATTTATTACCAAATTTTGATACCGCCCTTCTTCCAACAAGGTCAGCAGACAAAAGGTCAGCAGACACAAGGTCAGCAGACAAGGTTAGCAGACAATAGGTTAGTAGACACAAGGTCAGCAGACAAAAGGTTAATAGACACAAGGTCAGCAGACAAAAAGTCAGCAGACAAAAGGTCAACAGACAAAAGGTTAGTAGACACAAGGTCAGCAGACAAAACGTCAGCAGACAAAAAGTCAGTAGACACAAGGTTAGTAGACAAGGTTAGCAGACAAAAAAGGTCAGCAAACAAAAGGTTAGCAGACACAAGGTTAGCAGCCAAAACAGAACAAAACAGAACAAAGAACCAATGCAACATTCAATTAAAACAAACATCTGGTAGCAGTTGACAACATTGATGGACAGAATTTGTCTGGACAGCCACTGTGGCAGATGGTCAGAGCTAATTTTTGTGCTCCATCGTCAACAGAGAGCACGCCAATCAAGGGCCCATCAAGTGCTGGTCAATGTAGGCCCATCGACGACATTGGCTTCCTTGTACGAAATGCCCTGCCTCCGAGAGATTCTGGGTCCTCAGGATGATTGACAGCGGTGAATGTCTCATACAAGCGGATGAGCCAACAGGTTGTTGCCCTCCTCTATTCCGATTACTTGTCGAACCTTGCGACAGCTTGACGTCACTTTTAAGCAACGAGTCGAAAGCTGGAAAACAAACATTCACAGTATAAAATACGTTATATCATTGCGTCAAAACATAATCAATAGGCGAGAGGGGTCAAGATCCAAAGGGGTCTGGAACATACACAGTCAGATGGCGTTTACAGTTGATGACAAGGTGATGAAGGTGAGGCCTGGTCTCGTGTGTTCTTTTACAGAGGTTATATAAATTCTAGACACAGTAAGTTCAACAACTGCACATTTGTAATTTCAAATGTAATGGAACACTTATATACATGCACTCGATATCATAGGTGCTGTCGACTCAACACAGCTAAACAGAGAACAGGAAAGCCTTGAGGCGCCTCCGGAAGGCAGCAGGGGAAGAGAGAGCAGCTGCGCCCGAAGAGGAAGGGGGAGGCTGTTCCAGCTGGCAGGACCCACGTAGGTGAAGCGTACACCGATCATATAATCCGCCTAGATTCGAGGTGGCCTAGGCTTAACATTATTCAAAATAGTCATTACCAGAAATATATGGGTGACGAACAAACTAACAAATGAACAATTCTCCAGGTATATCTAGAAAGAGAACTTTAAACTAATATAAATAAATATAAATAATAATCATAACCAACCATTCCATTGATTACCTATAAAAGAATAGAACATGAAACAAAGAATTTGCACGCGCTCTCACATAACTCATCCAATACCCGAACAAAGATTCAGTGTCAGCTGCCTCAAAGTGTTGATACTCTAGGCCATGCGCAGGCATTCATCCGCCTGTATAGATCTGCCTATGCCTCTATCTGTCTGTCTGTGCGTCTGTCTGTCGACCAACCCCTCCCACCTACCTGCTGCTTGTACTTGAAGATGAGAACAGTGATTGCGACCATAATGACGACGAGGCCCAGCCAGGCGTAGATGACAAGCAGGCTCATGTCGATGTGGCTGGACGACTTCCCGTTGACGACGAGGCGTCGGATCTCACGGCTCCCAGGGTCGGAAATATCTGACGAAGACACACACAGCGTATCTTTAGACTTGCGCCTCACGCAGAATAACCATTCAGAGACGCTTTCAGCAATGGAAACCTCGGGGAAAAGGAATGCCTTAAAAGAGGGTAAGGTTGATGGAGAGAGGCCAGTTATTAACTTATTAGTTTAGTTCTTAGTGGTGGAGGAAGGTCTTTCCAGGCAGATGGGCCCACAACAGTGAACGTATGACGTTGTGGCAGCGACAAATACCGCTGCTCTGGCTCCCGTTCCCCGTATCTGTGAGATGTTAGGCTAAATGTCACGATTAACGAATATTTCACACCAGTTAGTAAAACAGTGCACACTACACAGTAGGCTGAAAGAGTCACCAGTAGAAGCAACCAACGGATTCCCGTCGACAGCTGACAGATGGCATTGGTGTTTAGAGCCTCTGGACCATGGATGCGACGATGATGACTTTCTAATTCATTTCGTGGTTCTTATTTACGGCCGGTGGGTGGGTGACGGAAGGGCGGATCGGTGGATGGGTGACGGAAGAGCGGATCGGTGGATGGGTGACGGAAGAGCGGATCGGTGGATGGGTGACGGAAGAGCGGATCCGTGGTCGTCATACACTTAATTCGCTTCTGTCGTAAAACAGTAATTTAATTTCTTTACGACTGTGCGGATTAGGAACTAATGTACGAGCGATCGGTTGTACAGTTGTGCCCCCCGCGTGGCTGGGAATGTCTGTCTGATTCTGGTGCTGGGACATCGCTCTGATGTAATCTGATAAGCTGGTCGTTCAATGGACTAGATGAGGGACGTTGTGCGTTCGTTTTGTAATCGGTCTGTCGATCCGTCTGTCTATCTATCTGCATATCAGCCTGTCTGTCTGGCTGCAGATCCGTCAGTCTGTCTTCTATTATTAGGCTGAGAAATTCCGGACCCTCATAGGCAAAACAGTCACTGGCCTCTGATAGACAGAAGAGGACGTGTTGTATACATCGAAAAAAAAGATACTTAAGTTAAGTTTAAAGCAAAGATTAATATAATTTTATTTAAAAGGCATAAATCGTAAACTTTGTATATCCGATAATAATATTTTTAATAAGTTGATAGCGTAGCCGGTATACCGACCCTGAAAAATCGCCGGGCCTCTGAGCATTTGCCCTTCTGTCTCCCCTCGACGAGTATGCCTTTACGGGGCTACAAGTGGGATCCAGCTCTTCCACTCCCATTGGGAAGGTGGGTTCTATACATGGGGCTCCAAGTGGGCATACTGTGTCAGCCGTGAAAGCGATTATTTTCGGCGGTAATCCCTGGCGCCTGGGTCTTCTATAGAGAACGCCTGATCTCTGGTGAGTCACCAGTGGCAGTCTGGATGACCACATAAACAACCCCATCTTCCTCGATGTTGTCGGGATACATACATGTACATGTAGGCTGAATATGTGATGCCACTAATGATGATGACGATTGAACAGAAAGGAACGTATAATCCGATCACAATAAGAGTTATTTATCGGACTAATCGGACTAATGGACCATTCTTCCGGATGTTGAACTCGTCACAGCTCGCACTCGGGCAGTGCCAGTCCCAGGTCTAGATAAAGGAGGAGGGTGATGCTAATGATCTTTGCTATCGCAGTATTGATAAACCGAAAGTTCGAAACATGTGTGTATACATAATATTGTATATTTGCTCATTTATGTAATATGAAGGTATAATAAAAGCAGAGTAACAGTACTCAAAAGAAGACATAATTACTCAATGTATGGTAATAAAATGTGGTTATTTGTGAGCGGCTGAAAATACCTGGGTGATGATTCTTGGCCATGTGCAGCGGATAATCGGGTTCATAGTCGTAATCTGTGTAAGTAAGCATGCCATTTGGAATGTTGGTTAATGGATATATTAACGACCAATGCAGTTAGTCTTAACTTTAAGCAAGGCAAGGTACAGACGTAAACTCCCTTTTGGAACCTGGGTCGGACTGTCCCAAAATATTTTTCAATTGAAAAGTCCCGGCGGAGAGATTATTGACACCGAAATGACATGCCCTGAATGGGAAATGGTCATATATTGCAAGCCCCCAAACAACGTCACATGCTGACGATATGGTGACAATATAGCAATTTTGCAATGTGGCAATCCAAAAAAAGAACGCTATAACACATATCAAAATTTTTTACCTATAACTAGCCCCATGGTAGGCCCTATTTTTATTTTAAACAGACCTATATATACTAACTTACAATGGATATGGATGGATAGCCTAACACACTAGGGCGCAGAGCTGAGGAACGAGTTCGATTCCCCCATCGAGTTCGTATCCTAAGGTCGACTAGTCCCTCTTTCGCTAGGCGGCGAGGTTAAATTAGATGTACAACGTTTGATTTGCAGTACAAAGCTAAGTTACAGGTTACACGTAGCAAGTCGTTGCCTTTTGGGAGTAGTAATTTCGCCACCTCCCTAGTAACCAAGTGAAGTCTACGCCATTACACATTGGAACAACTACAAAAAAAACGAGATTAGCATTCATAAAAACACACAGCATTCTCTTTCACACGGAAGGCACTAGACAGAAGCAACACAGAGCCACATAATAACTCCAAAAACGACAAAAGCCTACAGACAGCAAGGAGTAGGCAGAAGGAACGGAATAACGAGTGAAAGAGAGAGAGAGAGAGGGAGAGGGAGACAGACAGACAGAGAGAGACAGAGACAGACAGAGAGACAGAGACAGACAGAGAGACAGAGACAGACAGAGAGATATGGCGAGAGCAGACAATCTGGAACCAGGAGAATCAGTCAGATTCTGAGCAAAATAAACAATGCTATGATGAGAACTGCAGGTGGTAATATGGGTAATTAGAAACTAGACGTCGTCGTACAAGACAACCCACAAGAATGAGATGCATACAAGAACTAATCGTTCTTATATAACGGTCTGACACAGATGAAAACAGAATGGTCAATAAACCACACAACATGCAAATGAAGAGCATCACCCACATTTGATGGCAAATGGAACCATTGGATTCAGCATTAGTAAAACACTTCTAGAAACATCATAACAATTATTGTTTTATCATTATTACTATTATGATTATCATTAATAAAATAATCATTATTAGTATTATAATTTTTCTTGACATTAATTATTAATCATTATTAATATAATTATCATCATCATTATTATTCTTAATTATTTTTTACCCAAAGTAGTTATAATTCCTCAGGTTCTTAAACTATGTCCGAAGACTGTGCTGTTGTCATTATTATTGACATTAATAAATATAATATAATCATTGTCAGTATAATTATATATAATAACAGTATGATAATAATAATAATAATTATTATTATTATTGTAAATATCATCATAATTATTGTTAGTAGTAGTACTATTAGTAGTAATAGTAACAATAACATTACTTTTACGATAACTAAACCATAACTGTAAGCCGACACCATATTCTGTTTGTTAGCCAAAGAAATCGTAGAGAGCACCTGCCTCATGTGGAAAACAGTGGCAAACAAAATCCAGTCAAACAATTGCTCACACATCCAATCAGTTAATGCTACATCTAATTCAATCAGATCATCCGATCACTGGCTTCCTCACACCCACCCCTTCCCCTTTGCAACTCCCCATTCCCATAACTTAACACCAAGGAAGCAGGGCAGAAGGGTACGTCAGAAAAAGCCTCTGAAGAAAGCGCCTGAGTGCATGTGGAATTGTATTTATGGCTTCATGGAAGAATGACTTGCCACAAAAACCTTTTCAATCAAACACACAAACACCCATACAGATACATACGCACACACACACACCTATAGACACATACATACAGACATAAATATATACATAAACACAAACATACACACACAAACAGATACAAACATACATACATACACAATTACAAATACAGATACATACAAAAAACATACATATATACACAACAGATGCATACATACACACACATAGGCCTACAGTCACACACACATATACACACACACACAGAGATGGCGATTCGGATGTACATACATACGTACATACATACACGCCTGCACGCACGCACACACACACACACATATTGACAAGTACTTATTGTATTTCTAAACTGTATTCTGTGCATACCAGTCCAATACATGCAAAGCTATCAACATAAAAACCAGAACAAATAAACTCTGAGCAGATAACAAAAGCAGAACGCGGTCAACACAAACCCTCCGGATAACATGCCACTAAATCGACCGACCTGTATAATTGAGTGGCTTGCGCATATTGCCATCTCCGACCCCGTCCGAATCGCCATCACGGTATTCACCGCCTTCGTAACTGTCCGAATCTGTAGCAAGAAATTCACATCAGACCGGATAAGTTTGCAATACAAAAGCAGAAGTTCAGAACAAGCACAACCAAAGCAAAGAGAAAAAGGCAGACCTTCAAGCAACCACGGGTACGTGATAGCGACTTCATTTCCTTAGCCTCGGCATACGAGAGTGCGGCCACCCCCTCAGATATTCCACTGACAAGTGTACAGTCAGTGTGCTCATCATATCTAAGTTTGCTAGGGGCATGATCTGATCAAGCAGAAATCTAGAAAAGAATTCTGTTTTGGTTGAGATCGACTCAGCAAAAATGCCAAGTATCGTATGTAATATAGTGAAACCAAAAGACAATACACAAACTAACAACAATGTAAAATTAATTAATTGCAGCAAAACAGTGTCTAAGACCTCAACAATAAGAAATAATTGCTCCTGTTTTTGTTCTTCTTATTACAACTGCTATTATTATTATTATTATTATTATTATTATTATTATTATTATTGCTTCTGAAACTATTATTGCTGCTATAATTGTTGCTGATATTATGTTTTGCTGCTGTTGCTATTGTTGCCGCTCTGGTATTGGTCAACTTGCCTGGGTGTCTTCTGTTGTCATTTTCCTCATAATCTTCATCATAGTTGTAGAATTCACTTTTTTCATCATCGTCATCATCTTCGTCATCATCGTAATCGTCATAATCTTCATCATCCTCGTCATCGTCATCGTCGCCGTCGTCTTCATCATTGTTGTCTTCATGGTCGTTGTAATCACCGACATAATCCGTGCCATCTTCTTGCTTATCTATGTAACAAAAAATCATAAACAATGAAAACTCATAGTTTTCTGAAAACAAATCAGACTATGAACCTGATATGCAATAACTGTATGGGACTAGTTACAGCGTCAGCTTGTAATGTGGAGAGTACATGGGCTCGATCCTCCTCCTCCTCCTCCTCCTCCACTGAAACAGTTACTGGGTTGAGACCTTGAACAAGACCTTCAATTACAACTGCCAGGCAATTGTTATTGATGCATGGCCATTAAAAAAATGGTGCTCAATAAATGCATAAAATAACAACAATATTAATAATAATAGTAATAATAACAATAAATACGATAATAATGCAAAGTATGCAAATAATAGTAATTATTATTCAATAATTAATTAATAATAAACACACTCCTAACTTTTCTGAATCCCAAACGGCAACTTAACAAGTTACAACAAAGCTCTAACCCTGACTTGTTTTCGCATATTTCAAATCCGAGGCGACAGTCATAAGCCACAGGGAATCTGACGGCTAACTTCCTTCTCCATCCTTCGCAGTCGTCGTCATGACAACCATGCAACGCTTTAACGCTGTCACGTTTCGGGGCACTTTCGCAAACCAGGACAACGACGAGTAGGGCCATTTCCAGACAAATTGCATAAATAGCAATCTCTAAGTCCCTGAGGGATCCTGTTTACCTCGGGGCAAAAAATAATGATAACAATAATAATCAACAATTATAATTACCAAAATCATGTGTTTCTGTCACTCTGTCATACTTAAGTAAACTTAATGTTTCACTTATTCGGCGGTCGCTTGCGCAAACCTTACTGCATCAGCCATCAGGTGCTGTTGTGTCCGTTCGAATTACAGAAGGTTGACCTACTGGAGCGCAAACGTTACTGCATCCAAATTGCTAAGTGCTGTAATATGCCAAGCAAATTTCTATCGACGGCAACCGCATCTGTTGTCATAAGTTCCATCCATCCATCCATTACAGCACCCGAGGCTGTTGCGTCAATTGTATGCAAATAAGGTTAAAATGGCCTGTGATTTTTAACTTGTGATTTGTGTGGCGCGCGTTAATAATACGTTTAAAAGAAAGAAGTTTTATTGACGTGTGTATGAGTTATACATCGTGTAATATAAGTAAATTTGCAGTTATTAACACTATTACTAACATTAAATGGAAAGTCAATGGAACAGCGCCAGTTGTGCTCGAATCGTCAGCGAATACAAAGACCGCTATCAAAAACAGCTTGCTTGATGAATTTCAAGTAAAAGTGAGTAGCGCTGTAAGTTGTTACTGTATTATGTGAGACCCAAAATTTATGAACTGCATCCAGTGCTCCTGCGTCGATTAAAATGTCCGATCTGTGATTTTACATGGGTTAAGTATGGCCTGTGATTTTCACATGATAGCAGCTAGTAATAATAATAATGATCATGCCGACAATCACACATCCATATATTCCCATGGACAAAAGTACAATAATTGGACATGCGTCGAAACCAACACATACGAACAACAACGACATAATCAGTTACAACAAAGCTCTAACTAACCCTGACTTGTTTTCGCATATTTCAAATCAGAGGCAACAGTCGTATGCCACAGGGAATCCACCGGCAAAGTTCCTTCTCCATTCTTCGCAGTCGTCGTCATAACAACCTCTGAGGTTTTCCGCTGTCGATGTTTAAACACTCTTCTTTGAACTTTCTGGGATTTTAGTTTAATGATGCCATGTCATTACGAAGACGATTAGCGTTGGCGTTGCCCTCCTTTTTTCAGGGCTTGGGACCAGCACTGCCAGAACACGAGCAATGGCAGAGTTTGGGTTACTTCTTGGCATCTGAGATTGTCATCGCATTTGTCGTGAGTGTCTTTCATGCAACAATGTAGGCTACCCAGTATGTCTTATATTAAAGGATAAACTTTGAAGCTGCTCCCAATTAAGTAATGGTTTAACTGATGTAGTGTGCTCGTGTAATTGAATTAATGCTTTTGTAGCACCTTTTCACAAACCTCTCAAAGTCACTAGTCATCTAATCTGACCATAAACATTTCTAACAAGGCATGAGGTGTTGGCTTCAAAGAAGACAATTAACATCTCCCTTATTGTACCTGGTGGGGTTTGTCAACTTGTAAGACAACAAACGAATATACATATATAGTATACATATACACAAATGTGTATATGTATATACATGATAAGATGCAACCACTTCAGAATTAATAATGAAGTCAATTTCTATAGCGCCATAACACAGCCATGCCTTACAAGCCTAAAAGGGCACATCCTCCACAACCAACAACCAAGCAGCCACATGCGGCGGCGCTTCCAATAGATTGAATAGAGTACCGTTCGTTCTCTCAAGTCATCTTCACCGACTGTCATTCACTCATTAGGAGACACAGAGCGGCAGAGGAATCTCATTGTTCGACAGATTCAAAGACTAAACATACAAGGCTGCTAACCAGAGCAGAGACCGGGGCTTTTGTTTGCACGAAGGCCTAATGACGGTAATATTGATGATAAAAATAACATAATAATGATAAAAATAAATTTTCGTTTAATTTAATACTTACAGATCGCAGTATGATTACAAGTACAGTATGAACGAATGATGACAAGTTATTACAGGAGTCAAATTTAGGGTTATGCTTCTAATTTGACCAATGCTGCCACCAGGCAAAAGAATGACTGGTCAACCTTATGGGGATACGGGTTTGAGCTCGGGTTCCTCAGCTCTGTGACCCATTGTCCTATCCATTACTCTGCGGGGCTTCTGTTAATCGCTGCTTACTATTTACTGAATTAGTTTTCTGCGACTGTTGTCTCTGGCTTCATTTTGCTCTGCAGTAGTTGGTTTTAAACGCTCTTGTAGGGCATAACCGAGTAGACAATTTCCACCGAGTACCGAATCCGAGTATTTGGATGAACTATTTGCCGAATCTGGGTACGTACCGAATAGTAGCGGCAAATCTGGCCAGCGAGTACCATCCGTATGCAAAGCGTAGTTAACCTGCCACATGCACAGCTACGGAGAACTATCTATAGTCAATGCAGAGTCTATAGCAATCTCCTTCATATAGCGTATCATCGCACTTTAGGCTATAAAAATATATTTATTATTTAATAACTTTATTTGTGAAAAAAATGTAAAACCTTGTTATAAAATTTGAAATATGAAGTCATCAACGACATCTTTACTCTCTAATGTTTATCGGAAAGTGGGTGGAGCCAATTCAAGCGGGAAAATTGCTGATTTGGTTGCCCCGGGAATGCAAACAAAAGAAATTAAAATATAAAAATTAACATCATTATTTTAAAGAAAATTCAATGGAATGTTAAGTTCTTGTTTAATTAATCAATAACTTATAAGTAAGTCCGTTAGTCCTAAATTTATTTGATGAAAAAATATTATTTTATCAAAAAACATTTTTTTAAAACAGTTATTTTTAGCTATTTGCAGGTGTAATATTTGCCGAGGCGAATACTTCTGGATAGTCCAATATTCGTCCGAGGCGATTTCCGGTTATGCCCTACGCTCTTGTAACAGTTGTGTGGTTTGGACATCATGTTTTTTTATCTATTGTTTGTTTTTTGTCAGTTTATTGTTAAATTATTATTATTATGAATTAAATACCTTTAATATATTTGATATCATTGCAAGTTGCAACAATTGTTGGGTGACTGAATTGGGTTCAAAATTGTCAAAATCCAAATTGACTCAATTTCAATGAGTGAAACAAAGAGAACCAATTGTTGCACTGTTTAAGATCTGCTAGTATGAAAACACCGGTCTACCAATGATGCTTATTAATTTTTTTTAACATTGTAAGTTTACTTGATGGATTGGAAGAGTATGAGGACAAATCTAGTCAGGATCTAGTCCGGGCTGCAACAGTTGCATCACAGTGGCCAGTTCTCAACTATGGTATACGCTACTATCAGCTATTTCATTAACTTTGGTGAAACTACTACAGTGGTGATATTACTAAATGCAGTTACTTCTGAAAATGTACTGTGGTTGCTTAGTTGTTAAACCAAGAACTTTGTTAGCTCTTTGTTTTCCTTTGCTAAATGTCGTATATTCTGATAACTTCTACAGCACTGGTATTCATGACATTTTTTTACCTGTAATTCTCAGGGTATAAGTAATTGTTACGTCCTCATTGATATTACTTGTGCAAGTGTGGCGCAGTGGCTGATTGGTTTGAGCAGTTTGTCTGTTTTGCAAAGAGAACGAGTTTGACCCTTGTCTGAGGAGTTACTTTGTAGGAACCTGTAACGATGCATATACACAGTTCAACCTATTCTGCCTTGGTTTGGCCATTACGCCTCTTCATATACATATTCATGAGTTCAATTGAGTATTAATTAATCAATAACTACTGCAAACTTTCATCGTCAATTATATTGCAAAAACAGTCAAAATCAGCAAAATATTTAAATAGAATTCTAAGATATAGATTGATTATGAACTAATCTAACTTATGACTACCTAGCCAGCCTAGATTAGCTAATAGCGCTTCTTAGGTCAGATATCTACCTCCCACGGGAATGGAGCAGATCTGCAGTGGATTTCTGTAGTGTTCATTTGGATTCCTTCTTTGTATAAATTCTGTCGATTGCTTCTTCTCGGATGATTGTTGCCTCTAGCCTCTTCACCTCAAGTGCTTCTGTGCCGTACTCCACTCGCACTCGTCAAGTCCGAATGATGAATCGGACTTATTCTGATACTTGCGTAGCCTCGATTCCGTTGACAAGTATGTCAGAAGAGACACACTATAGATGCTGATATTAGTTTCTCAGTCCAACTATATTAACGTGAAAAGAGTTTCTGCATTCCACCACTCATGACAGATAGTTCGAGAATGAAAATAACTCCTGATTACACACGGAGAATACATCCATCATTACTCGACGATCACAGTACTGTTCGCCACTACACCATTCGTACCCCTCAGCAGTTCTACACGAACCAGGGTCAAATAACTGTCCGAACTCCTAAAACTTCTTTGAGAGTTCGCAACTTGAGAATTACGTGTTGACTTTTTCTCAGCACCAGACACACTGAACATCTTATTGCAAACTCTCGCAGCCCGGATGACGCATTTCCGCCGTACAGTCCCCATCAGCGACCGATGGCCAAAATCAGACCTTTTAACATTGCCTCCTGAATGTCAAAATGCCAACGACCAGTTCTCCCCAACAACACTGTTACTTAGGACTTAATTTAATCTTATAGCGCCTTTACATTCTATTTATAGGCTGGCATTAATTAACTCTGAATTAATTCAAACTAATTAACATTGATTGCATATTATAATGTTAATAATACATAAGAAATGTGGGTTTTAATAGGAACATCGCTACAGCCACTTTGCAGTTTATGATATCTAAGATATTATCAGCCTGGATGGTTTGAGTCGGATAAAGTGCACGGTTTCTTAAAAGATACAAAGCTCAAAACGAAACTCAGTTCTAAAAAAATACAATAAGCTCATCTTCAAGTTTTAGTTTACCAGCATTGTTTGGTGTGTAATAGAGGAATCTGGATCTGAGTATCATCGGCGTACTTTTGTAATTGAATCCCATATGGCTTTAGCTATACCACTAGCTGATTGGGAAAGAAACCCTGTACATAATAAACGACCAGCAGTGCAAAGAATGTGTTCAGACAGAGCAGGACCAACTGGGCCATTGCCCACCTGCTGATTGCGGTCAACCAAATAAGAAGCTAACTAGTTTAATGACATTTTGACGGGACCCATATTTGGAACTCATATGGGCATGCTGTTAATGGCCGATTGTAACCTGACTCGTGATTTGTTTTGACCTATCAGATTTTAATTAGGTAATGAAGTCTAATTTTGACTCTAGTTTCTCATGAATCGAACATCGCTCGGTACCTTCATTGAGCATCATGGAAACGTACGGTGCTACAGAAGCGATTATTTAAAAAAATAGAAGTTGGGTCGATTTCGGCGACATGTCAGAGTTAGAGGAAAATGTCTCTAGCAGTCTACGAAAAAGAATGGTGTCAATAGGATGTAGGCTAGAGGTATAATGTTGATCAGTTTGGCAATGATGCACGAGAACCAGGACAGATAATTACAATCGTATCCAATATCGAGCACTATTGGCCCAGGCCATGAGCACTGAAAATGTGGTTCTGAGTTGTGCATCTTGACCGTGAATATTGTCCATCTGTCGTGATTGATTAGATAAACTAATTACTACTCATTTACATATGATTTCACAAACCTGGACTGGGTTATTTAAGGAAACCGGTCGCCTGGGGAACTGCTTGAATAGCTAAACCTACACTGATATCGTGGAGATGGGCTGCAGTTGGATCTTGGGGTTTGTCTGCGCTTTTGTCGGATGCCTAATTGGGGTCCGAGGACAGGACTGTGGCGCCTTCCAGTTTGCGTCATACTATGGCAGTTCCATGGTGCTGCAGCAGGCCCCTGCGAGGCCGAGGATCTGGGGTTATCGCCCCGTTTTTAGCGATCTGGTGCAGGTTGAGATTGCCGGGGCGCAAACAGTCACTGCTGCGAATGGAACTGGTAAGTCGTCTCGTTTCAAGCTCCCCTCTCCTCTCCTCTTCTCTCTCTTTCACTGCCTCTCTGTCTCTCTCTTCCTCTCTTCACGCAGTTTCTTATTCCCTGCCTCTCGCCTTAATTCCTTGTCCCCCTAGATCTTCCTCTATTCCAACCATTTGAGCGATTACACGTACAGCACCGTTTTCATAACAACGTGCATAATTTACAATAAAGTGAAAAGGCATCAATCAACCCGTAGAACCACGCCAGCCGAAGGGGAGGGGCAGAGAGATCCCGGCAGAGGCGGCAATCTCGTTTGATAGGTGGGGGGACACACAATGAGTAGGGGTAGAAAATATGGGGGACAAACGTACAACATGCCCCTCTCAATGAAAGGTGGGGGACTTGTCCCCTTGACCCTCCCCGGGATCGCCGCCTCTGGGCCCACGTGTATGATTTTAAAACGGTCGTAACGTTAGTCCAGCTTTGGGCCCAAGGACGGACTTCTTAGGCTGATTTTTGAGACTACGGGAAAATGGCGTGTATAAACGATCCTTTGGTCCAAAACTTGCTAGTCAGAGACTTAGATGGGCGTGAGAAAATCCAGCATCAATGACACGCGCGATTATGGCTAGTTGCGCATGCGCAAGCTATTTACAGGTTATTTTCGGACTTGATCTGGCAAAGAAATTTATTATGCTCATTGTTTTAATTAACAGATGATTTTTTTTAACACAAATGTCACCGTTATTGCAATAATACTCCTCCGCAAAAATTATTATGCATAGATTACGATTGCCTTACTCAACTGTTATTTAACTTGCATGTGGAAAAAATTAGTTCGACCATTACAAGCGAAAGGCCGTGTGTTAGGCGATGCGATGTATACACTAGTGTTAAACTCCCGATAAAACGAAGATCATCGTTATAATTATCGTTTTGTGACGGCGAAAACGTAGAAAATAACTAAGTTTATCGTCCGACAATTGCAGAGTGAACAATGATCTCTCTTAAACCCTCCTTGAAGTCTGAAACTTCGACGAAGTGGACCAATCGACACGGCGGCCGCCATTTTACTTCACTAAGCCTGACTAGTAGATTTACGCCTGCCTGCCAGGTGGACTAGCGCTAGTCGGGTTTTAGAGGACTTAGGTGTCTCCAAGAATCCCCATACACGCTGATCTAGTTCTCTAGTCGGGTTTACAGCAAAAACTGGTCCGGACTTGGACTTAGGCCCGTTTTCAAAGGTTTCATACACGTGGGCTCTGGTTGCCGGCGATTTTAGGGGTCTGGACTGGGGCCGCAATCAGCATCGATTCAGCCTTACCTTGGAAGTTAGTAGTAGAGAATTGGATAAACTGTCCCAGTTTATCCAATTCCTACTATTGAAGGTCCATGTGCTGTCGGGTGAGAACAGCGAAAGTGCGCACCTGCATGGCTTCGTGGAGGGTTTGGACTCGATCTTACTGTGCTGCCATTTGCGGAAACTGGAGTCCGCTGCAGACTCTCTGACTCTGCACAGTTTTTGCTTAACGTCAGCTCCTGGAATTTAACGGAGCTCGTGGTGACGTCCTTACAATGCCGACGACTACCGCGCGTATCGCATCATCGACTCGTTCACGGTCTGGAACTTGCATGACTTCGCCATCCTGCCATATCGCTATAGGCATATATAGGCCACTATTGTCCGTGTCATGATTAGAATTTCAATTAATTGACGCTTACAAATCCTGCCTAAATTATCGTAGTTTTTGTTTGACTGCAGCCCCAGATGGCACTCCCATTTGGGCAGCAGAGTTCAACCCTCTAGCAGGAGGATCTGGTCCTTACACCATCACAGCCACTATTGGTGCCTGCTCCATCCAGTTGAACGATGTTCTTGTTGGTGACGTCTGGTTCTGCTCAGGCCAAAGCAACATGCAACACACTTTGCAAAATGTAGGCCTCAACTAGAAATTGTCTTTGGAAAATTAGTTCTCTGTATATCTAGCGTTATTCTTCAAATTTGAATCATGTCAGACCCTAAACCAGAAATCGTTTCTGGAAAATTAGTTTGCTTATGTTTTCTTATGATCCTAGGATTTTTCATTTGTTGATCAGTATTCCTAACAGAAATATTGGTCTGTGTTCAAAATTTTACGGTGAATATCTTCGACAGAGTATTGCAATTGTTACTTGTCACTGCACAAATCCTGGCTGATGACTTGTATACTTGGTCGAGTGTAAAAGGATCGTCAATAGTGAAACCTAGCTGCCCATAGGCGGAGCTAGGGTATTTTTCGCCTGGGGACAAACTACAAAATTGGCGCCCTTTCGAGGTCGTCCAAAAATGACGTCACGATGTATGACGATGGAAGGTCGACGAAATGTGACGTCACAGCATTACAAATAAAACATAAAAATTCGCAATTATATTTAAAACTTTCACTCAATTGAAGAAGTTTTGCTTAATTAAAAGTAATTATTTACGTAAATTTTGCAGAAATAATTGTGATTATTGCATTCGTAACTTTGAATTGTTTACTTTCACACAATAACTGTGATTATTGTTTACTTTTACACTCAGAGTAAATTGTTTGGTTTTGGAAATAAGGCAGCCCTTTTGTTATACACACGCAGGAATCAATTATATGGTTAGCATATACCAAACCACAGAGAGCGATGCACGTGGACAACGTGAACTAATGGTGATAAACGTAAACAAAGTAAATGGAGAGAGTGCAGATTGGACACACGAAGAAGAGCTGTATCTGAAAGGAATATCTATCGAACAGGATGCTGAAATCCAAGCCATCCACATTTATTCCATGTTGGAGCATTTTGCTTTTCCGTGGGAGAATGGAGAAACATAAAGTTTGGATTATTTCAAGTTATTATTATCAAGCATTTTTTATGCCTCTTGTGGAATGCATAATGAGTGTAATAATTCTACTTTCTCCATTTTTCATCGTTCTACGATATAGTTTTAAGCATTTTTATAGTTATAATTACCCTATTAGGAAATTATAAGCAAATGTGCATAAAATAACATTCTAGGCATTTGTTTTTTCAGGGGTGCGGAGCTTTGTGACGTCATATTTAAGGGGTTATGACGTTTATCACGACTTGTGACAAGGGAAGGGGTAAAAATTGGTGAATAACTGTGTGACGTCATTTATGGACGGCGCTTTCTTATTTATTTAACATTTTTCAAAAATTATATCTGAAGGATATATACATGACTTTCATAGGCAGACTAAAAAAGTTAATTTTTCTTGATTTAACTGTCGCAAATTGGTCAATAACGTTATCAAAATTTGTTTTTTCCAATGTTTCTTGTTCGATTCTAAGAAGAGCAAAAACGCTGAGACAATCTTGTCTTTTGAAGAGCGCAAATACAACAAAATTAGCTTCAATTTGCTGAAGAATCGGTCACAGCATTCAATTTAAATAGCAATAGGGGACTCTGTGAAATAGATGGCGCCAGTATCAAATGTGGGTAAGCTACCCGAGGTAATATTGTGTGTGATGTAGGTTTCATCACGCAAAAGTAATCTAAAAGTTAGCCAAATTATAAACTGCCTACGTATTGCTGCGTGCCAAAATTCAAAGGAAAATAAGGCGACAACCTATTAGATCTGAAGGTTTTAACCTGCATGCAATATTTTAATTTTCTTGTTCGCGCAGCGGTAAATGGAAAGTCTGCTGTGATTGGACGTAAAATGAGACATATGTTGCCCTCTCCTCTCTCCATTTCTAGCGTTCAAATCTATGTATTTATCCATAATGGAATTACATTTTAATTCTATTCATCGATCGGAACAACATAAGTAAACAACGCATGGCCAATAAAAAAAAATTCTTAGACCTATGTGCATACTGGCGCCACCAGTTTCTACTTAAGGAACTGCCCACACAGTCCCCTATAGTTACAACATTTGCAGTGAAATGCGTTGATTTGGAAATGCGTTATGAGTATGATGGCGCCCCTTACGGACCCCTAGTGAGCACTGATCAATGGCACCCGAGAGCACCAAAATCATGCTTGATAACCTGTTTATAAGCAGGATATTTAGGGGCGCCAAAATTTAATCTTACTAACTTAGTTGAGATAAATGAATTTGCATAAAAATAAACAAAATAAGTAGTTTTACTCCTCATTTTGGCGTCCCCTCCAACTTGGCGCCCGGGAACAGATGTAGGCCTAACTCTGCCCCCTTAGCTGCAGGAACGTCTCTGAACCTGCCTTTAGTGAGAAAAAAATGTAAGAATATAAATAGCAAAATTCAACAAAAATTTTCTTTCTACGACTACGTACATGTACGTACATGATTTTGTCACAAGTTCACAACCCAGATAGACTGCATGCTCTCTAATATTTTACCCGAAGAGGGTTTCAACTGGGTTTAAAAACTGATGTGTCGATGTCATGCTTCTGATTATTGTAGATTGACGATCCTGAACCAGAAATTGCTGACGTTGTCAACTATCCGAATGTTCGTACCTTCTTTGCTGGTCTTGAATGGTCTGACACGCCTCAATACGACCTCATTAGTGTAGTACAAAACTGGGCTGTTCCTACGCCAAGTACGTACGATAATTAACGGCTCTGTTGATCCTAGTCGATATAGTACAACTTGAGTTTATGTAGTTCACAACTTTAGAATAGAAATAAGCATTGTCTTTGAAAGCTCAAATCTAAGTCAAGAATGGGGCAACAATTATTTATGACAGTAACCTGCGGTGCAGCTGTTGGGATAGTACTAATTTGGCAATAACACGACCGAAACGATAAGTTAGTACTTAGATGATCTTAGCATTTCTACCCAACTAGCATTTCCAGTGGCGTTAGATGGAAATAAATATTTTGGATTCCATACTGATCGCACACTGTATTGTATTTAAGGAATTCTAAATTGCCTCTTACAGTAAGCTAGGTGCGTGACAATCTGAGCAAAACGTCTCATCAGATATGAAGTCTTAAAAGCACGGGCAGGCTGCAGATAGTCACAGCTGAGCGAGTGGTGGAGGGGGCGCATATTTGTCCAAAGCAAGGGGTCTGGGGCTAATTAGCAGACACATAGGCCTAAGTGCGGTATTGGGCAGAAGCCGTCCGAGTCCGAGGCATACCACGAGGTATACCACGTCTGTCCAAACTCCAAACTGACTCTAAAGAAAGGAGAGCTCGACGGATAAGGTCACAATGATAGAGTGGCCGGGGCCTGACTCAAAAACGTTCTGGAAGTAAGGAAAGAACTTTAAAGCGCTTGAAAGCGAATATGAGCAGAAACCAGTGTAAGTGTTCGATCATGAAGGTAGAGATATTATGTGAGGAGCGAGACGGGCGAGTTGCTGCACTTTGTAGACCTAGGCCTATACGGATTGAAGAGATGACATGCGGTGGAAACTAATCGCCTCGAAGACGTCTCAGCTAGGTGATGGAAACTACAGACCGAGAGAGATTAGACGACGTGCTCAGCAATCGAAAGAGTACAAGTCACGAACACTAGTAGAGATTCGAAGTTGAACGATGGAAACCGTTCAAAAAGTTAGTCATAGTTGAGCTTAATAGCTGCCGGCGGGTGCCAAGCCGGATCAGGTAAGTTTTCGAAGAATTGAGAGAGAGGAGATTCGAGGACATCCAGCAACTGCGTTCTGAAGAAAGAGACTCAATAGATCAAGGAAGGACAAGTTGATCTCCAGACAGACCATGAACAAAAGCCTGAAATTCATCAGGTCTAAACTGCTTCAAGTCTCCACCAGTTGCTCAATCATTAATAGAGGCCCTACAGTACAATGTGAGAAGCTCAGTGAAGCTCGAGAAACGTTCAACCGGAGATTGAAGCCAGTTGTATGTCTACCTATTCGACAGCTAACATTCGTGGCTACTCTGCCGTCTGCTGGCTGTTCGGTCGTAACCTCTATCAGAAACATGGGGTACCAATTGGACTGATCGAGTCCAACTGGGGAGGTACTCGTATCGAGACTTGGATGTCTCCAGACGCTATTCCCGTCTGCTTCAATCCAGTGACCGGGTGAGTATTGATGGTCAACGAAGATTATGGGAGCTCCGTATTAGACAAGTTGATGAGTTAGCAATAAACATTTATGGCTACTTGCTGTTCCAATCTATTGTAAGCTAATCATGGGCGGCAACTTAGGGTGGACAGGATGGATTAATTCTCTCCAAAATTTCAAGTTAAGGGGATAGAGTTGCTTATATCCCCATATTTCATAAATATTTCATGAATATTATAAATTTCTATAGTGTTCATTCCTTTTTGCTGTATCCATGTGTTTGTGAATTGAAATTTTACCCGACCTGTCCCCCAACACCCAGGTTCAACTTCCCGCCTATGAAATAATGTAATGTGATGTAATACTATGACTTCTATACACCTGGTATTATAGCGCACAAGGCCTCAAATGACTGTAAGGCAATCGTGAGTTGTGGTCGTTTAATGTGAGACAGAAGATAACTTTTACTAGAGGGCAAAGTAGAAATTGAATTAGGTATGGGAAATAAGAAGGCAGGCTGGAGTGTGTAAACATTTTCGATGTAGCTAAATCTACTATATGACAATGGTTTAGTTATCGACAACAATTATTTTAAGAAGTTAGTTACCTATTCTGATGCTCATTATGGTTCTGAAAAAGTGCCATATTTATTCAAAAATGCGCCTATAAGCCTAGATAGGCCGATCCACAGATTAGAAAATAATCTTTGAACCAGAAATTATCATGATTTGATTTATTGAAAGAAATTTACAAGTATGTATGCAGTACAGATTAAAGCGTATCTTCAATTTAATTCATCACTCTAATTGGTTTGAGAAATTCTCTTTTCTAGCAAAGTATGTCAGAACGGTTTATATTTTAGGGGTGGTGCGCCAAATGGACCTTCCCAACTGTTCAATGCTATGGTCAATCCATTCCTGCCAATGCCGATATTTGGTGCAACTTGGTATCAGGGTATGTAATTAAAGCATCTCTTTATGATTGTTTCAATTTATATTTACCTGTCCTAAATTCTTTTAATGAATATTTATTCTTGTATAGGTTATGTTTGACTCCATTTCTTACTTGCTTAGTCCTATAGGCTTCTTCAAAAGGCACACATTCCTATTTACTGATAATTTTATGGTAATTTATTATTTGTTATAGTTTAATTTTTTAACACAGTTTGATTCTTCAAACGATTGTATTAGGAGAAACTTAAACATGGTTAGAGTTACAGTAGGCCTAACTGCTCTAGTAGGTGTTGTTTATATTGTATTGTTTTCTGGGGTACTGTTATATGAATTGTTTCAGAGATACTGCTATATGAACCGTTCCATAGATAGGCCTACTGTTATATGAATTGCTTCAGATATACTGTTACATGCACTGTTTCAGAGCAATTGTCATATGATTGTTTCAGAGCTACTGTCATACGAAACTGTCATACGAATTGTTTCATAGATACTGTTATATGAACTGTTTAAGGGCATTTCAATCGGGACGATAGAATTTGCAACCAAATTCTTGAAGGCGATTGCTTTTTCAGGTGAAGCTAATACTTACAATTCTAACCTCTACGGCTGCGCTTTGAAGGCCATGGTATCTGACTGGCGAGCCAAGTGGTTTGCCAACAGCCCAACAATGGATTCCGCATTTCCTTTTGGTGTCGTTCAGGTATGCTTCTGGTATATTTTTTGTCATGAAACAATAAGATAAACTTGATGCTCATAACTTGTATTGTAATTACATATTTCTATAGCGCCTTAGCATGTTAGCATGTGCGTATTATGAATGGCTAATAAAAGTCAATCCAAAGAGAGGAAAACATGCATTATACATAAATGTGTGTTAAATGTCCAGGGTAGAGAGATCGTTGGAAACATGTCAGCGTTTATGGATAGATTTTAATCTGTTGTACTTACGAATTGCCATGGGAAGATACTCTAAGTTTTCAAAAAATACAATGCAACCGTATTTTATCCTAGATTTAGACTTGCACACATACAGCTATATAAGAATATTGACGACGATGAGCAATAATTCGGAGTGAAAGACTTAACATAACATAACAACTGTTTAAAGTGATTCAGAATAAAGACGTTTATGTGTAAAAGCACTGCAATTTGACTTGGAACGTGATTAAGTTTCATTGTTTCCTCTCAAAAGCTATGAAAGTGTCTAATGAGACATTATTATCATCCAAACAATTCCAAAAGTTTTTGTGCCAAATGAAGTTTGGTGCCAAATGAAAATTGAAAATGTGCTAATTGGCTTGCTAGCAGTCCTCATACACATCAGAGAAGGCTCGAATCTGTACTCTCAACATTACAATACGAGTACTCTAATTATAAACATTAACAGTGCCTAATTATACCATCACTAGGAAGACTAGATAATGTGGAGAGACAATTTTTACTTTTCACATAAACCCTCAGACAGCGAATTGAGTATAGAATAGATGCCTCCTAAGCCTGGTTGAACTTCGCAGCCCCACCATTAGTGCTCGAAGCTTGCGCTTTCTCCACTCGGTTGAGCAATGCCTCACATGCACTCACCGTCACCTGACAGCGCCGTGCCTTCTCGGTGGTGGGCACCTCGATCTGGAATGGCCTCCCTTTGACTCGCCGCTCTTTTCCTAGAACCTCCTCTCAGGCATTCCTCTCTCATCTTAAGACTACTTTATTTGGCCGCTCTGGGGTTGGGAGCGTCTCTGAGTAGTCACCTTGAAGAGGTGCTATACATAAATTCTCTTAATAATAAAAAAGCAATGTTCCAAAACAAAAAAGGAGGATGCAGATGTATGCACTTGTATTTATGTATTTATGCTTCTAGGCTTTTATAGAGTGCAACTATAAAGATATATCAAAGCTCTGGGCAATGTTAATGGCCCTGTTTGTAAGGCGCTTTCAAAGCTCTGGGCATTGTTACTGGCTCCAGTTGTAAGGCTATCTTAAATCCAGTGTTAGGCACGAGACCGAAACCTCGAGACCAAGACCGAGACCAAACGTCCAAGACCAAGATCGAGACCAGACGGTCCGAGACCAAGACCAAGACCGATGGTCCGAGACCAAGACCAAAACCGATACTCTTTTTTATACACAATTCAGTTTATTAAGACGTAAAAACGGAAAAACACGCTCATTTATAACATCAATTTTATTGCTGAAGAAAACTAATCTTAATAATGGTCCAGAAAACAGTTTTACCGGCCACTCTGAACTTTTGCGGGTTCAACCCTTGGCTTCGGCCCGAGAATGTCACACTATAAATTACCTACAGTAAACAATAGGTAAATACTTTAAGACATCTGAAAAAGTAGATTAAAGTTCTGTTTGAATGGTGTACTTGTAGGACCTACTCGGAATTGTAGGTTAACAGTGTCTACACGTGGTCGACCACATAATTATTAGATTGCTCCAAAACCTTTAAATTTGTGAAAGCAATTTTTGAAATGGCCGGCTCCGTTGCAAATGCAATTTTATGCCCATAGTAACATGTTTATATAGATCGTCAGCACACCATAAATCGATTACAATCGCGTAGGGCCTCAACATCCGATGTCTCTAATAATCGAAATAACCGACAAATCTAAAAAAAATTGCTCTGACACGGCAAATGACCCAGAATGCTAATTAATCTAAGACGAAAACAATCCCAAGACCATTCCTTTAAGACCAAGACCGAGACCGACGCATTCGAGATCAAGACCGAGACCAAGACCGATGGTCCGAGACCAAGACCAAGACCGATACATTCGAGACCAAGACCAAGACCGCAGTTTTCCGGTCTTGAGACCACATCCCTGCTTAAATCTCGTGCATTCGTTAATGGCTCTGCTTGTAAAACTCTTTCATAGCTCTAGCTGTGCATTGTTACTGGTTGTTGTAAGGCTCTCTTAAATCTCGTGCATTCGTTAATGGATCTGCTTAGTATGTCCTTTACTGTTTCTGACCAACTTCCATTGGAAAGTGATCTCGATGCTACACCCCTCTCACAAATTCCACATCAATTTCATACTCATTCACAATGCGTAAATTATAGGAATCAAACAATTCTTATGCAATACATGTATCCAACCCATATGCTTCTGCACTTCCATACACTTGTGCAAATTATGTATGCGTCTAATGGGGTCCACTCAGATGCATTCTATAGTAGCCTTAAGGCCGTTATTTTCAGCCGGAGTTGAGTCGGGACCGCTAATGAGCAATAGCCTTGAAGGAGCGCTATATAAATTTCCATGATAATTGAATGAATGAATGAAATTAGAATTAAATGTGAATTTTAATTCTAATTACCTTTAGTTGGCTCCTAACTCAAATAACGATGCTTCGACTGGATTTCCCGACGTACGCTGGCAGCAGACGGATTCCTTTGGCTACGCCCCAAACGCAAATATGGATGGGTTCTTTCTGGCGACTGCTCATGATCTGCCCGATTTTGATTCACCATACGGGAGGTAGACTCCATTTCTGCAGATCGTAAACAGAAATCAAATCATAGCGTATTAGCAATAAAACTCCCATTGTTTTCATTTTTTATATCACTATAAGATACATTTATTAAACTATACAATAATTTTAGTGTGATTTCGGCTGTGACGCAAGTAAATTTCATGAATTCCACTTGGCGGCTAAGGGTTCTAGAAAATTATCTTGAGTTTTCCAATCACTATAAAACTACGATACTGTTCGCACACTGAGACTGAATAAAGGAGGAGGGCGACGCTAATGATTCCTGTTATCAGTGTCGTTAAACTGCAACTAACACCACCAAACATTAGTCAAATCTAGTGATTTCCTCATATTCAGTCCAATAAGGTTAACCTATCCAATAGTTCCTCATTCCGGTTTTCGGGAGTTTATTTTTTAAATTTGTGATTGGAGATTTTTCACATCCTCTTGTGTGAAAATCATCTAATTGTGTCAGCAACTTATCTGTGCTTATTTGGAATTGCAATGTGATTTGAATGTAGCATCCATCCGAGGTACAAGCGTCAGATCGCCACTCGTTTGGCACTGGCGGCTTTTAACGTAGCCTACGGTGAAACTGATTCCGGAATTTTCCAAGGACCCATTCCGACTGCGTTTGTCAACGAAGGCTCGGCTATCCGAGTTTTGTACAGCGTCCCATTGCAATATCGCGCAACAGGTGGATTCGAAGTAAGAGCTAGTGCAAATTAAGATCAGTGTTAGCAATGAAATCAGTTCAGTAAATGCAGCATTCACACAATAACTCAGAAATCTTTTTAAACCCAACAAAAAACTCGATGCTGCAAAGTTTGAAATCTTTCTTGTCCCTAAATCCAACCGTAAAGAAACGCAAGATAAAAGAATTGGCGCTAAAGTCACCAGAGGCGGCGATCTCGCTTGACAGGTGGAGCGGACATCCAATGAGAGGAGTAGGAAATGTGGGGGACACATGCATAACTTGTCCTCTCTCTGTCAAAGGTCGCCGTCCCTGACAGTCACCTATTTTAAAATTTCATCTGTTTTTGTTAGCATCCCAAGCCTACTCATTCTCACAGGCTAAAGAATGTTTTTCGTCTTTACAAAACCATCTTTGCCATCGTAAAATCTAGGGTCTATTTTGTTCGTCAACCTCTGAAATTCTCTGAATCTCTTTCACTAGGTATCCTTTAGATTTCCACCAAACCAACTCAATCAGTTGCACTTTGTCAATTGGTTGACTCCGGTATTATGCTGAGGCTGATACAGGGATTGCGACTGTTCTCAGCAGATAATCCCTTTACAACTTTTGAAGTCTGATCTGGCGCATGGTTAATTCAATGGCCAGCTGACATCCATATCATAAATGCAATTCTTATTTTCTTTTCCTCCTTAGGGTTTTACCCCATCGAACTCTCTGCTAGATTTCAAATAAGCTGACGCCAACCATTTTCTTTAGACATCAATAGTATATACCATAAATCTGGACATATACACTCTAGCAGCATTTAAGTACCTCGCCCAATAATGTGGCATTATATGCGGCTTACTAAGGACATACAGAATATCACAGATCGGCTTCAAGTTAAGCTGTACCCATGTTGTTTTCGTAGCTGTGCTGTGGTGACAACCCCGGTGCAACATGCTCAGCAGGAGGCCAGTGGCAGACTGCTACGCTGGGACAACAGAATGCCAACGACATAACGCTGGGCAACCCGTGCTCCCAGTCCGTGACCGGATTCCGCTACGTCTGGCGAGAGTCACCCTGTCCTCTGGAAGCGTGTGCTCTGTACAGCGTGGAGAACGATCTACCCGCACCACCCTTCATCTACAACGGGGCGATCGTCAACACCGTCGTCGTTTCCTCATAAAAACTCTGAGCTACCGTCAACTAAGAGTCCTTCGTCGGTAACTTCATGTCGAGATCACTTGCTCCGTTTTTGATATCTTGACACACTCTTAATTTGTGAAGGGATCTGATTGGCCAGTATAGGCCACGCCCAACGGTGCTGACCGATGGCGCCTAGGACAGTAGGGGGCGTCCAAAGACCAGACACTTACGTTCGGCTTAGGAGTAGGCTAGTCATATAACTTTAACTACGTGATCTCAATACAGCAGCAGTCTTGTTTATATCACTTTGCTAACATTACATTATTACTAAGGGAAAGTGTAATTCATTCGCTGAATTGGTTTGGGTTTGGCACAATAAACTGGTTGACTTCAAAGGAGTTGTACGCCGCGCAACTGCACAATCGGTATTCGGTGACCGACACATTTTGCGCCATCAATTTTTCGCCATCAGTTTTTCGCCATCGATTTCACTTCTATGTAGGTGTATTTCTTTTCGTCAATCCCACTTCAATTTCGGTATATTTGTTTCATCAATCTCACTTCCATTTACGTGTATTTGAGGAGGCGAAAAATTGATTACGAAAAAATTTATGGCGAAAAATTGATGGTGAAAAATTTACCTAAGACTTAGATACTCAGATACAGGCTAATCGGTGTAAAGTAATCCGTAGTGTTTGTGATGAAAAGTTCCGTTGTCAAACGTACCGAACAAGTGACCGAAAGCCCTCGGTGCGAATACGTCGAGCCAAAAGACTTTTATTAACTAAGTACAAGTAGGCCTAATAATTCAAGTCACCGTCTAGGCCTATTGTTGATTGTCCTTCTCAAATTAAGTTTTATCAGTAAAAACGGCTGAAAGACAAATACTATAGAAACTGTTTCGAGCAAAGACCAAGCTCCATCTAGTTCGAAATGTATTTGGAGATTAACACTGAAGTCGCTGCTTGAAATATTTCTGTTGTTCCAATTGTGAATGGTATATGTCTACACACTAAGAGATACATACATTATAATGCAATACAAGTCATCTAATTCACAGAGAAGAGAACATCAGATCAGAGATGAACTGATGGACTTTTCATGTTGGGTTTCTAAGTCTGACAAACTGACATATAGAGCTGTAACTGATTTTGAGATATATTGTGTGTAGGCTAATAAGTTTATTTAACGACGCATCCAAGACAAGGAGATCATTAGTACATTTTCTTCAATAGGAAGCGAGGAGGGCAATTGAAAATGGGATATTATAGCGTGCCTGTAAAGATGATGATTGTGAGTTTGTAAAATTATTGTTTTGAAAGAAAAAATTAGTGGCCTTTCCGTTGATACTGTACCTGTTCAGCAATTGTGACTGTTTCGCTAACGGAGTATTAGCCACCTGCCTAAGACAGGCAACACTATAAAATTAATTCAAATAATAATAATAGCCTGAACCACCGGCCCACGGCCTTGTTAACTCGACAGAGGGCTCTACCGTATCATTCTCGCAGCTGTTTTATATACAGTGGCCTTTGGTGCTAAGCGCTGATAGGCCTATAGCTTGTCGGCAAGGCCCGAAAAGTGAGCACCACACACCTTAATAAAAGGGAGTCATTGGCGCGAAAGATCAGTTCAGATGCGGAAGAGGCGAGAACTCGTGAGGAAGTGAGAACGCACTGCAAGCGATGATAGACAGCACGCGAAGGGCCTCACTTTGCAATATAGGCCAAAGGGAGTTATCTGATTATTATTTATGGTTTGGTGATATACAGAGGATTAACTGTTTACTTTCTTTTGACGTCGGTGTATACTTCGAATAGAGATGACAGATCCAATTAATTTGTTGACAGATAACGACATAAAAAAATTAGTATATGTGTGCTAATTGCCTGTGTCGCTATTATAGGTTGTACTATAGAGGTTAAGTAACTGAACTGCATTTTAGTAAGATAAATCAAATAACCAAGTGTTACACTGCCTCATTATTAAGAAAATGGCGGAAAGAGATAGCGACAGTCCATTTGAAGGTAGCGATATTGTTAAGATGCACTCATCCACTGTTGTGCAGCGTCAGCAAGAACTTGCACAAATGATACGTGAAATGATAGATGTTGAGTTCGAATCTCACAAAAAGTCGGTGACGACGACTTAGCGAAATTTGGAGATCCCAGTGAACACTATGACAATGCAATGGCGGGAAATACTCTGGCACGAAATAGATAAGCGGGAACAAACCGGGTGCTAAAATTGGCACCTCTGCGATCCAAACGAAAGTCACGGACTTATGTCGCGGCGTGGTAAATGTAGAAATCCTGAATGATAGGCAAGGACGCAACATTATCTGATCTTCAATGTGACGTTTCTTTAACTTGACAACAACACTTCGTACACTTAATATAATTTGAGTGTTTTGCTGATCTAAGACAGGTCAACAGAGCACTTAAATTAGAATGATGCAAAATCAATTTTGAAGTCTGTTATAGCGATTTTCCTTAGCCATATAATAACTGAAATGTTAGATAAACGTTTCGATTAAACATTTGCTAACATTGGACCAACGTTAAAGTAATGTTTATATTTGGTTTACGTAACGCTTGTATAATGTTAGCATGTAAACGTTTTACTGTATAAACATTAAGACAATGGCCGTAGTAGCGCTTAAGTAACGTTTTATGCAAATGTTGGACGAACATTTCTGTTTACAACGCTTACCAATGTTAAAATAACGGTTAAATTATGATATCGTAACGTTTATTAAACGTTTTATGTAAACGTTTTAGAAACATTAAGACAACGGCCAAAACAACGTCTCTGCTAACCATTTCCCAACGTCACAAAACTTCAAAATAGGCTGTCATATTTCACTAATATGTGGCAAAGCCAATAAGTTCACTAACAAGCAACATATAATTCTAAAAAAATGAATAATTCTTGCAGTTTGTCTGGTTATTAATGTCGCTTCTAATCAATATTTCTTCCATCGATCCAGCTTCCAGTTGAACACAATTCTTTGCGTCAGTCCAGTTTATTTTCATCGATCCCGCATCCACTTAAGCAGTTTTTTCTCATCGATACCGCTCCTACATATCCATAATTGTTTTCATCAATGCAGCTTCTTATTAAACAAAATTATTTTAGTCCCTCAAGCGCCTAGTTAAACAAGATTCTATTGATTATTCCAGCTTCGGATTTAAGCAAGGATTATCTTCATCAGTCCAGCTTCTATTTCAAATTGAGAGAGCATGATATAATTATTATAGCTCCTGATTTGTTTAACATACCATATTGTAATTTGACAATGAAGTATAATTTTGATTCAAGTTTCTCCTGAACAGTGCCGGATTAACTTTTTAGAGGCCTGGCGCAAACAATGCAACAAAACTAAAGTATGCCCTCTATCCAATCAAATTATCAAAAAATGGGGAAAAATTAATTATATAGAAAAACATACTTTAATAATTTATGAACACAAAATGAAGCTGTGATAGGATCATAGGAGATTTTTTAATTTTACTTGTTACAGTTCAACTGTTCAAAAATGTTTGTCGAGTTCAAAAGTGTTTCCTTCGCGCTTTTAAAGTAGAGAAAGAATCAATGATATCTTGAAAGTCAAGATCTGTCAAGATTTCCGACTCAATGTTCAAAAGAGTTAAATTTGCCGATCTGTCCTGGCCCATTGTTGACCTCAAAGATGATTTTATGCGTTTTAAATGACTGAATGATCTTTCTCCACTGCAGTTACTTACAGGCAAAGTTAAGTAAATACGTAGTGCAATACAAACATTTGGAAAGCCGTCTTTCAGATTACAGCGGTACATTATATTCAGCATCTTTTGTGGAGTAACTGCTGTACCTGTTTCTGTCGATGGAAGTTGTTTTAACAAAGAGCCCCATTGTATCCATTCGTTGAAAAGTTCGTTATTTACATCAGCTGTATAAAATTCTACAAATGAATTTATTGACTCTGTTGTTTCAGTGCTGTTGCTTTCATCACGATATAAAAACGAACAACGTCGATCAATTTCTGAATAGGCTTGTATTCTTTGGCTCAAATCAGCGACGATGGCATCAATTATGACATAAAATGTGTCAATTTTAAACTTGTCCTTGCCTGTCAAAACAACAGCTGGTTCATCACTGTCATCAGCTTTACGTTTAGGGCGGCGTGCTCGTTTTTGCTTGAAAGTCTTTAGTTTTACTGCAGAAATTATTGGCTTGGTCATTGTATTGCTCAAAATTATGTCTCTGCGAAGTTAGAAATTCCAACAGTGACTTTAAGAGAGCTACAGCTGTGCCAAGATCTATTGTTTCTGATTGGAGAAGTTTAGATGTTTCATTTATTCGCTCTAGTATGGTACTCCAAAAAGATGTTAAGAAGGCAGTTTCACGTTTTACCAATTTTTTAACCAAATTTACAGCATCTGTTCTAGTTTCATTTTTCTGCAATTTGTCATTTCCCAGTGTTTGCAGTGCGGATTTATATGTGTCGTAGTGAAGCGATAAACTACGAAGTGCATCCGCACGTGCCGACCACCTTGTGTCACTTAGACGCCTTGGAAGGCGTGAACGACTTTTATCTTCTGGTGCATTTTGTCCCCTAGTTGTGTTTTCATTTTCTACTGCATTTTTCAAAACAGTCCACCTATAAGTGGATCCTGATAAAAAAGTGTATAAATTTTGAACAAGTGAAAAATATGTTTGTGCACCTGTACACGACTCGGCAGCAGCAGTACCAGACAAATTTAGCGAGTGAGCCATACAGGGAATGTATGGAGCTGTTTTGTTATTACCAGAACACGTGCTTGAACTCCAGAATATTTTCCTGACATATTTGCCGCATTGTCATATGTTTGTCCTCTGCAATCATCCATATTAATTTCAATATCATGAAATGTGCTTGAAATGATTTCAAACAGATGAAGACCAGTATGAGATGAAATTGGACAAATTTCAAAAATCGTTCAATTGGTTCACCATTGCTCTGTATATACCTTACTGCGAACGTTAGCTGATCAGTGTGAGAAATATCTGGTGTTGAGTCGACACTGAATGAAAAATATTTAGCTGCTTGAATTTCAGATGTTATTGTTTTCATAACTTTTCCAGCCATAAGAGCGATGAACTCTTCGTATGTTGTAGAAGATAAGTAAGATGCTGTACCACGACCACAATTTCCATATTTTTTAATATGAGCAGCGATGAACAGATCATATTCTGCAAGATATTCAAGAGAGCCTAAAAAATTACCATTATCAGGACTTCCAAATACTTCTGTTGATCCTCTAAGTGCCAATCCACGTGAGGCAAGAAATTTAACCGTTGATACAACCCGTCTTAAAACTTCCCTCCAATAACTTCTTTCATTTTCAAATTGTTGCACAGTATGCTTATCAAGAGTCTGTACTTTTGACAGACGTGTTGCATAAGTTGTTAGTGCCAGTCTGTGCTCACATGATCGCTCATGATGTGCAAGTCTGTTTATATGATCCCATGAATCAAATCCTTGGTTTGCAAGAGCACTTGCGCTGCTTGAAATAAAAATTTTACAAACAAAACAAAATAAGCGCCCAGTTGATGGCGAATACAAGAGCCAATGTCTGAGAATTTTTTCCCCGTTTGGTGTGATCGTAAAAAAAGCAGAATCGTTTAGTTTTTTTTTGGTACTATTCAATTTTACTTTATTTCCATGTTGTTTTATGGATTTAGAGTACATGCCATCTTGATTACGACATGGTTCAGGTCCCATCTGCAGCCAATAACTGACCAAATCTTCATTTATAGTCCACAGAGCAGCATCTGTTTGTGGCACGTTTCCAACAGATTGATTCTCTTGTTTTAATGGTAGATCTATGGTAGTTTCAGATTTAGGCATATCAATGATATCATTGCTGAAATCAAGGGTGTCTGTTGTTGGCATTAGTGCTGACACTGCTGAGCGGCCTAAGCCTGAACTGCATCCAGCTTCTGACGCTGAGTCGACACCATCTATAAATTGCGGCACTTCTCGTGTTTTTACTGCCAGAAATTTATCAATACTACCACGTTGCTGTTTGCCTACCTCTTCAAGTTCGCGTTTTCTTTGACGTTTCTGCCAACCGGACTCAAATTTCTTCATTTTCTTTAGGCCTACTTATTTTATTTGTTTAAAAATTAAAATTAAAAAAAGAAATAAGCAGCTACATAAACACTAAATAGTAGATAATAATATTACATGGAACATACACTGTGTCGTCTGTACCGTACGCATATCTATATTTTATTTGGTGATGGGGTCGATCCGCGCATAAATTGATTACGTCATACGTCATCATTACAGTACACAATTAATTAGTACGTCATCATTATAATTAGTACGTCATCATTATAGTAGTAGTACTGTAGAAGGCCTGTTTTTATAATGCCACCAAATTTTATATGCAATGCTTGTTTTAGAAATTAAACATTTTAAATAAGCCGGACTGTGACTTATATAAACAAATTCGATCGGATAATCGGATTTCTCAATGTTTTTTAAAAAATTTTACCCCCGAAAGAAGGCCTGGCGCAAGTGCGCCAGTTGCGCCATAGTTAATCTGGCACTGTTTCTGCCTCTCTGGCCATTGGATCATCTCTTAGAACTGAACCTAGCAGTCTCCATAATTGTTTTTTTGTGTGATAAAGTGTGGGCAAATAATACCTGCAACCTCTGGATGCTGAAGAAATGTGATTATTTTCTTATCACTGAGACAAACACATCATCACAAGTGACAGCACAGACTAATAATTTGCCTAAATTGGAGTATATTTCCAGCCTTTACATTTCAAGCATAAAATAGTACCACGGTAGATGCAGTAAAACAGTAAATCCTAAGAACGACATTGTTTCTAAGACTCAAAAAAACAAAAACAATTTATCAAAAGCAGCCTGACAACAATTTGATTTGAACATTTGTACTCTGTAGCAATGCTAGACATTGTTTAATAAATATGACTAATTTCTGAAAAGAAGTTGGCCACAAGGTCAGCACAATCATCAGAATCACTTCGACCAAAGCTTCACGAGTCGGTCATTTCCACCAGAGCAAAACTTCTGATCTGAGCCAACGCGAATACAAGCAACCGTAACGTACCGTAACATACCGTAACATACCGTAACATACCGTAACGTACCGTAACATACCGTAACGTACCGTAACATACCGTAACGTACCGTAACATACCGTAGGAGGCCTGTTTTTATAATGCCACCAAATTTTATATGCAATGCTTGTTTTAGAAATTAAACATTTTAAATAAGCCGGACTGTGACTTATATAAACAAATTCGATCAGATAATCGGATTTCTCAATGTTTTTTTAAATTTTTACCCCCGAAAGAAGGCCTGGCGCAAGTGCGCCAGTTGCGCCATAGTTAATCTGGCACTGCTCCTGAATCGAACATCGCTCGGTGCCTTCATTGAGCATCGTGGAAACGTACGGTGCTACAGCAGCGATCATTTTTGGAATAGAAGTTGGGTCGATTTCGACGACATGTCGAGGTTAGAGGAAATTGGCTCTAGCATCTAGGCTAAACCCTAAAAAGTCCACGGGTCCAATTTTCATGGCCCGACCCAAACCGACCAATTGAAAATGGACCCGAGCCGACTTCTAAAGCCAAATATCTGACTCGACCCAACCCATGACGTAGGCCTACAATTACTAATTTTTTATCGTCAAATTCTAATGTCGTAAAAACGCAGCACAGTCAGACCCCCATATCTGGCTTGGCACGAGACAGCAACTGGCGAAAATTGATCTCTGTGCCCTCTCTGCCCAGTTTCCCCTCTTCACTTTCTCCCCTCTGTTCGGGATTTAGGGGTCACTCTTGACCAAGAACTGACCTTTGCTAAACCTGTCAATAATGTCACTCATAGTTGTTTTTACCAGCCACGCCCATTTCGAATAATATCCCGCTCTCTTACCCTCAGCGCCGCAGCTACTCTGGTTCATGCCTTTGTTACCAGTCGCCTTGACTATTGCTCCTCAATATACGCTGGCCTCCCGCAAGTTCGGATTGGACGTTTTCCACCCGTTTGGAGCGGGTTTTGCGTGCGGCTGCGCGACTGATTGGTGAGATTATCAGAGCAGGTCAAGTATCCGAGTACATGCGGGATGTCTTGCGCTGGTTGCCTTTACCCCAGCGCATCTTATTTAGGGTATCCGCCTTTGTTTCACGTTGTCTTGGCGGTACTGCGCCTGCCTATTTGCAGGAGCTATGTCGCCCTATCACAGCCAGTAGTGGTCGACGACCACTTCGCTCTGCAGTTCATGGCGACCTGATCGTCCCTTTTGCACGTACTTCCATAATGCATCATCGGGCTTTCTCGGTCGTGGGACCTACTATCTCGAATAGACTTCCCATAGAGCTCCGTCTCCTACCTAAGAACTCCTCATCTTCATTTTACCCCTCTCTTAAAACTGCCCTTTTCAGCCGAGGGATAGGCCGGGAGCGCCTACGAGTAGATATCTTGAGGGGGCGCTATATCAAGTATCCATGATTGATTGATTGATTGATTGATTGATTTATCTAATATGATCACAATATTGATATGTGAGGACGCATCAGATAAGATACCATTCGTTTATTCCATTTATTTTGGCCTAAACTTACTTTCTCCATAGATATACGCAAAAGAATTTCGGGTATTTTTGGATACGTAAGAGTTCGGTCCGCATGTCCCAGCGTTTTTGCCCTAATTCCTTCGCCATATTCAAACTATTTGATTTTAACTCATTAACATACTGAATAGCACCGAGTTGAAAATCAAGCTCTGAAAAAAGTTGGTGGGTCGAAATGGGTCTATAGGGCATCTCCCCCCGGCCATTTTCCCCCGTCTGACAATTTCTCCCCCGGATTTTTCCCCTCTGTGACCCAGCTGAACTATTTAAATAGTGCAATTAAATTTAGATAACAAAACGAATTAACATTTATTTCAATTTAAACTATCTATTAATTTAAAATAAATCAAACTAACGACCGAAAGAATTCCGACCGACCGAATTCAATTTCACCTTTGCATTACATTCACTTAAAGCTGTCCCTGCACCTTTCGACGTTCGCTCTCATAACTAACGACGTTATATAGTTGCTAATTTTATGTTTAACATAAACATAGCCGTTTAACGCAACTTTGTTCTTTCCAAATACACTAGCTACAATTGCCACATCCATCTCTTCGGATTTCTCGTCTAATAATTTTATCTTACAGATTCATGAAAGATTATATAGCAAGAGCCAGGCTAAATATCAAAACTTTGTTAAATATCTACCTAAAGCATCAAAGTGAGACACATTTGATTAAGTAAGGTTGCTGGTTGTTCACCAGTTAACTATCAATTAATTAAGCAGGCCCATTAATTAACACGCCTCCATGATCAACTATTCTTCTATTTATTTTTGATTCAACATTTGCCTTAAGCATCAAAGTGAGACACATTGAATTAATGTTGCTGGTTGTGTTTTAACATCAAACCCGTTTTATGATCACAGGGGTGAAAAATCCGGAAGGATTGTCCTACGGGGGAAATGTCTGGGAAGAAATGTTGGGAGAGATGTCCGGGGGAAATGTCCGGGGGGAGATGTCCAGAACCCGTCGAAATGGGTCCGGGTTTGGAAACCGACCCAATCCGACCCGACCCGCCTAATCTGCAGATAATCGTTATCTGACCCGACTCGCGGGTCGACTGGACCCGTGTACAACTCTGGGTTGCACGTATAATGTTGATCAGTTTGGTAATGATGCATGAGAACCAGGTCAGATAATTAAAATTGTATCCAATATCGCACACCATTGGCCCAGAACATGGCCACTGAAAATGTGGTTCTGAGTGGTGTACCTTGACCGTGAGTATTGTCCATCTGTCACGACTTGATTAGATAAAGTAACTGCTACTCATTTGCATATTGATTTCACAAACCTGGACTAGGTTATATAAGAAGACCGATTGATCCACGGAACTGCTTGAATAGCTACACTTATATCGTGGAGATGGGCTGCAGTTGGATCTTGGGGTTTGTCTGCGCTTTTGTCGGATGCCTAATTGGGGTCCGAGGACAGGACTGTGGTGCCTTCCAGTTTGCGTCATACTATGGCAGTTCCATGGTGCTGCAGCAGGCCCCTGCGAGGCCGAGGATCTGGGGTTATCGCCCCGTTTTTAGCGATCAAGTGCAGGTTGAGATTGCCGGGGCGCAAACAGTAACTGCCGCTGATGGAACTGGTAAGTCGTCTCGTTTCAATCTTTCCCTCTCCTCTTTGCTCTCTTTTTTCAAGCAGTTTCTACACCCCTGCCTCTCGCCTCAATTCTTTGACACTCGTCCTCTAATATAGCCATATGGCATTATACTTACAGCCAGTGGCGATTCTAAACTTTTCCTTTAAGGGGGGAGGGGGCGATATCATGGACGTCTGCATCGGGTGGGACAGTTAGAACCGGTTGCCACTTTCCCCCGAGCTCCTTCAATGTAGGCTATTGCACTTGTGTTGTATTTAATTATACCGCTACTATTTCAGTCTATGTCTCTCTATGTCAGACTCTGGTGACTTCCCGCTTTGAATAGTGCCACTTTTTCATGACCATGACGGTGCCGTCACAAATTGTTATTGATACATTGTTATCTTTAAAAAACATCTTGGAATTAGAGAGGAGATACAGTAGTCCATCTCTCCTAACCCAAATCATATTCAGTCTGCCTCCTCTGACTTCAAATCCTAGCGACCCCACTGCTTACAGTAATGTTATCATAACAACATGCATAATTTACAAAAAAAAGCATCAAGCAACTTGTAGGCCTACATGCAGACCGAGGCCAGCAGAGAGGGCGCAGAGGGCTCCCGGTGATTTTTGGGAGTACCTTGGAAGGTCTAGATGCCGTCGGATGGGAACGCGCACCTGCAGGGAATCAATTGACGCTTACAAATCGTGCCTAAATTATTGGAGTTTTTTTTGATTGCAGCCCCAGATGGCACTCCCATTTGGACAGCAGAGTTCAATCCTCTAGCAGGAGGATCTGGTCCTTACACCATCACAGCCACTATTGGCGCCTGCTCCATCCAGTTGAACGATGTTCTTGTTGGCGACGTCTGGTTCTGCTCAGGCCAAAGCAACATGCAACACACTTTGCAAAATGTAGGCCTCAACCAGAATTTGTTTCTGGAAAATTTGTTTACTCTGTACTCTACATCATTCTTAAAAATTGAATCATGTTATCTTATGAGTGAGCGGGTTCGACTCTCGTCTGAGGCGTCACTGTGTGAGGACCTTGAATAAGTTCTTCACACACAATTGCTGTGCATTACAACTGCAGTTGCGCCGTCGAGGCGTGTGTGCACTTCTGAACTAAACTGTAAGAAGGGCGATATCAAATAACAGCTGTATTGTATTGTATGAGCTCAAGATTTTTCATTTGTTGATCAGTATTCCTAACAGAAATGTTGGCCTGTGTGCAAAATTATACGATCAATATCTTTTGAAAGGGCTTGGTAATTATTACTTGTCACTGCACAAGTCCTGGCTGATGATCGACTTACTTGATTGAATGTAAAAGGATTGTCAATAGTGAAACCTGGTTTTTGTGAGAAAAAAATGTACGAATAGAATACAAATATTAGGAAAATTCAACAGATATTTTCTTTCTACGACTATACATCATTTTGTCACGATCCAAATAGACTGCATGCTCTCTAATATTTTACCCGCAGAGGGTTTCAACTGGGTTTAGAAATTGATTAGCCGATGACATGTTGATAAAAATTGAATTCTCCTTTTGCATCGTAGATTGACGATCCTGAACCAGAAATTGCTGACGTCGTCAACTATCCGAATGTCCGTACTTTCTTTGCTGGTCTTGAATGGTCTGATACGCCTCAATACGACCTCATTAGTGTGGCACAAAACTGGGCTGTTCCTACGCCAAGTACGTATGACAATTAACCATTCTGTTGGTCCTAGTCGGAATATTAGGCCTACTACTTGAGTTTATGTTGTTCACAAGTTTGGAATCGAAATAAGCATTGCTTTTGAAAACTCTAAATCTAAGCCAAGAATGGGGCAACTATTATTTATGTGAGTAGCCTACGGTTTGGATGGTAGGCCTACGGATTTGGTAATAATATGACCCAAAAAGTCCTCGTTTTGTTAGTACTTATAAGTTAAGATGAACTTGGCATTTCTAAATCCAGCTAGCTAGGTATGCTTGCAGTCGGCCAGAAGAGTTTGCGGTGTGACATACCGTTTCATACCGTCCCTTTTCAAGCCCTGGACAGAACCAATATGTTTGGGCTCCCTACGGGTCACACCGTCGCACAAATATGTATTGTATTTACGAAATTCTAAATTGCTTCTCACAGTAGCTAGGCCTGTGACAATCAGAGCTAGTCGCTGGCATTGCAAAAAGTCTCATCAGATATGAAGTCCTAAGAGCAAGGGCAGGTAGCAGATAGTATCCACAGATCATGGAGCGAGTGGTGGAGGGAATGCATATTCGTCCAAAGCAAGGATCCAATTAACACGTAAGCGCGGTATTGGGCAAAACCCGTTCAAGTCCGATGTACAGGATAAACCAAAAAAAGTAACCCCAACTGATTTTTGCTAATATTTCGGCCAAAAGTAGGAAATATTAAATGACATCTTACAGGCTGAAAGCCAATTCATATTTGCATATAACCGCTAAAATTGACTAAAATATTTCAAACAGAGCAAAAGTTATATCACTTTTAATGTGTGGAACTACTGATTTTTGATGATCAAACAAGATCTATATATATATCGCCGCAAAAGTTATAAAAGCAAATTTATGAAGTCCCATTTCAAGTAGTTTTAATAAAACACACTTCATATTTATTATTATTGAGAAAACAAACTGGGAATTATCGCATATGGAAGTCACTTTGACGTCATCTAGCAAGCAGTCGATTAAATTGGTGAATATAAATGTTTTGCGATTAATCATTTTATGATAGCATTTGCAACAAAATAAACATGGGCAAGGTGTCCATGACAGATAAAATGCCTATACAGACACTTCATGAATCATGAGCATGATCTTGGAGCCAAATCTGTAATCAGAGCTCACTCTGAAATCACTGGAGCTGCGCACTTATAAAAAATATGCGGACGCATTGATGATGGGGTGGGCTGTGGAACGTTGTAAGGGCAGTGGAAGGCAGAAATCTATCGGCACCCGAACAAATATCGAGCATGCTGACGAACTTACTTGCTCACAGAATAGAAACATCAGAAATCATCTCAGTACTCGGCGAATTTCAGCAGAGTTGAGTATCAGCCGCACGTTTGTTAGAAGATTTGCCAAAGAAGATCTGAACCTCACCGCTTTTCGTCGTGTCCCTGGGCAGAATATCACCGATGCAATGGTCCCCAACCAGGTCTTCAAAACTTGCCAAATATACTCGGAATATGTGTGCATGCTGGTGTTAGACACAGTTTGTGAAACAATATGAAGTCTGTTTTATAATAGCTACTTGAGATTTGACTTCATAAAACCGTTTTTGTAACGTTTTGCTGTACAAAATGTTTTGAACTATCAAAAATCAGTGGTTTCTCTCACTTAAAGTGATATAACTTTTGTTCTGTGTAAAATAGTTTAGTCATATTTTGCAGATATATGTAAATATGAATTAGCTTAGCGACTGTAAAATTTCATTTACTAATCTCCACTTTTGGCCGAAATATTGGCAAAACACATGAGGTGGATACTTTTTAATGGCCCACCCTGTATACCAAGAGGTGAGGTGTACCTAAAGAACGGAGAGCTCGACGGATAAGGTCACAAAGATATGGTGGCCGGGGCCTGACTCAAAAACGTTCAGAAAGTAAGGAAAAGAATTTTAAAACGAGAGGGTAAAAATATATAGTGTCTACACTGGCTTTCGCTCTTAGCCCGCTTGGCCCATCTATGGAATCAGTGTTCGGTCATGAAGGTAGAGAGATATGTGAAATGCGAGGAGGGCGAGACGCTGCATTTAGTAACGATTGAAGAGGTGACAGACGGTGGAGACAGCTCGCCTGACAGCTCTAAGACGTCTCAGCTAAGTGATAGAAACTAGACCGAGAGAGCTTAGATAATGTGAAACGAAAGAATACACGTCAAAAATTTGTCCCCGTTGAGTTTAAGGAGCTGCTGACGGGTGCCAAGCCAGATCAGCTGAGTTTTCGTAGAATTGAGAGAGAGCCGATTCGAGGACATGTAGCAATGGTATTCTGAAGAAAGAGACTCAATAGATAGAGAAAGGACTATTGAACTGATCTGCAGTCGGACCATTAACAAAAGCCATCAGCATGGGAATATGGGTCCTATATCGGCCCCATGTGGGCATGCTAAGCTGAATCAATTACGATATAAATGACTCAAAATCAAAGAGGCCTAACTGCTAGAAATCTTCACCAGTTACTCAATCGTTTATAGAGGCCATTCGTACAGTACAATCAATTGTTACAACGATAGTTCAGTGAATCTCGAGAAACGTTCAGCCAGAGGTTGAAGCCAGTAGTATGTCTACCTATTCGACAGCTAACATTCGTGGCTACTCTGCCGTCTGCTGGCTGTTCGGTCGTAACCTCTATCAGAAACATGGGGTACCAATTGGACTGATCGAGTCCAACTGGGGAGGTACTCGTATCGAGAGTTGGATGTCTCCAGACGCTATTCCCGTCTGCTTCAATCCAGTGACCGGGTGAGTATTGATGGTCAACGAAGATTATGGGAGCTCCGTATTAGACAAGTTGATGAGTTAGCAATAAACATTTATGGCTACTTGCTGTTCTAATCTTATGCAAGCTAATCATTGGCGGAGATTTAGGATGACAGAAGGGAATGCTACCCTTCAAAATTTCAAGAGGAGGGGATGGAGCTGCCTATATGCACAAATATTTCATAAATATTTCATGAAAATTTAAAATGTCTACAGTTCATCCTTTTTTACTTCATCCATGTGGTTGGGAATTGAAATTTTTTCCGACCTGTCCCCCAAAACCCAGGTCCAAGTCTCCGCCTTTGAAGTAATGTAATGTGATGTAGGGCCTAATGCAATGACTTCTACACCACTAGTAAGTCTATTATAATGCACTAGGTCTCAAATGACTGCAAGCTTAATCGTGATGGACAAGGCAGTCTGAGTTGTGGTCGTTTAATGTGAGACAGAAGATAACATTTGCTAGAAGGAAAAGTAGAAATTGAATTAGAAATGGGAAATAAGAAGGAAGTGTGCAAACATTTTCGATGAAGCTACATGTAAATCTAGTACAAGACGATGACTTAGTTATCGACAACAATTATTTTATGAAGTTAGTTACCTATTCTGATGCTGATTATGGGTTCTGAAAGGGAGCCATATTTATTCAAATGTGCCTGTAGGCCTATTTATCAATAGATCAGTAAATAATCTTTGAACCAGAAACTATCATGATTTGATTTCTTGAAAGAAATTTACAAATATATCTGCAGTACAGATTAACGTGCATTTTCCATTTAATGAATCACTCTAATTGGTTTGAGAAATTCTCTTTTCTAGCAAAGTATGTCAGAACGGTTTATATTTTAGGGGTGGTGCGCCAAATGGACCTTCCCAACTGTTCAATGCTATGGTCAATCCATTCCTGCCATTGCCGATATTTGGTGCAACTTGGTATCAGGGTATGTAATTAAAGCATCTCTTCATGATTGTTTCAATTTTTATTTTCCTGTCCTACATTCCTTTAATGAATATTTATTCTTGTATATGTTATGTCGAATCTTAGTTTTTGACTTGTTTAGTTCTGTAATTATGCTTATTCAAAAAGGAACAAATTCCTTTTTAGACTACTGACAATTTTTGGGTAATTTATCATTTGTTCAAATTACAAAAATGTGAAAAAGTTTAGATATTTCAATTGATTCTATTATGAGAAACTTAGACTTTGTTAGGGCTACAGTAACTGCCATAGTAGGTAGCATTTCTAGGGTACTGTTATATGAATCGTTTCTGGAATACTGTTTATATGAACCATTTCAGAGATGTATGTATGTATGTATTAAGCTATTTATATAGCGCCTTATAAGAACCTCTCGAAGGCGCTACTGTTTATATGAACTGTTCCATAGATACTGTTACATGCACTGTTTCAGAGCTACTGTGATATGAATTGTTTCAGAGCCACTGTCGTACGAAACTGTCATACGAATTATTTCATAGATACTGTTATACGAATTGTTTCAGGGCATTGCCATTGGGACGATAGAATTTGCAACTAAATTCATGAAGTCGAATGCTTTTTCAGGTGAATCCAATACTTACAATTCTAACCTCTACGGCTGCGCTTTGAAGGCCATGGTATCTGACTGGCGAGCCAAGTGGTTTGCCAACAGTCCAACCATGGATGCCACATTTTCTTTTGGTGTCGTTCAGGTATGCTTCTAGCATCTTTTTAGACATGCAGCAATAAGATAAACTTGATGTTCAAGATACACACCTTTGCAATGTATTGTATTTATAGCGCCTCTAGAACATTACAGCCTAATAAGAGCTAAACCTGTTTGGTAAATTCATAATTATAGATAATTACTGTTTTTTACAACATTATTTAATTGTCCCAAGGTGCTAAACATGAACGGCTAAGTAGAATCCCCAAAGAAGAAGTGTATTATGCACAAATGTGTATAATATCCAGGGTAGGGAGGAGATCATCGGAAACAGTTTAGTGTCTATGCTGGAGGTGACCCTGTACTTACGAAGATAACTCTCAGTTTGCAATCAATACAACGCAACCGTGGCTTATACTAAATTCAGAAGTGTACACATGCAGTCGGACAGAAATATTAATGATGCATGGCAATAATTTAAACTGAAGGACAAGCTATCAGTCCTTACACAAAACAAAGAAGGCTCAACTCGTACTCTAAACACGACAATAAGAACACTAATCTATTATTTTGGCGGAGCTGCATGGAAGCAAAATACGCAATTGCGTGCCAAAATAAAAATAAAAAATCAATTTTTAACGAAATTATGGTACATCTTTCAATATCTTTTCAATGAACATCATGTGCGGAACATGCGTATTGCCGCTCTTGCGTACCAAATTTTCAAGGCCAGCGCCTCCGATACTCTAATCAATCATTTACATTGCCCCTATAATATTATGTGGAAGACAAGATAATGTGGAGAGACAAGGCTTACTTCTCACATAATGTTAAAAGTTAACAAATACGGAGGCTACAGGCGTAGGCTTATGCACTTTGATTTATGTATTTATGCTTCTAGACTATCATAGAGTGCATTTACAAGGATAGCTCCAAGCCCCGTGCTTAGTGTGCTTAATGGCTCTGCTTGTAAGGCTCTCTTGAATCTCTTGCATTGCTAATGGCTTGGCTTGCAAGAGTCTCTTAAATCTTGTGCATTGTTAATGGCTCGGCTTGCAAGAGTCTCTTAAATCTTGTGCATTGTTAATGGCTCGGCTTGCAAGAGTCTCTTAAATCTTGTGTATTGTTAATGGCTCGTCTTGCAAGAGTCTCTTAAATCTTGTGCATTGTTAATGGCTCGGCTTGCAAGAGTCTCTTAAATCTTGTGCATTGTTAATGGCTCGGCTTGCAAGAGTCTCTTAAATCTTGTTTCGTTGTTAATGGCTCGGCTTAGTATGTCCTTTACTGTTTCTGACCAACTTCCGTTGGAAAGTGATCTCGATGCTACACCTCTATCACAAATTCCACATCAATTTCATACTCATTCACAATGCGTAAATTATAGGAATCAAACAATTCTTATGCAATACATGTATCCAACCCATATGCTTCTGCACTTCCATACACTTGCGTAAATGATGTATGCGTCTCATGGGGTCCACTCAGATGCATTCTATAGTAGCCTTAAGACCGTTATTTCAGCTGGGGTTGAGTCGGGAGCGCTCATGAGCAAGGAGCCTTGAAGGAGCGCAATATAAATTTTCATGATAATTGAATGAATGAATGAAAGAAGAATTAAATGTGAATTTTATTCACTCACAATGCGTAAGTTATCTGAATCAAAAATTTTTATTTATTTATTTTATTTATTTATTTATTACCGAAATTTGATACCGCCATTCTTCCAACATTTTTTGCTCAGAAGTGCATGCCTCGACGGCACAATTGCAGTTGTACTGCAGAGCAATTGTTTGCGAAGGACTTGCTCAAGGTCCCTACAAAGTGACTCCCCGGACGAGGATCGAACCCGCTCGCTCAGCACACACTGAACGTTACGGGCTGACCGCTCTTACCGATCGGCCACCGTGCCACACTTATGCAACACATGTACCCAATCCAGATGCTTCTTCACTTCCATATACTAGTGTAAATGATGTATACGTCTTAAGCCTATAGAGTCCACTCAGATCCGTTTTATAGTAGCCTTAACACAGTTCTTGAGTTGGGAGCGCTGCTGCGTAGAAGCCTCAAAGTGACGCTATATAAATTTTCGTAATAAATGAATGAATGAATGAAGAATTACATGTGAATGTAATTTTTATGTACCTTTAGTTGGCTCCTAACCAAGATAACGATGCTACGACTGGATTTCCCGACATACGCTGGCAGCAGACAGATTCCTTTGGCTACGCCCCAAACGCAAACATGGAAGGGTTCTTTCTGGCAGCTGCTCATGATCTGCCCGATTTTAATTCACCATACGGAAGGTAGGCACCATTTCTGCAGATCAATGGACTCCTTGTGAAAAGAAATCAAATCATAGGGTATTGGCAATAAAATTTTCACCTATGTTTAGAATTATTTATCCCTATTTGATAGATTTTCTAACTTGGCTATATACCAGGGGTGTAACAATCGGTAACAAATGGGGCACCGGCCCCCCAGTTTGTTTCAAAACTGGGGGGTAAAGGCATCCCCAGTTTTAGTGCTCAGTGCCCCCAAATCGGTTCTTTTTTTAGTTTATCCAGTGGCTTTTTAAGATTGCCTTTGTTAAAATAATTTGTGCCCCCCTCATTTTTCAAATTTCTGGGGTGCCGAATTCAAAAAGTGGGGGCAAACAAAATTTTTGCGCTTCGCGCAATACTTTCAAAATTATGCTCCCCACTTTTCAAAACCTTGTTACACCTCTGCTATATACAATAATTCTAATATCACTGGCTGTCAACCCGTGAAGAATCACGGGTCGGAAAATATAATAGCTCACGATTCAACCCGTTTCCTCTCATTGCACAGAAAGACTACAACTTGCGCCCCGAAGGCAAGGAAATTCAGCGGCCGTCGCAATGTTTACCCGTGAAACGCCCTCTGAACAACATAATGATTGCGTATATTAGTAACGGGGATTCAACCGATTACAAATCGAGTTTCATCCATTAAGTGTGCCTATTTCATTTGAATAACTGCAAATATACTTACATTACACGATCTGAAAATATAATAGCTAACGATTCAACCCGTTTCCTCTCATTGCACAGAAAGACTACAACTTGCGCCCCGAAGGCAAGGAAATTAAGCGGCCGCCGCAATGTTTATCCGTGAAACGCTCTTTGAACACATTGTTTACACGCGTATATATACTATAGTAACGGCGATTCAACCGATTCAAAATCGAGTGTCATACATTAAGTGTGCAATTCATTTGAATGAATGCAAATATACTTACACGATGTATTTAATTTTAATAACTGCAAATATAGTTACACAGATGTGACTAACACTTGTTTGAAACGCGAATTGGATCCATTTTGTAAAATGGACTCTTGCAACGAATAAATGTAGGTCAACTTCTGTCCAATCACGCGTCTTAGATTCAACTTCTGTCCAATCACCCGCCTTAGAGGTGACTGACAAAGCACGTGACTTAGGTAATTATATAGATAGATTGCACATCGATAGAATGTGATTTTGGTTGTGACAAAAAAAATGTCATCCAAATGAATTGATGAAATATGTATATTAATATCAATAGATAAATTTACTTTAATTACCGCGCGCAAAATACCGCGCGGCCAATAACCACGCGTGGCTAATTAGGCCTACCGCGCCGATCATAACCGCGCATTTCGTCATTCATATCAAAGGATGGCACCGAGGCTTCGGTGAGCTTCTCGGTGCCAACGATCCTTCCATCTGGAAGTTCATCGAGGGTCTACAGAAAGAGCAGGACACGAATGAGCTGACAATTAAACAGTACGTCGCTGGCCAGGAAACAGCTGCTGCGGGCCGAAAAATCTTCAAAGACACCCGGCCCGAATCAAAGTCATCGTCGCCTAATACCTTAATCGTCCTGTGTTGGATTATCTTCATAGCATCGCCCATAACTACATATCTAGTTGTAAACTTCTTTTTTCATTCATTGTGCAAGACGATAGATGAACTATATATATATATATATATATATATATATATATATATAATATTTGTAGCTTACTTTGCCTTAAAATATACTTTGATTTCTATAATTATTGTGTTGTGCTTCTCATATGCGCGCTTATGATCGGCGCAGTAACGAGCCACGCGCGGTTATTGGCCGCGCGTTTTTGTGCGCGCGCTTATTAGCCGCGTGGTATTGCGCGCAGTTATTGAAGGATACCATATCAATAGTATATACCCATATTGAGTTCTAAAGACTAAAAGTCTCTTCAGTTTTCAGATCATTAGAAAACCCTGTCAGGCTATCACTGATCGCACTCTGCTAGTGCCAGTCCGAAGCCTGGATAGAGGAAGAGGGCGATGCTATTATTCTTAAACGGACAATTTCTAGAGCGCCGTAACGCAGTCTTGCCGCTACAAGGGCGCTATTGGTCCTCGTTATCCCACAGTGTCGTTAAAATGCAACTACTACCACCAATAATAGTAGTCAAATCTAGTGCTTTCTCTTATTCAGTTCGACAAGGTTAGCCTATCCAATAGTTCCTCATTCCTAGTTTTCGTGATTGTATTTTTTTAATTTGTGATTGGAGATTTTTCACATCCTCTTGTGTGAAAATCATCTAATTGTGTCAGCAACTTATCTGTGCTTATTTGGAATTGCAATGTGATTTGAATGTAGCATCCATCCGAGGTACAAGCGTCAGATCGCCACTCGTTTGGCACTGGCGGCTTTTAACGTAGCCTACGGTGAAACTGATTCCGGAATTTTCCAAGGACCCATTCCGACTGCGTTTGTCAACGAAGGCTCGGCTATCCGAGTTTTGTACAGCGTCCCATTGCAATATCGCGCAACAGATGGATTCGAAGTAAGAACCAGTACAGAATTAAGATAAGTTATAGCAATAAAATATCTCGGTAAACTCAGCATTAAAATTATTCCTTAGAAGACTTATTAAACTCGATGCTCTAAAGTTTTAAATCTTTCTTTTTCTTAAATCCAATCGTAAACAAAAGCAGGATATAAGAATTGGCTATGCAGTCACCTATTTTCAAGTTTCATCTGTTTTTTTAGTGTCCCAAGACCATTTCATTTGTACAGGCTAAAGAATGCTTTCACATAAAACAATTTCACCTTAGTATATACCTATGCCATCGTATAATCTATGTTGTTCGTCAACCTCTGAAATTCTCTGATGCACTCTGATCTGGTGCATGGTTTATTCCATGGCCAGCTGGTATCCATATCACAAATGCAATTCTTTTTTTCTTTTCCTCCTTAAGGTTTTACCCCCATCGAACTCTCTGCTAGATTTCAAATAAACTGATGCCAACCATTTTCTTTAGACATCAATAGTATATACCATAAATCTGGACATACACACTCTAGCAGCATTTAAGTACCTCGCCCAATAATGTGGCATTATATGCGGCTTACTAAGGACATACAGAATATCACAGATCAGCTTCAAGTTAAGCTGTACCCATGTTGTTTGCATAGCTGTGCTGTGGTGACAACCCCGGTGCAACATGCTCAGCAGGAGGCCAGTGGCAGACTGCTACGCTGGGACAACAGAATGCCAACGACATAACGCTGGGCAACCCGTGCTCCCAGTCCGTGACCGGATTCCGCTATGTCTGGCGAGAGTCACCCTGTCCTCTGGAAGCGTGTGCTCTGTACAGCGTGGAGAACAATCTACCTGCTCCACCCTTCATCTACAACGGGGCGATCGTCAACACTGTCGTCCTTTAACCTTAAAAACTTTGAGGGTCATTCGTTGGCAATTTGACGTCAAGATTGCTTGCTGTTTATTTTTTTGACACACTCTTAATTATTAAGGAAAAGTCTAATTCATTCACTGAACTGGTTTTGCAAAATAAACTGGTTGACTTCAGAATGGGTTGTACGTCATGCAGCAGCACAACTGGTACTCGAGTGTAATCGATGTAATGTAATCTGCGGTGCGTTTGTGACGAAAAGATCAGTTAAAAATGTACTGAACGAGTAACCGAAAGTGCTCGGTGCGAATACGAGTCAAAACACTTTATTAACTAAGTACAAGCAATTATTCAAAAGTTGCAGTGTATCATCATTGATGGTCCTTCTCAAACGAAATCTTGTCAGTAAAAACAACTGAAAGACAAATGCCATAGAGAATGTTTCAAGCAGAGTCAAAACTCCTGCCAGTATAAGACTTCTGTGTTAAATGTTTACACAAAAAACTACCCACACAAATACTTGCCCCGTGTAACTGGTGTAGAATGTGTATTGTCAAACAACAGCAATTTCACCAAGGATCAATACCAAGGATCAATACCAAATAGATTGTTATGTAGCATAACTCAGGATTGAGCAAATAGACTACCAGAAACGGCATTGATCGTAGCTTAACCACTTAACAACATTACACATCATTAAAGGGTTAAGACTTATTCATACACAAATAGTCAGGTTAACTATCTAGATAGAAGTAACACATTTGTTTTTGGCAGAATTTCTCAGATACAGCAAATGACTCAAATGAAAGTGAACGTCGAAAGTAAACATACTATGCACTCAAACTAACTTTAGAAAGATCTATATCTTCCTAGATGAGAGGGAAGGAAATAAACTTAGAAAATTTGAAAAGAACAACCTCCTCTGACCAAGAAAAACCAAGCAGGAAAAATACTTGATATGAAAAAGTAAAATGGCCAAATCATACATAATTGACAAGATCAAATTGGTTTTCTTGATACGTTTAGGCAAAGAAACTGAGAGTGCAATATTAAAGCAATTCTTTGTTTTCTAATAGGCTTAACTTTAATATTATTCAAGACATAAATTAACTCTTTAGCCATTGTTTTCTAATAGGCTAAACTTTAATATTGCTCAAGACATTATTAACTCCTTCGTCCTGACTAAGTTGAACTTAATTATGCACGACATGAACTGACTTATATTGCACTGATTACCAAATAATACATCAAATAAACAGGTTTTGTTGCAACTCTGAAACAATGAGAAACCTGCATGGACCTTCTCATTCTATGAAGGAGCCAGTCAACTTTAGTAGTATTCCATATGGGGATTTGGGGCCCATATGGGGCCCAAGACAACGTACAAATACTTTGAATGGCATAAAAAAGCCAAAACCAAATTAACCACACCTGATTTGAAATAAGAAAATTTGCATTCCTAAAATACATATCCCACAATCAAAAAACACAGCAAATAACAACAGACATCGTGTGATATTATGGGAGCAATACTGCTAGATTTAACGGTGAGAAAATTTCATAAGCCATCACCATAAATTTTCATACGAACTAAACACTGGTCGAGTCTGCAGTGTAACACAATCAAGCATTCATAAAGACTTCATAAGGGTATATACAGACAGCTCAGCCAATGAAAAAGGATATTACAATGTACCTACAGTCCTACACATATCTACACATACAACAATGACTACTACAACAGCTCAAGCAAAGCTCAAGTATACAACTTCAAAACAAACATAATACGAATCTGTGCAGAGTCACCCGAGAAATAGAAACAGAAACGAAATAAACTGACAGAAATTCATGAAACAATAACTAATGTTATGCAGTCAGGCAGAATTAGTGAAAATTTTTAAAGAATTTGGCAGTTAATGGAATAATTCATAATACAATTTGGAAAATGCTTTGACCGAGTAAAAATTATGTTTCTTGGTCCAATACACTCTGATAGAAATCTGTTTTCTTGATCTTCATCACTTGGTTCCACCAGGTTTATGGTCAAACACCATCCAATATCGCATCTCCCCACGTACCTCGGAAAATCTACGTTATTGCTTTTCCCTGGTTTATTGCAACCAGTTCAGCCTACAGTTTTCAGATTCTTTCCACGACCTAATATATCTTACTCCAAATTTTCGTTGTCCCAAATGGTGAGGTATACAAAGCAATACTGTCTTGATATAAATATCTTCTGACCTCCACTCATCAGCCAGCAGTAACTAACTCAAATTCGAGATCTGTTGAAGCATTAAACTGACTAACACCCGTACAACACCAAACTGCATTTAATTTGCACGACTACAAATGAAAAGAAAAGATCGTTAGCTGAAAAAATAATACTGATAAATACAATATAGCGAACTAGACTGTAAACCGCCAATTGTGACAAAACTCAGAAACAAAATAGACGCATAATGAAGCTGTGGCTAATAAATGGCGCGAGTATTGGAAACATTCCATCTGGACAACTACACACAAAATGTATAGTGCAGAAACATTGTTAAAAATATAAACTTTGACAAAATACTAACTGTAAAACAAGCAACTATTACGGGTCATCCAAAGCAATACTGAAAATTCATCCAATCTTACGTTTCCCGGCAAAATCTTAAGCACAACAAAGCACGGAGGAGATGTTGACAGACAGACTACATTCAATTAACAAAATGAATAATATTAGCCGATAAACATAAAACACGCATGACAACCCAAAACGAGCTGCCCGCACAACGAGGGAAAGCCCAAACTTTTTCTGTTGTATGAAATACACTTTCATCAACCATGGGGAGCAGGCAGTGCCAGACATGTTTTGGGAAAGGTTAAGACGAGCAGAGCCATGCTTGCTAGACATGCATCTGTTACATGTTTCTAAAAAGAACATGCAATGGTAAACCTCACATAAGCATAACTATGGCAATTGTTAATGTAAACCTATCTAACATTTTATTTATTTACTACTGGTTTGTTCAAAGGGCTAAGCATTGCCATCACAACAGTGACTCCTTTCTCTGTAATTTGTTTTTTATAAAGGTATGTGCAAATTATCGAAGAGAGGATTACACAAAACTATCGTTAGTGAAACTTGAGCATAAACTCCAGAAAACAGCAATAGCTCAAAGCAGAACTACACATTTGAAGAAAATTCTTCAAGTAGTTGACCAGCTTGGCAAGAAAGCCCAAGGCAAGCAGGAACACAGATGCAGATAAACCATATAAATTGTAAAAGCATAAAAATAAAAATGCAACACAAATTTAAATTCGAAGGTAAATGAATCATAATCACAACATTTTGTCATACACAATTACACATGCAATGATAAACCTCCCACAAGCATAACAGCGGCAATTGTTAATGTAAACCTGACTAACATTTAATTCATTGACTCGTTTATTCACGGGGTTAAGCATCGCAAATCACAGCTAACTTCAAAAAATTAGATAAATCAGATATTCACCAATTCACAAGAAATTCAATTCAATACACGACAACTAATACGTAAAACTAATAACAATAATCATTGTCCAATAAAGTACATCACATACAGATGTCTTTTCACAGTATTCACATGAAGGATTTGAGATATTTTGGTTTAGAGTCGTATTATAGGTAATTAACAAATGATACAGAGGCAAATGAGCTAGACAACTCTTGCAAATCTTGTGCCATACACGCTGCTACTCACATGATAGATGTATACAATTTTAGAGCCATTGTACTCAAAGTTTAGGATTGTAGTATTGCAGCAAGGTTACAAACTTCTACATCAAAATTAAAAAACCTCAAATTTTCAAATTTACAGATGCACTGGAATGGAAACGGCCATGATGAAGCATTTGCATGCACATACATACTGCCTAAAGAATTTCCACATCGAAAGAATGTCCACATCAAAATGAGTAAAGGTCAGAACGGGGTCAAAATGAGGTCAGCTGAATTCAACAGTCAACAGAGGTCAAAGGTCAATGTCATGATGAAGGTTACAAATGAAAACAACAACAATCAGAAGTCGTGTAATGTGCACATTTCAAATACTATTGTGTAAGAAACAAGTAAACACTCATTAAAAATGCGTATAGATAAAAAGGCATGAACACTTGAAAGCGAACCATTCACGAGATCAAAGAAGAATGTTAATAGTAGAGGTCATGAACTCGTACACCTGGAGATCAAAGGTCACAATCGTTGGTGAAAAGCACCAAAAACAAACACAGAGAAAACAGAATGCAAGATAATGGCAAAACCGGACACAAACATAATTATAAAGAAACAGAAAACAACACATGAGAATGACTCGTTATTTAAATAAATATGGAGGCGACCATGTTTAAATGATATGTGAAAATACACTATAAGCCCCAAGCAATGCGAAACACTGCGGCAATTCATGTTTACGATATTGTAAAGATAACAACACGTCAATAAGTTCTGTTTCTGGCATAATCCAAACCAACAATGAAATATGAAAAACTCAGCAGTTTCAATCAGTAAAAGATCTGGATGAATCTAAGTGCTTTGAAAGGAGTATTTCATTATAAATAAAATCGGACAGCTTGTTCAATGTAAGTAGTAACAGTATATTCCAGAACAAATTGGAGAGATTCTGATCTGCTTAGCTACTTGTTTTCCGTAAGACGAACTATCATACTTTACTAAATTGCCTGCAGACACACTGAGGGAACGTCAGAAAGGAACAAAGACTCACAAAAGTATTATAATAGACAATGGCAAAACACACAACTTTGGAGCTGTGAGAAAGTTAAGAGAAAGCAAGCATTAGGAATAGATTCGAGCTTGTAGCGTTGAGATGTAAAACAACACCGAGGTAGGGCTTCAGGATCTCTTGATCGTGCGATCAAGGATGGAGCAAGTAGGTAAAACTCCTTGAAGGAGGTAAAAAAGAACCGTAGATATGGTTAGGGTTTTGTAGCACAGAAGCGAATAGGGAGGAACGACCATAGCGGTCATCATAAGTCCTCTGATCAAGAGGCAGAAACTTGAGCCATACAATTTTCTATATTATTGCGTTGAGATGTGAGCTGGCCAGCATTAGCAAAACCAGATCATGCACAGGGGGCGGTCAAGCGAGGTGGCCCGAACTACATCATATAGGCACGTCCCCGATAGGCAGTGTATGGGCAATAAGGATACATATCGGATAGAACAACTGGTTGGCCCTTATACAGATCCGGACAATATGGGGGTCAAAACAAAGTCTAGCCCTAGTGCGCTGTAACAGAAGGTCACAAAGCTGTACGTACAATCAATCGAAGAGCTAAGACATGTTTAAATCTAACAACAACAAAATACAACTACCACCACAATCACAAACCTATGAGATCTCCCATAACTGCTAGCATGTACAACAAAGGGCCTGCATAGAGCATAGGAAAATAAAGAACACAGACTGAGAACTAGACAAGATCAGACCGTACTCCTCGTAACCTCTTTCGTGTCTTTGATAAACAAGAGATTGCGCTGATGAGCGAGCGACTCGTCCAGTGACTCAACCGGCTGCTCAAGTGCGCTCACTTCGATGTTCACGTCCTGTTGCCAATTTTCGAGCGGTGCAATGTGCTCCAACTGTTGCACCTCGCGGCTCACAGCGGACGCTTTAGTTGCCGAGCGCCACTTCTGAAAGTTTCCAAAACAAAATGAATTGAGGACAATTTAATTTTCAATAACACTTTAAGAGTATGCTGACATACAGTTCTACATCAAAAGATGTCCAGGGATTATTATTGATATTATTATTATTATTATTAATTAAATTTGCATGCAAAACACACCAATATGTGAATCTGATAATCAGGCACCAGGAGAGGAAGAAGTTGGATATATATCCTAGTAGAAATAGTTACTTCAGAGCTTATTTCTGAAGGCATTAAGCAGATTTGAACTACAAAAAGAGAGCAGCAGTCAGTTCTATTCCTTTGGGAATAGATGCATGTCCTAATCATCTGCAACAAGCCGCTGGACGGTGAGCTATACGTGAGCTGCAGACTTCAACAGATGCTGTCATAATTCTACCTTGCCACATCAATCAAAGAACTCTGAACATGGTGTCAAGTATAAAGGCAACAACTATAACACATGCAATATGCAAGAAAAACTGGTATAAAAAACTGGTATATAAAACTGGTATATAAAACTGGTATATAAAACTGTCAGAACACTTACATGCTACTTGAGAAAAACCTAAACATTGCCTATTTACATAAACATTAAGCATTGCTCATTACACCTTTTCCAAAAATGCACTCAAATGGATCAATCAATAAATCAACGCAATTTATATAGTGCCTCTTCAAGATAGCTATTCAAAAGTGTTGAGAAGCTATAAAGTAAGAACCAGACAGGTTGCGCGGGAGAGAGCGCAGATCAGGTGGAAGGAAATTCCGCACACTTGCCCCACAATTGAGAAAGCTCTATTCTATCTGGTGGCAGTGCAGGTCATGAACTGAGTACAGTAGAAAAACAACAGGAACAGCTGGCAGAATGAAGATTTCAACTTTATTCAACTGTAACATATGAACTCCTGTTGGCTTAATAATTTACAGACTCAAGACACAAAGAAATGTATAACGATCGTGACTTATTCGCGCACCTGTAAGAGAGAAGCTCCCGGTGCCCTAATAAAGACGTAGACAGCAACAACGACTATCGGAACATTTGACGCCAGCGTCATTCCCCAGCCAAGGATGTCGGCCCACAGGGGATATGGCTTTTCATTGTATTCGACTGCCTTGTACCGCACAAAGCTGAAGATGAGTATTGCCTGAAAGCACGGAGACATAAATTTATATGAGAAAGTGTCCAGAGTCCACTACTTTCTGGCTGAACATGCTGCATCATCAATGCACCTCAAGAAATCTACTCTGGGATAGGCTACATGATGTCAAATGTCATTTCAACGAGTGTTAGAACAGTTAGCAAGACTGTGTACAGCATGCTCAAAGAGTCCCCGATGGTGGGCCCACACACCAGCGTCGAACCAACCAGCGAATTCCCGTCAACAGTTGACAGATGGCAAGGCTGCTCACCATCATCTGATAACCGTTCAAGGTCCACTTTGCATTGCAACATCATCTGGATGCAGTGTTGTCTGTCAGAAGGGAAATGTCCATGTGTCATTCATTCATTCCGGCAACACTCCAGTTACAGTCCTCACAACTGCGACATTCATAAGATGGCACCGTACATTTAACAGGCACTGTTGTTCACATTAGTACTATGGCTAACTGGTTGGGATCCTTGACAAATTGCCAGAGAGGAGGAGGGGAGGGCAAGTAGGGGAGGGAGGGGAAGGAAATGTGGAGAGGAGGGGTGTGGCCCACTTTAATTTGAAAACATAATTAAAAATTCCTTTATAGCATCCTATGATGGACATCTATCTAGGATCTAAATTCTACATTCTAAACTGAACAGTGACCACTACATATAGAAGAACTGACCACAATGAGAATTGGAGAGATGACCATCCAGCAGATTTTCCAGAACGTGTTCATATTCTTTCCGATCATCTCTTTCACATGGTTACACATTTTCTGGTTGCCTAAAACAGAAGAACAAAAGAAACAAACCAACATATCTCTGGGTAAGTAAGAAACGGTTACGTGTTCCAGGTATGTCGAGATCACAGCCACCATTTCTCTATCTTCTGCGCAGTCAGTGTTTGACTGTATCAGTTGCTCACAGCATTTAATTTCGTATACCTTATGAATTTACAGAGAAATTCACTGCAAAATTCACTGCGAAATTCACAGTGAATATCACTGCAAAATTCACAGTGAAAATCACTGCAAAATTCACAGTGAAAACACTGAAAAATAAACAGGGAAAATCACTGCAAAATTCACTGGTTGTTGAACATGGAAAGGCTCTCAATTTCTAGACAGACTGGCAAGGAAAATTCATCCAGATATTTCTCGTTCTGCTCATTCTATTCCATCCATATGCTTTGCAATGTCATCATCCTAAACCTTCATTCAATTGTTCATTTCCTCTTGATTTTATAATCTAACCTGCCATAACGATTTGGAATAGCCACCCTTAGGCGCTCCACTCACTTCTTAGAACTCCTAGAATTCCTCTCCCATCTTAAGACAGACTTATCTGGCAACATTGTGGTCGGGAGCGATTCTCGGTGATCTCCTTCAAGAGGTGCTATATAAATTCTAGTAATTAATGAATGAATGAATGCTACACACCATAGATCCAGCTGACAACAACGCATTCGACCACAGCAATCACAAGGACACAGAATCCAGCGCTGTAGTGGTCCATCAATTGTAACATGTACATACCACCCTATAAAGACACACACAGCACAGCTAGATATCATCATTGGCATTGGCCCCAACTACAAATGCAATCAGTTCGCCTCTTGAACTTTGGGAGGAGGGAGTATGGAGTAAAAGAGAACACACTGGAGGGGTGGGGGGCAGAGCTGAGGAACCATATCTCCTTCTTTCGAAATGCGGCGGCATTGATTAAATCGAGTGTATAATGTAATGGGTCCCATGCACAGCTGCTGACAGTCTGTAGGATAAGTGGAATATCGCACAGTGCACCTCAGACTAGACAAGAAGCGCAAAGACGCAGTAACAACGATTAATCAATACACCTGAGCGATACCTGCGTCGTCAAGGTGACGTCACTCAGAGCACCTCAAAATAGACAAGAAGCATCAACAATTAATCAATACACCTGAGCAGCAGTACCTGCGTTGTCATGGTGATGCCCAGCAGGAAGCAGATGACACAGACGGAGAGGGTCGTCATGAGACGGATGCAGGGGTTGAGACCGAGACGGGGGAACTCGTCGACAAACCCAGTCACCACCGTCTCAATGAGCACCATCTTAATAGAAACAATCATGAAACAGAAGCTCCATTGAAAATCACAATCACCCAATCAACAATAAATCCCTCACATTCCTCTTCATTTTAATGTATTCAAAGCAAAATGCAAACAAGTATATATATATAAATAAATATATATGTATGTTTGTATGTATGTGTATATATATATACATATATATATACATATATATACATATATATATATATATTAGGGCTGTTAACAATTAATTTAATTTTGATTAAATTACAAAAATGTGTATAATTACATTTTGTCAAACAAATTAGGCCTACTGACATTTCAATTAAAATTCTCAGTTACTGAATTTAGTTACATACAGAAAATAACACCGGCAGCTTTCTTGCTCATACTGAAGTGTTTGATCTATCCGCCGCCATATTGCAATGTATACGGTTTCCTTCAGATTCATGGTACATGTTAGTATCGGGCGAAATAATCGAAACGGTCAATCGTTAAAAAAATTTTAATCGTTAAAATAAATTAACGATCAATCGATTAATTAATCATTAATTTCTGCAGCTCTAATATATATATATATATATGTAATATATATATGTATATATATATGTATGTGTATATATATGTATATATATATGTTCATCCTCTCCGTAAAGACTGAGCAATGAGCATTGGCTACAGACCTGGCTTCCGATGCCAAGCAGAAAGAGCATGAAGAAGAACAATGCGGACCACATTGGTGCCAGTGGCATGAGGCTCAGTGCCCGAGGATAAGCCACAAATGCAAGACCAGGACCTACACAGACAAAACATACATACATACATATATACATGCATAAAGTCATACATATATACACACACACTTACATACATGCAAAGTCATACATACATAGCTGTTGCTTGTCTCCATAAAATTGCCATTAACTTTGGCACTTCCATATTTAGTTGCTTCCTAACTAATATCATTTTTGACTGAAGTAAAATTTAAAATTCCCAGTCGATCCTGGTTTCTGATGAAGAATTAGGAGGGGAAAACCTGGTGTAATATTACAATTTGTATTTGAAAATAAACCAAGGCAATCAAAATTTTATGCGAATATGGTTGCAGTACCAGCAACATTGCAGATCTCATGGTAAATGATGGTTTTGTATATAATATACTACCATAATAAGCCCTTCTTAGACTATAAGTAGAACATTTTAACCTTTCAGGCTGAGACCTAGACGCCAAGCCTATAATTGAGGGAAGAATACAATACAATACAATACATCTGTTACTTGATATTGCCCTTCTTCCAACATTTTTTCCTCAGAAGTGCAACCACGCCTCGACAACGCAACTGCAGCTGTAATGCACTGGACTGGATGATGAAGGGGGTTTAGAGCAAGTTGAAGGGAAGATATGGAAAACTTGACGAATGGCGACATTGGACGTACGAACCTCTGCCAAGGATAGCAGATAACCAAATGAAAAAGGCTGTGGCCTCTGTAATTTTAACTTCATGTATTTGCCTTTAAGCTTTATGAACTTATAATAATAAGCAATTTCAGATTCAAATCTCTGAGCTCTGATCCTGCACCAGGCATCACATTTTCTTATTGACATCAATAACAGAATGAAATCACAAACCCTTGAGACACATCTGTCAGGATTGCCACTAGGTTAATATAACAAAAGCGATGACTTTCGATGAACTTTTCCAACGTATTATAAGACTTATTTTAGACAAAATACTTTCTAATTGTTTTATCAATGTTTGCAGAAAAAAAATATAATCAGAAATCTGTCTATTGCTGATTTCTCCCACAACATTCTATGACTTAGCTAAATACTGTCGAATTCCATGATTTAATATGGCTGTGGAGGACACCTGTCTTTTTCCAATGTTTTCGATGCCTTAAAATATCTAATGTCCGATTCTACGACTTTCCAAAACTCCGCCACTGGTAGTACTCGGCCAGTGCCAGTCCTAAGCCTGGAAATAGGAGGAGGGCGACGCTAATGATCTTTGTTATCAAACAGTGTCGTTAAACTGCAACAACCACCATCTACGTCTTTCCACATTTTCCAGGATCTGTGACAACCCTAATCTACTCATACTGAAACATCCCACCACACATCCTCTATAAACTGCATACTCTGCACAGGTAACTTTGACTTGAGTACGAAAGAGGGCGCCAAAAGGACATCTCAGAAAATAAAAAACGACAACTTGGATTCATTTTGAAGTAATGGAGAAATGTCATCCATTGACTCCTCACCTGACTTGATCACCTCCTTGATGGGAACGCGATACTCATGCGCCATGTAACCGATGATTGAGAACACCGCAAATCCAGCGTACAGACTGGTGCAGAAACTCACGACATTGATGACGACGGCATCTCTGAAAACAAGCAATGTTGTCATCGCCTATTGAACTCAATAAACTCCTTCAGGTTTTTTTGTTTTTTTTATTGTTTGTTAAAAAAGATCTGGACAGCTTTGTTGGAACTCAGGACTGTTGAGACAATTCAAAATTACTCGTCTCAAATTTGTGTGGAAGAGATTCTTGATCTGCTGTTGTAATGACTCAATCTGTAGACTCAGTCGAGCTATTCAAGTCAAGACTTAAGACATTACTTTTCTCCACAGCATATTTCTAATTCACTTTAATATTGTATGCTTGTGAAGGTAACCTTGTAACGGAGAGTGCTGTATTAGAAATTATCGTAGTTGATTGATTGATTGGCGAGTATACCTGTAGCAGTTGTGATGGAACGTGTTATAGCTGGCCATCGTGATCATTCCACCCCAAGCCAAGTTAGTCGAATAGAAAAGTTGGGTGGCAGCTTGAAACCAAACCTTTCAAGAAACATTTAGCAAATTCTCAGTTTTACACCATGTCGTATCAATAGATTTATATAGCATCTCCCACAGAATAACTATTCAGAGGCGCTCTCAGCATGGAAACCTCACGGGAAAAGAAATGCATTTAACAAGTGAGAAGCCGATGAAGATAAGTCAGTCATACGAAGATATAGTACATAGTGAGATACAACAGCTCTGTCTCAAATATGCAACACATTTTAAGTTCCTCGAAGGCACTGCATAAATGTGCGGGTACAAATCTTGGCTGATTGGACGAGTGCTATCTGTAACTTAGTGCGCAGAGTTTAAACCCCATATGAGATTGCCAAGGTGTAGGTGGGGACATCATACAAGTCCTGATTAAATACTTCATTCTTTAAGAAGACACTAACTGATGCCTAGTCATTACACAGTGGTATTTTATCACTACAGGAATAGAAATTTTAAGAATATTCATCACACATCTACAATATGTTATACTACTAAACAGAGCATAACAGAATATGTTATACATCCCAAAAGATCATGCTTAGAAATTTTGTCTACAAGATTTCCACTGCAAATACTCAAGTCCCTATAACTGATCAGCAAAGGTAAAATAAAAACAACTGTTGATATATTTCATGCCACTATCATAGTGTCCAGCTACTAAAAAAACGACAAAAGGAAGAGCATTACTATCATGGTAACCACAACCACCATAAAACAGAGGTCTTTTACTAAACATCAGATACTACAACTGCTATGTACAGCCATTGTCTCTAGTACAGCAACTACTACTCCCACTTCCACTGTCTACAACTACCACTAATCACACATCCATCACAACTACTACTACAAAACAGTATCATAGTGAACATGCAGCTTACGTCTGGACTGGCAAGCTTACTCCACTCCGGAACAATGAAGAAGCGGATTCCTTCGAAGGCTCCATCCAATGACGCGCCCCGCACCACCAACACAGTGAGCATCACGTATGGAAAAGTGGCCGTAAAATACGCCACCTGAAACGACAAAATATACACGGATGAACCGAGTGTCAATTTACTGCAGAGTACTGAGTATTACGAGTGAAAAGTACAGAGTCTGAATATCAAAAAATGGATGAAACAAAGTAAGCATTAAACTTTATACAAATGCAAGAATTTAGTTTTTGCAATTTTCAGTTATAACCATTAAAATGATAAAAAAAGCAAAACTAAATTTTAGTTTTGTAAATAGAAGACTCAATTTTCGTTGTCAAAACAGAAGATAATCAGAATTCCAATTTCTATTTCACAGGCCAAATTTTGTTACTCGGACCTGCTGTTTGTCCGAGTAATGACGAGTACTACAATACTCGCACGAGTCAGGTATATAAGCCCAGTTTCGGTTCATCCCTAATAATATATGCCACTACCGAATCGCTCAAGAGAGCAGCAGCACCACTTTAGAGGAGCAGTACAGGCCTGACTCTTGCTTGAGATGGTCACCATGTGCGGCATTTCAACATGTCGCTCACATGCAAATGCTCAGCACAATCTATGCTCTGGAATACAGTGACATGCACACTGCTAAGCATTGGACAGAGAGGCAGTACATACGTACGGGATGGGGAGTGGGGGCGAGGCGCTGTAGAGTGATGGACAATACAGTGGTGAGAAAAGCACAAGGAAGTGAGATTGATTCCCTCTACCCCTTTAAGGTTGACCAGTCCCCCCCCCCCATTTGCTAGGTGGTGGTGTTGGTTAAATTTGATATACAACATGATGAGCACCTTGCATGGCTGCTATATAACAGTTAAGTTCGACTCCTGTAATAACTTTTGATCATCCATTCATACTAGTCTTTTTTATTATCCTACAGGCTGTCAGTTTGAATTCAATAAACTTGTAAGATCATCATTATAATTATAAAACTTATCATTATTATTAGTACAGATACAGAATTTAGCATCTGCATAGCCAAAACCACAGACAGAAAATCATCAAATGCTCACAAAGAATTAACCAAAGTAGAACCAACAACCTTGCCGGACGACTTGATGCCTCGGCTGACAAACAGCACAACCAGTAGCCATGACAACAAGAGACAGAGGCAGAGGTGCCAACGTATGGAACCGAGGTTGCCAATGTTGTGTTCCGGTCCCTCAGCCAACAGAGCCAACCTGTTGAAACAATGCAAACCAACATGATGCGATCAACCTGACAGACTGACTAAATGGAACAGCCGAACTATCGATCAACAGAACGGCATTGACATTCGAGAGTTATAATAGTCAATCTGTGTCTCCATTCTGATTTTCCTTAAAATTCAATATGCACACAAAACGTAAACAGTGACGTCAGAGCACATCAGCAACGAATATTCACAAATATTAAAAATAACCCAAGATTTATAAATATTTATGAAAATCAAAAACAACCTAATATTCACGAATATTAAACCCTCGAATCACAAGTACCCCTCAATTGCTTCTCTTGAATTGTCAAGTGCTATATAAGTCTGTGGTTACAACTGAAGTACGTAAAGAGTCTCTAGATGGTCATTTCTAGACAAAACCATGTCCTGATTGAAATCACAATTTTCTCGACAGACTCAGTCAAGATAAAGCACAGTTAGTAACAGCTGTAGCAGGTTCAAAATAATTATAAAACCAGGTAAATTTGAATAAAATAAGTTGGCCTATAATATCAAATGTCTTCATGTAACCAGCTTGGTGTGTGATGTCATGGGCAGCTTATGTTTTAGACAACATATGAAAGAAGCAATGTTCTTACCGAAAAAATTCATCAGTTGGAGAGGTACGTTGAGCTGAACTGACGTTCCAACTGGCATTAGTGCTCCCTATCGTCATATTTGCGAGCGGCGTAATCGTGGAGGCTGCGACAGCATGATCAATAAATCAGTCAATCATTCAATTTGTTTTCATCGTTTACCAAAGAGAACATGAATATCACCTCAACGAAACTTAGATCAAAATGCAACACACCACTTTTTTACTGCTTTTAAATTATTCACATTAGGAGAGATCTGTGAGTAGGGGTATGTTTCACGAGAGTTTCATGACATAAGGACACAATTATCTGCAATTTCATCATCGTGTTCCTTGTGCTCTGTTGATCATCTTGGTCTTTTTGTGCCTAGGACTAAAACTGCCTTGACACGACACCAGACATGTGCTGTTGTTGGTCCATCTACCTGGAATGACCTTCCTCCATCACTAAGGGCTAAACCAATGACTGGCTTCTCACCATAGGCTCATCATGCTCTAACAGTGTTTCTCTTCCCCAGGGTTTCCATGCTGAGAATGCCTCTGAATGGAAATTCTACGAGAGGTGCTATACAAAATCTAAAGGCATAATATATACAATAAATATACATGAAAGATTCTCTTTAAAGTTCAGATGGCATTACCGTTTTCAGCCATGAAGATTGGATCTCCACAGTTTTCCGTGTTCCACGCATTGTCACAAGTGCTCCAAGGCAGAGTAGAAGCAAATGATCCAAACAGATAGAAGATGGCAATCGCGATAATGACATTGTAGTAAATGCAGACCAAGCCATTGAGTATTGAGTACCCTATACCGACACCTGTGGCACACAACAACAGATTTCACTAAATATCGATACAAGTATTCATATCGTGCGCCAATGTTTCCTCTAAGCTGTGCGCGCGTGGAGTCAGAGCACACACGAATTTAGTGTGCGCACACACGTTCTCTAATGAATATCTTAACCGGCTGCGGCCTACATTGGCTGACAAGTCTCTTCATTTATCTTTAGACAAGAAACATTTCTTAGACTATCAGAACTTATCGGAACAGACTTTTAGATAATGGTCTTAATTTAACCATCATTGCATTCAGCTTGGACAAAAGTGTGAACCACTCATTAACTGTCGTACACATAAAATTTCTTGCACACACTATCACCACAAAATAAGAGGGATCATTGCTGTGTGCCAAACTTAGTCATTTCACATTTGGCTTACAAAACTAAGTCCTATGTAACAGTCACAGTTCCATGAATTTGGAGTAACTCCTTGCTATCCCAAGCCATCGAGTATTGAGAACCCAATACCAAAACTGGTCTACAGGTCATTGTATGGTGATAGGAAAGCCTAAGATAAAAAATGTCACTTGTCTTTCTATACATTCGAAATACTGATTCATCAAAACCTCAAGAATAAATCAGTTCAGCATATTAGACAACACAATCACAGAGCGGTGCATACAATGTACTCTACATGTCAAATGAACGAACAGTTACAAATCACAGCCCAGCTTCAGAGAAATACTCCTTAGTAGTGCACAAGCAAATGTATGGGGTAAATGCTATCCCAAGTCACACGGAGTTGGCCATTATAATCAGCCAGTCTCATGTACTGGCATCTATTTGAAATAGAATCACCTTTAACCACAAAACTGATCTACACCAAGAACTAACAATTTACGGTTCTCAAGAAAGATACAGTCAACAGTCAGAATATCTGCCAATTCCATGCGAAGAGGTTTGTGAGAAAGAGAGAATGAAGGCAAGGATCTTCACTGTAATATAAACTAAATAATAATAATAATAAACCTCAATATAATTACAAGCACAGTATGAATGAACGGTAAGTTAATACGGCAGTCCAATAAACAAGGCATGCACTACATTGTACATCCACCTTAACCAACACCGCTGCCTAGAGAAAGGAAAAGTTGGTCAACCTTACAAAGGATATGGGTATCTTAGATAGAAACTACCAGCCAACACAACCACAGCCGATCGGTTAGAATGGTCAGCCCGTAACGTTCAGTGTGTGCTGAGCGAGCAGGTTCGACCCTCGTCCAGGAGTCACTGTGTAGGGAACTTGAGCAAGTCCTTCGCGCACAATTGCTCTGCAGTACAACTGCAATTGCGCCGTGGAGGTGTGTGCGTGCACTTCTGAGCAAAAATGTTGGAAGAAGGGTGGTATCAAATTTCAGTAAGAATAATAATAATAATAATAAATTAATAATTCGACCATTGAAATGGGCAGCGGTAGCAGAAAGTGCCATCAGATTCCTCCTGAGTTCTAAATTTGTAGACCTGCATATTTCTTAAGTATGTTATAACCGCATTGGATTCCCATATGTTTAAGGACTGCTGGTCGTAAAAGGGTTAAACTATACAACAAACACCTCCTCCAGCACACACACACGCATGCACGCACGCACATACACCTATAATGCCCATTCCAAATCAATAAAACAAAATCATAGAAAATATTGCAATATATTTAGCTACCTTGAAAGAGTGGGCAAACTCTCTTGAAAACAGACAGGCTACCAATGCCAAAGTACTGTCCAATGCTGTACTCCATGAACAGCAAAGGCATTCCTATCAAAATCATCATGATGACGTACGGAATGAGGAAGGCACCTAAAATACACAGTACACAAGGAAAAACCTGACATTCAGTAGCAATGTACATCTTGAAAGCACACAGCCACAGACCGTAAGATACATTCTTGACTGATGTCTCAATCACATGTTCATAGAAATCAAATGCAGTCAGAATTGGCAAAAACCTCTGGCACAGACTACTTTGGAATAACATTCAGAATTAATCAAAACAGAGTTAGTCTTGAAATATATATATTTATATATATATATATATACATATATGCGTACAAGACATATATACGTAGCTGGCACATGCTTAAAAGGCACATACTGAATATTTAGAAGGTATACTTAGACTTTTTACTGGTGTTGTCCAATATAGAAGGGTAATGGCCACCCCACTTCGAGCTCACGGTTTGAAAGCTACCATATTATGTAAAAAAATGATATAAGACTTAAGGTAAGATTGATTACTTACCTCAAACTATCTAACCTCAAACACAACCTAATCATACACTCCATATTCCTAAAGCAACACTAAAGCTCTTTCATGAGCATATTGCATAAACACACATTAATGTCAGACCCATAGCCAACCAAGGATGTGGTCTCGAGACCGCAGTCTTGGTCTCGAGACAGGAAAACTGTGGTCTTGGTCTTGGTCTCGAATGCGTCGGTCTTGGTCTTAATGGAACGGTCTTGGGATTGGTCTCCCTCTTAGGTTAGCATTCTTGGTCATTTGCCGTATCAGAGCAAATTTTGTTATAGTTGTCGGTTATTTTCGATTATTAGACACACTGGACGTTTAGGCCCTACGCGATTGTTATCGATTTATGACGTGTTGGCCATTTTTGTACACATGTAACTGTGGGCAAAAAATGCATTTGCAACGGAACCAGCCATTTCAAATTTTCTTTCACAAATTTCAAGGTTTCTGGAACAATCTAATAATTATGTGGTCGACTACATGTAGTCACTATTAACCTACAATTCCGAGTACAAGTAGGCCTACATCATTCAAATGGAACGTTAATCTACTCGTCTTAAAGTATTTACATATCGTATACTGTAAGTAATTTATAGTGTGATATTCTCAGTCTGAAGCCAAGGGCCGAACCCGCAAAAGTCCAGACTGGCCGGTAAAACTGTTTCTAGACCATTACTAAGATTAGTATTCTTCAGCAATAAAATTAATGTTTTAAGCTTGGTATCCCGTTTTAGCGTCTTAATAAATTTAATTGTTTATAAAAAAGAGCATCGGTCTTGGTCTTGGTCTCGGACCCTCGGTGTTGATCTCGGACCGCCCGGTCTTGGTCTTGGACCACCCGGTCTTGGACCTCTCGGTCTTGGTCTTGAGGTTTTGGTCTCGTGCCCAACACTTTAGCCAACCATCCATCCAACCGTCCTTTGGATCAGTGGAAGTTATTCAGGATGGGTAATTGGGCATAAATTGTGCATGCATGCGATTGGATGGGTTGCTGGATAGAAAGGCAGTTCATCATTATTGAAATAAATAGTTTATGTTAATGTTCTATGACATAGAATCCATTCCTTGCCTCATCTGTAGTTAACATATTCATTGCTTATATCATATGAAACATAAAACTATTACAAATTAGGGCATAACCTCAAATCGCCTCGGACATTCGCCTCGGCCGAATATTGGACTATTCGGAAGTATTCGCCTCGTCAAATATTACACCTGCAAATAGCTAAAAATAACTTTATTCAAAAAAATAATCTTTTTGATAAAATAATATTTTTTCATCAAATAAATTTGGGACTAATGGACTTACTTCTAAGTTATTAATTAATTAAACAAGAACTTAACGTTCAATTGAATTTTCTTTAGAATAATGATGTTAATTTTTATATTTTAATTTCTTTTGGTTGCATTCCCCAGGTGACACAACCAAATCAGTAATTTTCCCACTTGAATTGGCCCCACTCATTTTCCGGTAAACATTAGAGTAAAGACGTCGTTGATGACTTAATATTTCAAATTTTATAACAACATTTCCCAGTTTTTTCACAAATAAAGTTATTAAATAATAAATATATTGTTATAGCCTAGAGTGCGACAATACTCTTTATGAGGGAATATTGTTATAGACTGCGTTGACTATATATAGTTCTCTGTAGCTGTGCACGTGGCAGGTTAACTACACTTTGCCTACGGACGGTACTCGCTGGTAGTGAGTGGCAGCGCTGCATGGAAGCAAAAATACTTAATTGCGAACCAATAGAAAGATAAAAGATCAATTTTTTTTACATCTTTAAATATGTTTTAAATGAACATCGTGTGCGGAACATGCGTATTTCCGTTATTGCGTACCAAATTTTCAAGGCCATCACCAACACTACTCGCTGACTAGATTTGCCGCTACTATTCGGTTTGTACCCGGATCCGGCAAATAGTTCATCCAAATACTCGAATTCGGTACTCGGTGGAAATTGTCTACTCTATTACAAATGTGATAATGACCCATGGGTCACTTAGTGTAGGGTTGGGGCATGCAGTCAAAGTCGTGTCATTTGCAACTTCGTACGCTCATGGTGTCGAGCAGTCACGACTTCAAAGTTCGAATGCCTTGGACACCATACTCTTTACTTCTGGCAATGGACCCCGAGACACATGCAATAGCAACACAGATAATATTGGCTCAAGTTTATTTACCTCCTCCGTTTTTGTAGCACAGATACGGAAATCTCCAGACATTTCCCAACCCGACGCTGTATCCGATACACGTCAAAAGGAATTCAGTCTGTGACGTCCACTGAACACGCCCCCCTTTGTTCGACGTATCCCCTGGTCTGGCGCTACCCAAGTCGGCCGATAGGTCAAGCGCCGCTTTGCCCTCAGCTATTTCCACCCCGTCAACCTCCTTCGCAGTCACGTCAGGATCCTGGCTAACTACATCCTTATAAGATTCACTCTTACAGCAACCCATAATACACAGAAAACAGTCGTATCTCTTGCCCCTTCTCTCCTTGAGGAATGTGGAAATAAATCAGATGGTATTGGCCTGTTACCTTGCTCTAAATAACTGCAGACAAATCTGCCAGAGTTTCAGAGCATGAAAATGCCGCCTGTTCCCTGCCGGAGGTTGTAACGAGTGAGAAAACTTTACGATGTCTGCAGTACTTCTTATTTTCTAGTTGTTGACATGTCCTCAGAAATGTTTCATCAGCGATCAGTTATGATATAGCTCCTTTTATCGAGAGAATCCTTCACAGAACCCAGATGCATTTTAGACTTGATAGATGAAGGCACTTATCCCATTCTGCAGGTATCAGCTGCTGCCTTGGCTTGGTAATGATCCATTTCATAAAAATAGATTCACTTGTGCATCAATGTCATTATAAACAAAATCGGTGGACAGCAGTTTTTTAGTTCGAAACTCACTTCAAAATTTTCTGGGAAAGTGCAAAACTGTGTGGACGAATAATTTCGAGTAATGAAAATCCAAATCGAAAAAGATCTATGACAAGACACAAGAAACAGCACAGTTTACTTAAACACCATACAATCTATTTATAAGTATGTATATTCTTTTAATTTCTTTATTGAACCAATTGCATATCCACACTCTGGTGTACAATACCTTTAACAGTACAGTCTTCTAATTAGAAAAAAGATTTTTGCTCTAAATTGTAAACTCCATCATTATATATGGAACAATAAGTTTACAGGACAGTAATATACTTATATATTATGGTCTTCATTTGTTTGTAGGTTTTTGTGGCTTCTTGTGTGTACGTCAATCAATCCATCAAAACTACTTGATATAGCGCCCCTTCAAGATATCTACTCAGAGGCGCTTCAAGAGTACATGGGTGGGAGTAAGAGTGTGTGGGTGTATCGGACGCAGGGAGTAGGTTTATCCTTTATTTGACCAATTGGCAATTTCTAACGGTTCTTTGGGGCATTTCATACAATCATTACAATATCATTATACATAATGGTCCTCACATAATGTGTAAGACATCTGTAATTCCCATTTCAAAGTTGTTTTATTTTCTACCGCTGCATCGACTGTAAGTCTGAAATCGATTGACAGCAAACATAAAAACGCCACGTGCCATTATCGGTTGCTCTCCAGTAAATATTGGTAATCTTCCGCAATTTCTCAGCTACAGACTGAAAGAAGTTTGACCAAAAAGACCTTGTTATAAACAGCCATGGGCGTGTGTATTTTGCAGCTCGCGACGTCGGCATGAATAAACCTTTCAAAGCATTTAAAAGAACTTGCATATGTCAGACATCATCATCATGTTGCTATTTTCACGGCCGGTGATTATTTTTAATTAAACCGACTTAGACGCGAAGAAGCCGAGTTACACTGTTGATCAACTCGTTATCATAATTACACACTGTGCAGTTAAAAACAAGAGTGGCAATTAACATCATTAACATCGATAAACAGAAATTCTTACAGATATCCACGAAAAACAAAGCATCGGCATGTGAATTACGGCGGCAGGCAAGTCAGATACCTCTGAAACCGCAACAGGCCCGGTAAGAAGAAAACACCGCGGTAAACGAAAATCATAATAATAATAATATTGATAAATTGATGATTAATGGCACACTCCAAACTTCTAAAGCGCGATTTCAAAGCTGAGCGCAGGGCACCAGCTTATCCACTAGAGCCGCCTCGAATCAGAGGGGTTGTTCAAAGGGTAATTCGAGGGAGGTCAGAGTCCGGTTTCCAAAGAGGAAAATGTTGCTGCTAAATCGGGTGTCGATTTGGTCGAAAATTGAAAGGTGGACGATCAGATGAATCTGGGTTAGAGTTCTTGAAAAGCTCATCAGATTTACACGAATTTCAAGACCCAGCCTGGGCAGAGATAGAGCCGCCGCTGCCCCCTCGCCCCCGGTAGCGACGCTAATGCTGCCTGACAATACGGATCTTGACCCCTTAGGCCTCATACTCTGATTAAGCGCCTGTGAATAAACTGGTAGGCACTTACCGCTTTTGTGGCCGCTGTAGAAATGACCTCTTTACCTGAGAACTACGTTTTCATACCCATCGTTATGGGAGAGCCAATCAAATTATCATAAATCTTATTTTACAAAGTGCGATTGTCATTTACCCAACAAGGCGCATCAGACTGAACATGACGCAATCTAGCTTTGGTACCGCATTGGAAGTTGGAACGTGTAATAGGCTGCGCAAGCGTTCGGGTGTCGTCGCTCGAAAAATCAATAATTTAAATCTTAAATATTTCAAATTATTTAAGGTTGCTGTAACATTATTTTAAGTAAATTCTGCATCACTTAACGAAAAGCAAAAGTAAAACATTTAGTTTATATATAACGTGTCATATAAATATTTTCGTATGACTCATGAGCTAGATAACCTACTTACAATCCGTAAGCCAATGATCGGCTTAGCCTTTTGGGAATTGTTGTGACCTGTTCGATAGGTCGTTTCGATCAAGGTCAAGGTTGAATTGGACGGTGGCCTTAAACGTCGAGTATAGGCCTATTAGCTAATCAGCCCTGCTCGGTCATAAAATCTCAAATGTAACCTTAACCCATTTTCGCCAAAAGTTAGCGGTAGGGTGCATAGGCCTATAGAGGCTTGCAGTATACAGATTTTATATGTAGGTCCTAAGCATTACGCCTTCAAGACGTAGAACTTCAAACGGACAAGACTAGTGGGCCGCGGCGTCGCTACCGCTGAGGCGCGTGCCTCTCCTGAGTTTTTTTAATTATTAAACAAATGAAATATGTTTCCATTGAAAAATAGTCTGAATTGCCCAGTATTAACGCAGCTCGCTATAATCATTCCGCGGTGGCAGGAGTTTCCTGCGTGATGTCCTCTGCATGATAGCTAGGCCTACACTTGTATTAGCCTATAGGCCTACGTACGTACTGTAGGCCTATGCATGATCTATTTTAGCCGGTGACTTCCCGTTTTGAATAGTACCACTTTTCAATGATCACGACGGCATAGTCACACGGCATAGTCACAAGCGAAGATTACTGTTACATTGTCATTTACAAAAAATAATGGGGTTAGGGAGAAGATAAGTTGGCCTAGATCCCCTCATCCTTACCCCATCATATCCAAACTGCCTCCTCTGGCCTCTAATCCTAGCGATGCCACTGGGACTCACAAGGCCTAGAGTTGAGTTCCAATTAAGAGAGTTGGCAGCTCATCCATGCCATTTGTCGACGGGATTCCGATGTTGGCTCCACGTTTGTGGGTTTGTGCGGGTGCCCACCAATGGTGATATTTTCAACTTACTACATGCGCGCTGTCCTGCTAACTGATATAAAATCGTCGTATGAAATTCAATGTCACGGACTCTATTACAGATCCTATTACGGACCCTATCACAGCTCGTATCACGGACCATATCACGGAACCAATCACAGACGACATCAAGGACCTCGTGAAAGGTCATCACACAGACACAATCACTAATTCTCGCCCACTATATACTTAGCTCTTGTGGATTTGATTTGTCAACACGCCAGTGAGTTCAGCTATAATGTGAGGCTGATAAATTTAGGAGATTCACACGACGGATCGAGACCACAGATCGAGCAGGCCTAGTGGATAAGACGCCCTGAGCTGAAGAACCGAGTTCGACTTCCGTCTCCCAGTGAGGCTGACTAGTCATTCTTATGCTAGACGGCGCCGTTAGTCAAAATTAATTAGATGTACGACTGGGCGCCTTGCTTGGCTGTCCACAGTTAAATTCGACCCTTGTAATTAACTTGTCCTCACTTGTTCACGCTATGCTTGTACTTATACTGCGGTTTGTCAGTTTGAAATTAAATTATTATTATTAGGCCCTATCATTATTATTATTATTATTATTATTATTATTATTATTATTATTATTATTATTATTACTACTATTATTATTATTATTACTATTATTATGCCCCTAGGTACAGGAATGCATGATCCTTCAGGGTCTAGAACATTAATAGGAATAAGAAAATGTAGTCTGGAATGGCCGTACTCGTCGGTCTCACAAATGACGAAAACCCTTTGAACGCTATTGCGTTAAAGCTCTGCATGGTGAGCGAGAGGCGTTGGAATAGTTAAGATGTTTCCCCAGACGCGGCGGTCAGTCTACGCCCTAGATGCATCAAGAACTCCGAGCCCTCGATGTTAGTAGACCCAAGAGCTTCGAAGGCCACGGGGATAAAGGTATGCGTAATGGCAAGCTCGACGTATTTCTCAGTTTTACTGGCTGCTGTTGATGACTTTTGGGACGTTTCCGGCAGGTAAGACTTTACCAGCGTGTCCGACACAGTCGCGTCCTAGTCTCCCAGACCAGGCCGCGCGCGACCCGCGCGCCATGGGGTGTAGGTGAGTCCGTCCGGTCTTTTCCCGTCCGTTCTCAGCAGGCCCGTGGGCTCCTTGGCAGCGGCGAATCCTGCCTGAATCAGACTTCTGCACAAGATGTCGTTGATGGCCGCATGTCTGGGCCAACGTTCAAGGTCAAGGCCGCAGGAAACCGTGGTGTCCGGTTTTGTCCACCAAAGTGTGGCCAGCATATGGGGTCTTTGACCTGCCGCCATCCTGATCGTTTTATTATTATTATTGTTTTATTATTATTTTTTATGCTCCTCTGGGACTAGAATATTAATAAAAATTAGAAAATGTAGTCTGGAATGGCTGTACTCGTCGGTCTTACAAGTGGCGAAAGAGCCTTTGAACGTGTTAAAGCGCTGTGTGGCTTATTATTATTATTATTATTATTATTATTATTATTATTATTATTATAAATTGGCCATATTATTATTATTATTATTATTATTATTATAAATTAGCCAACTCGCATTTCGAATGTGAAAACTTGATCTGTCTGGCGACTGTGATTCGTTGGGAGATGGAGCGGGCGGGGGTGCTTGGTGGTATGGGCGGTACGGGGTCGTCTTGAATGTCTCTGATAATTCATCTGGTACCACTGTGCTAGTAGGCTAATCCTTGTCTGACATTTAGACCTATAGGCCTCCATGGAACAATAATTAATTATAAGCACTAAAAAGGCGAATATTAACAGAATCTAGCTAGACCTATTTGCAAAACATGAAACGCTATAGTCTTTATCCTGTATAAATAGACTAGAGAGATTATCATGTCAACAGCCATAAATTGAAATACTTCAATTAATATATTGCCTAATTACTACTTTAAATAATTGAACAGTTGAACGATAGATTTTTAAAAATAACGCTTTACATGAGGTTTCATAAAATATATTTTTAATGCTTTCAAAGAACTCATGACTCTTCCATTCACGACATGACCAAAGCAACTACCGTTGCTAAACTGTTACATGTGCCTCTCCATCCTGGTGTGGTC
>OY365813.1:2936863-3046863 GCA_959347315.1 Bimastos eiseni | reverse complement strand
TTGTTAGGCACCAGCGTGATCGGAAAGGTTCTCAAAAACATGCTGTAACAATAGCCAAGATGCCTATAGGCCATCCATAAATACTATGCACACACATATACACCTACATGCTATTGAGCTAATATACGCACATTTGCACCACAGCGCAAAATACTATAACACCGGAGATATGTATATATATATATATATATATATATATATATATATATATATATATATATAAGTAAGTAAATAAGTATTTTCTGTAATGAGAATGCCTGCAATCGCACAACACGTATACATGTGTACAGATTAAAAGTACAGGTGTGAATTAATGGAACACAGAAGGAACATAAATCATCCTCTGACAAGGTCGTCTTAGTTCTATATTTAAGCTACAGGTGAACCAGATATTTGCCAATGACCTCCAGGTTTTGGACGCAGATATTAAGGATGTGGAGGTTGTGGGAACGAAAAACGGGGCTTTTGGCGTGGATATAATACGATCATTTATGTGCTTGATGATCTCATGTTCGCTGAATGAATGGATCATGCATGGATGAATGCAGAGGTAAGAAAAGGTTTCAATAAGCCAAGTCCCCAGTGTGACACAACACTATATATGAAGGCTGACAGTTAGCTTTGCGAGATTCAAATCAATGACGTGATTCCAGCTGTAATTTATCGCTTGACTGATCCGACGTGGTCTTGGTCCTCTGAATGGTCTTTCTGGACTGGTATTGGTCCTCTGAATGGTCCTTCTGTAATGGTCCTGGTCCTCTTAATGGTCCTTCTGGAATTGTCTTGGTCCTTTGAATGGTCTTTCTGGATGAGAACACCTTCCGCCTTACAACGGAGCAGAACACTGAACTCATAACTCCATGGTCTGTCTGTTCGTGTTGCCTCAACTCATATGTGCCTTGGTCCAGCACATGAACTCAACGCAGGAGACTTTGCACATTCGATCTGTGTGGCCCTTAGAAGGATCGCCCGTGGCATACCTAGGCCCTACTCGGACCAGTCTCGTGATTGAGACGAGAGCTGCGATGACACCGGTGGTCTCTGCCAAAGGCGCAGACAGCGCTTCTTCTGGGGTGACGAGAGCCCTGTGGGCCGCCATGAACAAGCCCCCTACGAAGGGATGGAGATGACGACGTGGTAGACAGAGGGCTGTCTGGCTTGAGTCGTTGAGAAGGGTGTCGCAGAGCTAAAGGTCAGTGTTCACACTATGGACAGTGGACATGGCTATATAGCCCGCAGTTGAGTTGACTACCATGCAGATAGAGAGACATAGAGACAGACAGACAGACAGACAGATAGATAGATAGACAGACAGACAAACAGACTCTTAAGTGAATGTACCATGCTAAATTTTATGCATATCGTCATCGTCGTCGTCATCATCATCATCATCATCACCATTATCATCATCGTCATCATCATTATCATAATCATCATCACTATCACCATTATTATCATCATCGTCATAGGCATAGTCATTTTCATCGTGATCATCATCATCATCATCATCACTATTATTATTATTACGTGGTGCTAGTTAAATCTACAGTTTCGTGACTCCGTTTGTCCGTTTGTCCGTAACCACAGTGTGTATGATACCAATGTCAATCACAATTCATTCATTCGTTGGATAAGCCATGGAGGTCGATTTCACTTCAAAGCGAGGGTGACTGAAACATCACGAGTCTTTGTCAGAGACAAAAGGTCTCTCCTTCGGCAAGTTACGGTGTTTTCCGTATATAAGGAATACCCATCACGCGAAAAGGCGATTGAACCACACGTTCAGAGTGCAACAGTAACACATAGTTGGCAGTTGCAGTTTAACGACACTACCTGATAACATAGATCGTTAGCGTAGCCCACCTCCTTTATCCGGTCTTGGGACTGGCACTGTCATAGTGCGAACAGTGGAGGAGTTTAAATACACAGCTTAGTTTGGACCAAATAGTTGGTTAGCTGAGAAAGCTCGTCTGGAAGTTGACAAATTAAAATTCAGCATGATTTAAAATGAGAACTGTTGAAATCGGAGACCTAGAATTTGTAAAACACTAACTAAAAGCGTTAAGAGTGGGGCACAAGCTCACTTAATAGCGCTGCGTCTTGTCAGAAGGGCTGTCAAGAGACATCAAGCGAAGAACCGAGTCCGGTTTCCAGCAGGGAAGCACAGAAGAGCAACGGAGCGGATAACGGCTTTACCATGCTGGGCAATTCCACTGACGCTTGAAGTATTTATATATATATATTTATATAATATATATATACGCATGGGTGTGGACGATCTATGTTTAGCTATACACAAGGATCGTCCTGGACAATCATGTCACAAACTCGACTGTATACCCTGTGGTGCGCCATCGATTCATGCCTTTACATGAGATACAGGCTCTACTACAGGAGCTGTTGATTAGTAACTGCATTAACAATAAATTAGCCATCCGATTAAGATGATTAGTTATTGTATTAACAATAAATTAGTCATCCGATTAAGATACATTTCCTTTCAAGCATTGCGAAGCATTCTACAGCAAACACGACTGTTCATTACAGGTGGTGGTAATTGCAGTTTGACAACGCTGACAACGATAACAAAGATCGTTAGCTTCGCCATCCTTTATCCAGGTTTGGGACTGGCACCGTCAGGGTGCAAGAAGTAGTACAAGTAGTAGTTCCAGTTTAACGACATTGTGTGATAACAATGATTTTCAGGGTTGCCCTCTTCCTTTATCCAGGCTTGAGACTGGCACTGCCTGAGTGCTAGCAGCGAAGTAATTCATAAATCTTTGAACTCATGCAGCTTAGCTTCTTAATCTGTTATCGGGAAAAAAACTATAAAAGAGCGACAGTTCGTTGCATTAGCCAAAAACTCCTATCTTTTGTTTGCGCTACGACAGAGCCAGTCCCAAGCCTAGATAAGGGAGGAAGGCGACGCTAATTATATTTGCTATCACACAATGAAACGGTTGCATCATCCAAAATGAATGAGTCGTACAGTCGCAATTCGACACAGGTTGTGGGCGTTAAGTAGTAATAATTCCATATTTATATAGCTCCTTTATATTGGAGTGGGCTCATCAAAGGCGTTTGCTAAGCGTTTGATGTGACATCTATATTAGCATGCATCAACGTTGAAGTGTCCGGATAATAATCATTGTGGCTGGCCGCTGACTCACATTCATTCATTCATTCACTCATTAATTAATTAATTAATTTAGTACGAAGATTTATATAGCGCCCCTTCATGCTGCTACTCAGATATAGTGCTTTGATAACCAGGCAAAATGGTGTCTATAGCGCCATTTTAATAAACCAAGGATGATCTCGACATTTCTGTCTTATAATGAGTGGGAGGCAGACGACCTGTATGGACTGCTGTCTCAATGAGCAATGGACGCGTAGCCAGCAGATCATTCGTTGGTAGGCTATAGTGTATTGGGCGCAAAGCTTTGCGCGTTTTTGATGGGATCCGTCTGATCAAGATGAAATGATTTTATTTTAAATTAAACAAAGAACTGATTTCCGCTAACCTTTCCAAGGAATCAGAAGGCCAAACAGCGGAACAGGACACCACGGTGCAAGAACGTACTTCACTCAATGTGGTTTTTCCCTCATCATGGACTTTCGCCCCTAGTCCGATCAGTTCCATTGACGTCAACGCGAGACAAGGCAGGTCCATCCGTTTGCTGATCGCCGGTCTCGATGACTGGACCGTCGCCCGGCCGACCGACCATCGTCAGAGGCTGCAGTCGGTGAGATTAGACTGGGGATGACGTGGTGGCTGCTGCAGCCCTGCCCACGACGTCGGATCGACCCATCTCCGCTTGCAGTCACGAGACGAAGCCTTTTATACGGGCGGGCAACGGGGCCGATGAGTCCTCTGGCCGTCGGCCGCCGGGTCCAAGAGGAGACGCCAGGGAAGAAGAAGAAGAAGAAGAAGAAGAAGAAGAGGAAGAAGAAGAAGACGGAGGCAAATCAGAAGAAGAAGATGCGCCGTTCAAGATACGGCTGCTGCTGCGTGACTGCTGCTCAGCCCATTATCATCCTCTCCTCCGCTCCATCGCAGGGCGCCCCTCCCCCTCGGATGATGGGCGTTCAGAGGTGGAGTGGGGTGGGTGGGTGGCACTGTCCGTTAGGGGAGGGGTGCTACGGGAACGGCCGACGTCGACCAATCGCCGGCCGCGCCGTGTCTCCATGGCAACGGAGCCAGAGACCGGAACTGGAACTTGCGTGACTTTGCTACAAACGCGGGTGGATGGATGGACGGATGGATGGAAGGACGCAGAAGGAGGAGGGAAGGGAATGGGAGGAGGAGGAGGACTATGACGATGATGTTCGTCTGCTTCCATGCAACGTCTGTTGCTGATGGTAATGGCGATGTTGGTGGTGTCTGTTGCTGATGATGGTGGTGTCTGGTGATGATGGTGGTGATGGTGATGGTGGTGGGTCCATGACTGATACGTGCTGATGGCTCTTTGCTGCTTCTGCTGCATTCGTCTGCTGACGGTTGGAAGGCCAAGCAATCCATCCATCGCCAGTCAACAGACGATACATACAACGACGTCTCAATCTGTGTCTTTCTTTGTCTCTGTCTCTTTGTCTGTCTGTCTATCCCTCTCTCTCTCTCTCTCTCTCTCTCTCTCTATATATATATATATATATATATATATATATATTTCTCTCTCTCTATTTCTCGGTCTCTCTCACTTTCTCTTTCTCTGTCTGTCTGTCTGTCTCTATCTTTCTCTATGTCTCTGTCTCACTCTCTCTCTTTCTCTGTCTCTCTGTCTGTCTGTCTCTCTCTCTCTCCATTTTTTTCTCATGTCTTCTCTCCCTCTTCATTATTGTGTGCCTGGGCATATATATTTGTGTAGAGATGTGTCTGTGTGTTAGTGTCCGTTCGTGTGTGATCGCTTGTCTGTATGTGTCCATCCGCCTGTGTCCTAGAGTGTCTAGCCGTCTGTGTGTTTGTCTGCCAAGCTCTGCCTCATTGTCTGTCTACATATCTTTCCATCTGACACTCCGTCAGTTCATCTGCTCGTCTGTCTGTCCATTTGTCCTGCTTTCCAAATTTCAGTATCATTGCCTGTACCTGTCTGTCTGTCCGTATGTTTGCCTGTCCGTTTGACTCTCTGTCTGTCTGTCTGTCCATTCATCTGTCTTCTTGTCTGTCTCCCTGTCTGCCTGTGTCTGTTCCAGTCCTGTCCAGATCATAACCGACGCTCGCTATTCCTTCAGCCGGCGACGACGTGTGTGGTCCCTCTGATGTTTTATGCGCTTATTAAAGTGTGGACCAATGCCGCCATCAAAGACGCCGCCATCTCAACACAAAGCACCGCATTCATTCACTGCTCCTGGAAGGAGGCGACTTAATGCCTTATTAACACCATATTCAGTTTTTAAGTTGGTGTAAAATGTGCTATTATGCATGTTACACTATGTGTGTGCATGTATGTATGTATGTAATTATGTATGTATGCATGTATGTATGTAGGTATGGATGTATGTATGCATGCATGTATGCCTGCGTGTGTGTGTATGTATGTATGTATGTATGTTTGCATATATGTATATGTATGTATGTATGTATGTACGTATGTATGTATGTACGTATGTATGTATGTATGTACGTATGTATGTATGTATGTACGTATGTATGTATGCATATATGTATGTATGTATGTATGTATGTGTGCTTATATGTATGTATGTATGTATGCATATATGTATGTATGTATGTATGCATATATGTATGTATGTATGTATGTATGCATATATGTATGTATGTATGTATGTATGTATGCATGCATGTATGTATGTATGTATGTATGTATGTATGTATGCATATATGTATGTATGTATGTATGTATGCATATATGTATGTATGTATGTATGCATATATGTATGTATGTATGTATGTACGTATGTATGTATGTACGTATGTATGTATGTATGTATGTATGTATGTATGCATATATGTATGTATGTATGTATGTATGTATGTATGCATGTATGTATGTATGTATGTATGTATGTATGTATGTATGCATATATGTATGTATGTATGTATGTATGCATATATGTATGTATGTATGTATGTATGTATGCATATATGTATGTATGTATGTATGTATGTATGCATGTATGTATGTATGTATGTATGTATGTATGTATGTATGTATGTATGTATGTATGTATGCGACAAGAAGAAAAGAACCAAAGCGGCTAAAACAAAAGATCCAAAACGACAAGAAAAATAAGAAACACGACAGGAACAAAAGGACTAATGTGACAGGAACAAAAGGACTAATGTGACAGGAACAAAAAGACTAATGTGACAGGAACAAAAAGACTAATGTGACAGGAACAAAAGGATTAATGTGACAGGAACAAAAGGACTAATGTGACAGGAACAGCCCAAGGAGCAAAGCAGCAAAATGCAAAAGGAACAACAACAGTGCAACCGCAGTGAGGAAATTGTCGTCATAGACACAAAGATAGCGATATTGTCGAGGATGATATAGTATACTCAGCTTACTGTACAAAAACATCTATTAGGTACCCTTATGTCCCCAAAGCTTCCACGGGTCCCACGGACTGAACTTTTCACGAAGTTAATAGGGCTATATAATTTTATAGTTAGCTCAATGATTGCATTAGTGACTGATCGATACCTCTGTAATATCATGAACCTGTAAGTCGCTGCGTTTTGGCATTTTCTTTTTCAATAAACGAAAGTACAATATACGAATAAAAATAAACAGCAAAACGAGACATTAGAGAAATGAGAAAATGAACTTTTCACTTAGGATAACCAAAACATTGCAGAAAGAACAACCGAGAACATTTCAATGCAACAAGAACAGTGAAAACAATAGCTTCTTTAAAGCCTGGCATAGAACAAAGCCGAACACTGCAATTCCGAAAGACGCGAGCGACTCGGCAGTTCCATCAGCAAGTAGCAGCAGCAGTAAAACGACCATCAGCATCATCATCATCAGCAGCAGCAGCAGCATCATCATCCCTCCGTCGACCGATAACTGAAAATAAATCTCCCTTAAACTGTAAATTGTTCGTCGTCCGTTGCCCAGTTTTGCGTCGCTTGTCCGTTGGCAGCAAAATCTGGACGGCTTACTCGAGCGGCGTAGAGCGCCTCATCCCTCTGCCGTCATTCCCGTCCCGACCGACCGACCGACCAACCGATGGGGCCCCTGCCCGCCGCCTCCCGCCCGACTAGAATTATTAAATTGTAGGACGTCAAAGCCAAGCGCCTGGGAGGGGAGAGCGAGGGAAAGGGAGAGGGGTGCTGGCCGACGAAAGATGTACGTAGGAGAGCGATCGCTCTTTTGAAACAGTCATTAGGTGGAGACGGGCAGATGCTTCCCTACCTACCAGGCCAATGAATCATTCTAATTGGTACTAATACCTCAATGGCCGGCGCTCTTCGCTGACTGACGCTCGCAGTAAACCAAATCCGGGCGCTGTTCCCGTCCCACCCTCCCTCCTCCTTCCCTTCCCTCCTCTCTCCACTCCTCCCTCTGCTCTGGCTGCTGCTGCTGCTGCCGTTCTAGGACGGTCGACGTAATCATTACGGAACTGAAGAGTACGCTCATTCGATATACGATGGAGACGTCGATGCCGTCGATGATACAGTCCACTGCGTCGATGCTCAGGTCCCAGGAAGGAGCGATGGGCGCCGACCCATAGGAAAGACTGAGGGAGCCATGGAGGGTCGGTCCATGAGGGGAGGTGGGTATGGGCGTCGATCAGTAGGGGAGACTGAGGGAACGAATGGAGGGTCAGTCCATAAGGCTACACAGAGGAATCATAAGCATCCACCCATAGGAGTGACTTGGCTTCGCCCAACTGATGGAATTTTGTTCAAAATTATCTTTCTTACATACAGGGGTCTCCAAATTTTTTAAGCGCCACTCGAAAGCCTAGCGCAGGGCACAGCTTATTCACGAGCGCTGCATCAAATCGAAAGGGTTGTCCAAAGGACAGTCCGTGGGAAGTCAGAGTTCGGTTTTCAAGAGGTCAGCAAGGATGCAGAGTAGCTGTTAAGGAGGGTGTCGTTTTGGGCGAGGATTGAACGGTGGCATGTCAAGTAATGAGTAGTCGGGGAGAAGGGTCAAGTTCCACTCTTTCTTTGTCATCTTATTTGGTACGGCTATCATGGCTACCTCTGGACGTTCTCTGCGCTTTAGAACGTCATGACCTTCTAGTACCTCGGTCTAGAACTGCCACAACTCAGCTACATGCCTATACCTCTTTTGACCCTTCGTTACAACTGTTTCTGCTCGTTCTCTTAAGACTTTTCTTTTCTCTAAGGGTTCTTCGCACTGGGAGCACCTCTGATTAGGTTGTCATGTCAGAGGCGATTTTTAAGTCCGTAAATAGAGCAGAAACTAAAACCAAAATGATTAAAATTAAAAGTCGTCCAAATTGGCTAATGATATTGCAATAATGTAATTGAAACGAATAATTATAGTGACTCCAGCATAAAGTGAGGGGGAGATGACAGAACAGAGAAAAGATGACGTTACCCTCGCAATATGCGGAACAGATGGACGCCTCTGTCTGTCTGTCTGACTCTTTCTCTCTTTTTCACGCTTTCTCTCTCTCCCTCTCTACGAAATTCGGACAATATGGCCGGACTAACAGAGCAAGCGGGAACGGGTTCCGATGGTAAAAGTCTGGGACTGGGAGTAGGGTAGGTGGAAGGAGGGGACATACGGACGTTCCTAGGACCTGCCTAGGAACGGGAGTAATGCTGACGAAGTAATTTCCGGAGGGCCGAGGATTTCCGCTAAACATTCTAGCTAAACGGAGGGCACGCCAAACGATGCGCGCGCTGGAATGCGGCAATTATACAGGGCAATGAATTAGGACATCGTGGACAGATCGGCAGAGAACGCTTGATGCCGGTCAGAACGACTGGAGACGATGGAAGAGAAACGAGGTGGAAGCAGGGAGGGAGGGAGAGAGGGAGGGCGTACTTGTGACTATTTCGTACCAGCACGACAACAGCCGATGTTAGGCATCCGATGTGAGAACAGACTATGTGGTTTGGACGCGCTAGATAAATGGCGTGGATTGACTATATGTCGAGATCCGTTTAAGAAAGGAATGAGCGTTGAAATGGATGTTACTCGAAAGAAAGGTGACAATAGGTTTGAGACATTGCTTGCTGTCCGAAACCTCAACGTGGACCCATCTATAGAAAGCGAATGGCTGTAGTTGTAATGTAATAACCACACACGTTTCTGATTGTGCACAGTGTTAATTGATCATTCGTAATATCTAATATATGACCCGTCTAGTCTGAAATGGGTAGACTACATGTATTTCTGTACGTTCACCCTTCCCTCCGTCTGTCAATTTGTCTGTCCTTCCGTCTGTCCATCAGTTCGTCTCTGTCAGTCTGTCTGTCTGTCTGTCTGTCTGTCTATCTATCTATCTATCTATCTATCTATATATATCCATCCATCCATCCATCCATCCATCCATCCATCCAACCGTCCGTCCGTCCGTCCGTCCGTCCGTCCGTCCGTCCGTCCGTCCGTCCATCCATCCATCCATCCATCCATCCATCCATCCATCCATCTATATGTCTATCCATCTGTCTGTCTATCTGTCTGCCTGTTGCACGCCAGCATCGTCTCTGGTGCATGCAATGATATGCTTCGCTTGGTCTCTGAGGATGTCGTTCTCCTCCCTCTGGGCATTCCATGTTGTTCGGCGCCGATAGGGCTCGATAAGCTTCATCTGCTGTTGAGGAGGAGGAGGAGGAGGAGGAGGAAGAAGAAGAGGAGGAGGCTGGAGAGGCAGAGGAGGAGGAGGAAGAGAGGGAGAAAGAGGAAGACGATGAGGGTGAAGAGGAAGAGGAGGAGAAGGAAGAGGAGAAGGAGAGGAGGAGGAAGAGGAGGAGATGTCCTCCGCTGCAACTGTGATTATTAGTACTGGTGCCATGACAACTGCTACAATCCCTGTTCCGGTTCAGAGGATGCAGAGAGAGGGAGAGAGTATGAGAAACAAAGAGAGACAGACAGACAGACAGAGACACCCAGACCGAGAAAGAGGGATAGAGAGATAGACAGAGACGGATAAACAGGCAGACCGAGACATACATATATCGAAGGATAGAGTGAGGCAGAGACAGAGAGAGAGACAGAGAGAGAGACAGAGAGAGAGACAGAGAGAGAGACAGAGAGAGAGACAGAGAGAGAGACAGAGAGGAGAAAGATATAGGGACAGAGAGAGACAGAGAGAGAGACAGAGAGAGAGACAGAGAGGAGAAAGAGAGACAGAGAGGAGAAAGATATAGGGACAGAGAGAGAGAGACAGACGGAGACAGTTAGAGAGACAGAGAGAGATATAGATGGATAGAGTGATAGTATGATCCTTCTCCTATCAGAACTGAAGACTTAGATTTCCCTCAATGGCTGAATATCGTGCGATATATTTACGATATAACTGATCGTAATTCGTCCAAAGATAACTAACGACCAGTTAGTTACAAGTAATTCCTTCCTAAAACGTCGCAGAAGAAGAGTGAGCCGGAGTGCAAACAATGACAGAATTGCTGGCCTTCTACAGTATCTTCAAGTCTTGTTTGGGTCTGCAGCATGGCTGAGAGTGCTCTGAGTACGCTGTATAAATTGTCGGAATGAATAAAGGAATGAATAATGGTATCATGAGCGTGGCAGCAGCGCTTTTGCGGGCTCATTAAAGGAACATAAAAGTATCCATACGTATCCAACCTGATGAATGCAAAGTAGTTGTGGCCACAGGTCGTGTGCAATAGAATTCGTTTAACACATAACTGGCCGAAGACATCTGTCAGCTGTTGACGGGAATCCGTTGTTTGGTTCTACGCATGTGCGTGGGGCCACCACTGGCGACTCTTCGAGCTTACTGTGATATGAGATATTTGTTAGTAGTGACATTTAACATTATACAGGTTAGGGCAGAGAGCGCCATCCATCCATCCATTCATTCATTCATTCATCCATTTATTCATTCATCCATTCATTCATTCATTCACTCATTCATTCATTCATTCATTCATACATTCATTCATTCATCCATTCATTCATTCATTCATACATTCATTCATTCATCCATTCATTCATTCATTCATTCATTCATTCATCCATCCATTCATCCATCCATCCATTCATCCATCCATATATCTATTCATTCATTTTCATCCATCCATTCATCCATACATCCATGCATTCATTCATTCATCCATTCATCCATTCATCCATTCATTCATCCATTCATCCATCCATTCATCCATTCGTCCATTCATCCATGCATTCATCCATTCATCGATTCATCGATTCATTCATCTATTCTATATTCCCATCCGTCTTCCATTTATTCGTTCCTTCCTTCACTATGTGCTTCCTTTTTCCTTGATTTCATCCTTCCTTCAATCAATTCGATCACTTGCACTTATGATCCAAATGCATATCTCTATGTCCATCTGCCTATCGCACTCTATGTATCCCTGGCCATCCCTCTCGCTTTCTCTCTCTCTGTCTGTCTGTCTGTCTCTCTCTCTCTATATATATACATATATATATGTATATATATATATAACCTCCATTTCAGCCTCTCTCTCTGCCTCTCTCTGGCTCTGTCTCTCTCTGTCTCTCTGCCTCTCAACGTCTCTGTCTCTCTGCCTCTCTCTCGCTCTCTCACTCTCTATGTCTCTGTCTGTCTCTGTTTCTGTCTCTGCGTTTCTCTTTCTCTGCCTCTCATTGTCTCCGTGACTGCGTCCATCTGTTTTTGCCTTGCATATTAAATCTGGAGCGCGTGCTTCTTGTGATTCCGATCCTCCTGAATTATGACCCAACGGACCCTCATCGCCTTCCCTCTTCCGTACCTGACTCCTCTTCCCTCGCTGCCTCTTCCCACACGCACATCTTCTCTGCCTCTCTGATTGCCTTCTGTCTCCCTGGCTGCCTCCCTCCCTGTCTGCCTTCCCCTTTTTCTATTTCCCTCTCTGCCTGCCTCCGTCTCTGGCTGCCTACCTGCATCTCTCGCTCTTTGCCTTCCTGACTTCCTTCTGCCCCTGCCTGCCTCTATGCCTACCTCTGCCTGCCTGCATGCCTGCCTCCTACCACCCATCCATCCGTCCCCTCCTCCTCCTGCCTACCTTCCCTCTCTGTCTCCCTGTCTCCCTCCTTCCGTCGCTCTTTCCTTCTGTTTCCTTTCCTTTTATTTTTCGGAAGCAATGCATCGTTCTTCCGTCCTGGCTCCTGCCGACGTCTCCATTTGTTATGTCCGACCAAGTATTCAATTATGTACGAAGGTTAACGGAGGTGTTACGCAGCGAGAGCTGGCCGTTCGACAATTAGCTGTCAATAGATTAATGGCCTGCTGCTTCCATAGCACATGGATCCGCTGCCCTTTCGCTTCGTCTTCTTCCTCTTCTTCTTCCTCCTCCTTCTTCCTTCTCCTCCTCTTCTTCTTATTCCTCCTCCTCCCTCTTCCTCCTTCTTGTTCTTCCTTTTTCTTCTCCTCCTCCTCCTCCTTCTTCCTTCTCCTCCTCCTCTTCTTCTTCCTTCTCCTCCTCCTCTCCCTCTTCTTCCTTCTCCTCTTCTTCTTCCTCCTCCCTCTTCTTCCTCCTTCTTCCTCTTCCTTCTCCTCCTCCTCCTTCTTCTTTCTTCTCCTCCTTCTTTTTCTTCTTCTTTCTCCTCCTCCTTCTTCTTTCTTCTCCTCTTCTTTTTTCTCCTCTTCCTTCTTTTTCTTCTTCTTTCTTTTCCTCTTCCTCCTTCTTCTTTTTTCTCCTCCTCCTTCTTTTTCTTCCTCTTTCTCCTCCTCCTTCTTCTTCTTTCTTCTCCTCTTCCTTCTTCTGCTTCCTCCTCCTCCTATTCTTCTTCTCCTTCCTCCAAATTATCTTCCATTTCCTCACTGCAACTCTTCCTGAATTCATTTCTCTTTACCCTTCTTCCTTGTATGATCTGCTCTCCCCCATATTACGCCTTTTACCGTCTTTGCTCCGAATGCATTTCAGACCATTGCTTTCTCATCCATTTCTTCGTCTGGGATAAAACTTCTAAATTCTTACAGATGCGTGCATTGAACGAACGATTTAGAGAGCGCCTTTGCATAGTTTTATATAATGGGCGCTATATAATTTTTTCGGAATTATGAGCGATTTTAAATATTTGGATAAACTTTAAATTTTAGCATTATGTTTTACTTTCAATATTGCTGTTAAACTTGCATGGTGGCTTAACGAAGCATTTACCATATATCTTTATTGTCCGCTCCAAATTGTCCTGCGACGAATTGTCCTAGAACTCATTACATCATTCTGCATTACATTACAATACATTACACTACATTACACTGCATTACACCACATTACACTGCATTACATTACATTACCGGTGCATTACATTATACATGTATAATATACGACTGTCAATGAGGGTCTCTTACGTCTGTATGTGTGTGTGTGTGCGACGCAAGGGAATATTACTCAGAGCGATGTTGATCACCCATGAGAGTAATGATTAATTCAACGGATGGCTGCGAATGTCCTAGGACGCTGGTCATAATAATCAGAATCATCCGCGTTCATCTATGGCATTCGCATCATCGACAGAAACATCAGCAGCAGCAGCAGAAGCATCATTCGACGAGATGCGATACACGATCCTCCTCCTCCTCCTCCTCTGTACCAGGTTGATCTACGACGGAGAAATTCAAACCACGGTCCCTTTGCCTCCCTGATGGGATCGCCTTACCAATTGTTGCACGAATTCCTCATCTTCCCCCTCCTCCTCATCATCATCAGCAGCAGCAGTAGCATCAGCCGCACTGCCTCGGGATGCTGCCGACAGTCATGCATGAATGAGTAGACGCGTCCTACGTAGCTGCATGCGCGAGCGGTCATTACGAGAGCGCCAACTGTCTATTAGTCGATGGGGACAATTAATTAATGCCCTCCCCGTTGGTCTTCCGGATTGTAGCGGCGTTGACAGGCTGCAGGGGCCCCCGAAGGACCCACATGCGTTCAGGGCGTCTGTCCTTCTAACCTCTTGCCGTGTCTCGAAAACGTATCCAGCAGGGACGGTATGCGGTTGGAACCGAGAGCATGATGCGAGCGGCGTATACGCGATGAGAGACTAATGATCAATTTACGATTTAATTTGTCTTGCGGTGTCTTCCTTTATCTCCATGAGTGTCCATTTTTAATGAATTTAGGCACTAGATTTACGCTCAAGCGCGAATTAACGAAATAAGCGCGGAGGAGAGGTCGCAAGTGTCGCAACGTTGCGAGGATAATGATAGCCAGCGTAACACGTCCATTTGGGACCATCATTGCGTGATATGCGCATGCGCAGGACATGCGCAATACTGCCGGCATAATAAGAACATTCCGGTGCTCACCCTGTGGGAGTTGGTGCCCACTGCCACCCTAGGGAGTTTTCCAAGGTTCATCGAATTCGTCATCGTCTTGGGATTTAGAGATTTTGCATTATAATCTGGATTGTTTGTTCTAAGATCTATAGGATAGTTTTCCCGGAGTTTCCAATAGTGACAGTGATTCAGACTATAGAACAGAGGCTCAGAGGCTCTGCATAGAAGTCATTCGTGAACAGATGTTCTTTTTTAATATATTAATTGACGCCTTAATTCACTTTGAAGGTAGAAAGTACAAAAACAAACCATTATCTACAGACAGATTCAAAATTAGCTTACATTAGACGATCACTTCTGTTAAATAAATGATAACGCCCCTTCAAGGTCGTCTACTCAGAAGTGCTCCGGTTCCAACCCCTGCAACACATAACAGTCTTAAGGGTAGTTTAGAACACGGTGGTGTGGCTCCAGGGTGCACGCCCAGGGTCAGCAACAGAGAAGACTTGGCGCTGTCTTGTGCAAATCCACAAACACTGAGATGAAGACCATGTTATTATTACTTCCAAAGAACAATCGACCAAAAGATGACGCTACGCAGGTGAAGAATTTATGACTGAGATCTAACCGAACAGAATAGAACTTAATGTCTTTAACATGTTCCAATTTTATGAATGCTAAAAAAACCTCTGTATACATTACTCCAATGCAAAAAATTTAGGTGAATCATCTGGACCGTGTTGCTATTGGTAAGTTAATGGCCTCTAAGTAATAAGTTGAGAGAGGTCAATAGACAACCTCAGTATCACATGGTCAAATTCTGAATGACAAAATTTGGAATTGACAGATGCATAAAAACGTTTATTGAAACAGACGCATCAATTTCAAACTTTCTACAGGTTTATAAAGTTAGACGAAGAAGACGATGAGGAAGATAAGGAAAAAGAAGAAGAGGAAGACGAAGACGAAGAAGAAGAAGAAGACGAAGAAGACGAAGAGGAGGAGAAGGAAGGAGAAAATGAAACAGAACAGAAAGAAGATGACGAAGAAGAAGAAGAAGAGAAGAAGAACGAAGAATAAAAGGAGACGAAGAAGCAGAAGAGGCAAAGAGAAGGGAATGGAGGCTGAGCAGGTGAGAAATGTTAGGAAGACAGAGGGAAGTAATGAGTCTGGCAGAAGGAAGACGAATGAGAAGAAGAAAGAGAAAGAGGAGGCGAAAGAGGAGGAGGAGGAGGAGGGGGAAGAGGAACGTGGAAGACTGGGAGGTTTGGAGGAGTGGAAGAGAGCAACGGAGAATGGTAGGGAGGTGGACATTGGTCATTTCTGATAGCAGACGTCGCTCGCATCTCGTTACTTATTAATAAAGACATTACGGTTGCTGCTGCAATGCCTCGTTCGCAGGTCGCCCTCCTTTGAGGTTGATTATGAGCTCCAGGCTCAGCAGTAATGGACGCCGCTTATGATCGTCATCGTCATTATGATGATGATGGTGTCGACGACAACGCTAATGATAATGACGATATGTAGAGCAACGACAAAGGGATGTTGATAATGATTATAATGATGATGACGTCTACGACGATGATGATGAGATGAAATATAAATTACAACTACAAAGAGATGATGATGATGACGATTATGATGATGACGACGACGACAACGATGGGATCAAATATAAATACAGCGAGAAAGAGATGGCGATGATGACGACTACGACGGCTATGATCATGATCATGATGAATACTATTTTATCATAATGATTATAACATCATGATGGTCGTCATCATCTTCAACTATCCTCTTCATACTTCTCCTCCAATTCCTCTTCTTCCGACTTCTCCTCATCTTCCTAATTATTTCGAATTAATCGTGTTAAATTAGAGTCCAACCTACCATCATCACCATGACTTATCAAATCGTCTAATTGCTTAGGCATGTCAACATGTTTTTGAAACGTTGCGTACATTTCAAAGAGGGTCACTCAAAAGATCTTTCAGATATGATACCAAAGCCTCGAACATTATCTGCAAGTGACTAATTATCAGCGTCGTTACTGTCTATCCAAATCGGAAAGCTCATCGAGGTCAACATTAAGTCTATAAGCAGTCGAGTTTTGATATACTTGGTTGGATCGGTCTAATTGAAAGTATTAATAACGAGTTTCGTGAAGAGAGGATTGTTGCCAAATCAATTTCAATGACGGAAGAAAAGATGGCGACACAAAACAAGGATTTTCAAAAATACGACAGGAGTAAGTAAGACTTATAGTGAGGCTCTCGTTAGGTACTTTAAAGGCGCTATATTATGTGTGTTGATAAATTGATATATGAATGCTTACACATATATATTATATATGCAATTATGAATATATACATTCATGCATGCATACACATAAATTATTGCATGCATAATTATGTAGTACAGTAGTTGAATGCATACTTGGATGACTATGTACATACACACATATACACATACATACATACATACATACATATAAACATACATACATACATACATCATATGCGGCCTCTCCGGATATGACTGCAAAAGACCTGATGGAGTCAGCATCATTCATTAGCCAAGAGGTCATTGTCTGACGTGGGATGTCACGGTTCCCGGATACATCTGCAGCTTCGTATGAGCGGAGAAAGCGGTAGGACAGGCAATGGAAATACGCGGCAATCTCCCAGCCTCATCACTTTATGTTTTTGCTGTCGAAACCGCAGGAAGCTGGCACACAGAGTCATTGGGGTTTGTCAGTGAACTACTGGGGGCAAGGTCTCAGCAGCAACAGGTGACCAGCGTGAGATCAGCCATCTACTTCAGCGTTTGCCCGTCACCATTCAAGTTTCTTGAGCAGCCCTTCAACAGCTGCATATTTGTCTGTCCTGAAGACTGAATGACGCTATGCCTAACGTTAATAACGGTCAATTATGGGCTAGGAGCCCGGCGTAGATAGTCTGTATTTGTGTTTGAAGGTTTACGAAGAAATAAATTCCTGGTTATTATTATTATAATGAACGATGGGCTCGCTGAACCTCAATGGCGTTAAAATAACAATAATGATAACAATAAGGCTAAATAATAATAATAAAATAATCATGAAAATGATAACGATAATGGTAATAATAATGATGATGATGATAATAATAATAATAATAATAATAATAGCAATGGTAATAATAACAATGGCAACGGTAGAGATAAGAACGATGATGATGATGACGACGACGACGATGATAATCTATTTTATTTATTTATTACCGAAATTTGATACCGCTCTTCTTCCACAACTTTTGCTTAGAAGTGCACACACACACGCCTCGACGGCTCAATTGCAGTTGCAATGCAGAGCAATTTTGCGAAAAGGACTTGCTCAATGTCCCTACATCCCTACACGGTGGCTCCCCGGACGAGGGTCGAACGCGCTAGGTCAGCGCACACTGAACGTTACCGGCTGACTACTATAACCGATCGGCCACTGTGCCACACGACGATGATGATGCTGATGAAAATAGCTGTTGTGTGACTCACTTTCAGAACTGTCGAGGAGCATAGCCCTGGGTAGTCTGCGAGAGGCACTTCTGACAAGCGATGTAGCAACGATAGAGACAGCGATGGAAAGCTGCGAAAGGCTGGGATTGGCCGAGGAGGAAAAGGTTGAAGAAACCAGGAACTCACTTCTACCAACGCTAGTTGCCAAGAAAGGTATAATACGAGTCATTGTACGCATGCATCTGTATATGCAACACATGTACAAATATATTTTATAATGCATGCGTGTATGTATCTAAATAAGTAAGTAGGCCTAAGCATATTCTTTAATCAAACGTCTGCAAACGTATAGTGTATGTACAAGTCTACCTACATGTACATGTATGGCACTGACGTCTAACCATAACGATAACCCTCTTTTTTTATTAATCCAATCACACATAGTGAAATAGCATGTAGCAGCGATCAAAGCATATTCAGAGAATGATCGGGAAAATAAGATGTTTTACAAGTATAGCTGAAGTTGGTGAGCTGGTCAGTGTATCGCATACAAGTCAAACGTTGTTTATGCAGGTAAGATCATTGAGTAATCAACTATTTAATGAAAGTGTGGTATTATAAAAACAAAACAATACACGGTATATACAATTCACAATTCACATAAGCAAAAGCATTGGCAAGAATAACACTCAGACAAGTAAGCGTGCAGGCCTATGTCGCTGAAGACCGTTTTTTCATTCGTAGTCAGATGGGCGGCGACTGTTTGAATGTTTTATCGATGACTTGATTGATTGGATTCATTGTTTGGTCGATCGATTCATTAATCGATTGATGGATTGATTCATAGATCGATCAATTGATCGATTGATTGATTGATTGATTCTACAGAGCTTGAGAGCGCCTGTGAGAGCCGAGATTGCGAAGCCATCGAATCGTGTATGGATCGCATCCAAGGGAACCCTGCCCTCGGCGATGGTCTCTTCGTTGAGTTCAACAAGGCCCGCATCCTCCTCGACCTCCTCAGCGAACGACAGCGTCTTCAGGACCAGCACAGGCGAATGGCGCAGACAATCTACCTGAACGGAAGGGCCTTGTCAGAGATAAGGAGGTATCACAAGCCACCACATCACATGCACCGGATCGTTCAGGCGGCCCTACTACTCCTCGGAGAAAGCGAAAAAATGACGGACGTAAGGAGTGACCCTTTGTCTGTATACGCTCCTTGTATGCATATATATAATATATATATAATACATATATATAATATATATAATATATATTATATATATATATATGATCTGCGACGAAATGAGCGGTCACCTGCACACACAAACACACACACACTCATTTCGTCGCATTTCAGTTCGTCGCATTTCAGTTCGTCGCATTTCAGTTCGTCGCATTTCATTTCGTCGCATTTCATTTCGTCGCATGTCGGTTAGGGTCAGGTTAAACATCGTGAGTGTCGGTTAGGGTCTGATTATGCGTCGTGAGGGTCGTTTAGAGCCAGCGTCAGGGTCGTTTTTAAAACGCGACGAAATGAAATGCGACGAAATGATCTGCGGCGAAGTGAGCGGGAACCCATTCCAGATTCTCGTGCACACCACTGAAAGACCCGATGCTGCTTGGTAGTGGTACGAGCGAGAGCCTCTAGGTTGGTGAGTCCGATTTAATTGCTGATCGAGTCAATATAAATTGGATTATGGGAGCCGTTTTACACCGATCGCTCGCATTCAATTATGGGGTGGGAGGGCAATGAGCACGTGACAGGATCACGTGATGGATGCTTCCTTTGGCCAGGTACGACGGGGTCAGGGTACGACCTTTCGCCTGGAAGCTATGGGAGACTGCTTTCAACAGAATCATGGAGCGGAGCATTGCCCATCCATATCCTCACGCAGGTGGTCGGTCTGGTCCTCGCCTGTATCATTGCATCGCGCGCACGTCATGTCCTACGGGGCTGTGTCGGCTGTGGGTCCAAGCATACGATATAGGCCAGAGCCTATGTCTCAGCATAGGGCTATAGGCCTTAGGACTAAGTACCAGCATGGACTGTGGGCCAAGGTTTCGTCATAAAGAACTGATAACTCGTGGTTCCTCATAGCAATAAATGAATTCAGAAACATAGTCAATATAAATATCGTTTTATTGTCAATTATATCGCCTCATTGATTCCAATTAAAGTATTTTTATCAGAACATAATTATATACAACCAATGGATAAATAATGTAGACCGTTCAATTAAATATCAAATCTTGATAGAATTTTGCAAGAATTGTCAACTGGATAAAAACCGCAGATGAAACTTAGAATTGATGCGGGAGGCAACTGGGAAAGAAAAAACCCCACAGGAATCATAAGGTTCTGCTGGTATGGAACACCCTTTCATTTCTGTCTGTTGGTATGGCATTCTGTCTGTCTCTCTTTCGGCATGTCTGCCTGTCTGGCTTCTATATCGGTGGTCGCTCGATTGCTTGCAAGTGTCATATTGTATCGTCTCAACTGACCATCACCATCAGATCCAATCTCCATTGAACTGCCGTTGTATACAATTGATTCCAATGCTTTGTCTCTGAATCCGTGTACGACTGCAGGACTGGAAGTACTGCCAGCGCCTATGCAACCCTCAGGGACCGAACGCTCTGAGTCGGCGCTTGATGCAGTTCCAACCGGAAACGGTGCCAGAGGAGATCGTCGCCAGAGTCAAGCAGATCCTCTCCGAAAGAGACCGTGACCGCACTCACCGTGACCTTGACCTGGAAAAGGTGGAAACGATTGGAGCTGGAGCGGGACTCGCCTTTTATGTCTGGGTAGGTACATGGCGTGCTATCTGCTCTCAGACATAGAACGTCTATATGTTCCATCGTTGTGGAAAAAATTGGGCGACTCTATGTAGATTTCTAAAGAGGCGCCTTATCAAGTTTGATTAATTGAATCGTTGGTTGGACGGTTGCTTATCTGCTTGATTGATTGATTAACATTTTAATTAATATCAATTGCTAATCAGTTGTGAACTGTTTATAGGCCAGGGCCGCCATAGAGAAGGTGGAGACGGCTCAAGAGAAAGTCAAACAGAAGGTACAAAAAGGACAAGCGAAAGGACATCCGCCGATAGTGTCAGAGACACTCGTTGAACCAGGAAACAAAAGGCGACAAAAGGAACTGGTGCACCTGACAGACGCAAGTGGTAAAACCACCGCCATGATGGTAGCACCACCGACCGATCGGCGAGGGAAGACGGACTGCCGTCCGATAGGGGATCGAAGTTACCACTTTCACAAGAGTCACTGATGAAGAACAGGCTCTCGAATAGCTCTATATAATATTATAAACATCAGGGTAAACTCTACGTGACGTCACGTATATCTTGGGATCCACCAGAAAATCTTATAATGGCGTTGTATAAATAACTCCTTATATATAGAAACACCGCGGTACTATTATACAGCACCACTACATAGCAAGAAAGACTGCATGCACTTAGTAGTACGATGACGCTATATAAATGCATTTTGATGACTACTGCACGTTGCACGATATAGAACACGTCACGAGATTCAAACTGAGTCACCAAGGAGTAACGTACACGAAGCTACTTTACAGTTCATTGTATACCACACCGTGGAAGAGTTTCTCCAGAGGAGGCCTATATTACAGTTATACTGTGGAGTAGGTCATATTCTATGTCATCATCATCATCATCGTCGTCATCGTCAACATCGATGTCATAAATACCATCCTAGCCGTTGCGTTACTAATTGTAATCGTCAGCAGTGGCACATTATCATACCTAAACGACGCGGCATATATAACCTACTGCGCTATATAAATGTCATTGCATGTGCTATTGTGAAGAGTCGTCGTCAGGTTCAGACAAGTCTAAAATGGTCTGCGATAGGCGCCTATGTTCACAATGATATCTAATCACATCACTTCAAGTTCCAGACAAGCCACTTCATTAAGACTTAGGTCATGGCCTAAATGTATCTGAAATGCCTTGAGTGCATCTATTTCTGTGCGTAATAAGGCGCTGGACATAGCTGTTTTGTTTGTGCTATTATCTCACTACAAAAAACAATTTTCAGTAGGCTTATTATTATTAATATCATGAGTTCGCAAATTACTCTACTGTTTTTCAATGTTAATACTATGATCGCTTGTAAAATTGCTTGTTAAAATTCAAATTTTCGTAGAAAAATCGTAATCATAATCTCCAAACAAACTCTCATTTCAAAGGTCTACTGCAGACATCATTTGCGTTTATCATAATCTGCGTAATCATAATCTCCAAACAAACTCTCATTTCAAAGGTCTACTGCAGACATCATTTGCGTTTAGAATTGTAACAGTTTTGATATCCAACAGACCTATACGCCGGGAACCTACAATGATGAGGTTGTTCAACAACCTGATCACTGTAGGTCTATTGCCACAACATGCACATGCGCTTATAATTTACCAGTGGATTGATTCCGTGGTAGAAAGAAATTGTAAGTTAATTTAACGGCGTTTACATATCGGAGATAATAAACGTCCGACTCGACACTTATTATACACGGTTGACATCGTCCACACACGTAGGCCTTTGGGACCCAAAACTTGTTCACATCTGTGAACGTAATGACGTATTAGTTGCAATATTATGCTAAAAGTTCTGAGGTTGCGTTATATGATTATATACACAGAAATGTTCTCGTTTTATTTCTTTGTCTTTATTTTTTGTCTCCGTTCTTAATAATAATAATAATAATAATGACGACGATTTATTAGGCGCCGTAAGCGCGGCCATACCACTGCAAGGGCGCCTCTTCGTCGTGAGAAGAATAGTCGTCCAGTCATGTATCAAATCTGTCGGAGAATCCAAAAAATATTACTAACAATTATTATAATGTTTTAATGATTTATGTAACTAGGGCGACCCTAGTAGCGGAACCTTCCAAATGTAGCCTATGTTCCTTTGGGTTTTCAGTTTGATGCCAATGTGCATGACTTATTAAACTATCACAGGGGGCTAGATGATAAAACTTTGCGCGTTAGTTTATATGGTGATCAATAAAGAATATTGATTGATTGATCCACGGCTCGATGGATTGATTAATTGATTGATTTTTTGATTGCTTGCTTGATTGAGTCATAGCCGGATGGATGGATGGATTAATTGATTGATTGTTTGATTGCTTGCTTGATTGAGTCATAGCCGGATGGATTGATTGATTGACAACGTGATGTGTGTTAGCGCTCATTACCCAATTGTCTCGTCCTGGTTGCGGCCTCCATTTCCGCTGCCAGGACTGATGAGTCATCGCTCATCCGGCAGTTTCCATGGTAACCACAAGATGGCGTACAGAGTGAGCTTGATGTTTTCCGTGGTCCATTTAACAGATCCTTAATGTACGTAGTGTACTTCATGAATCTCAAATGAAGCTTTAGATTCGTTACCGATAATTAATTATACGTAACCCGCAGCCCAAACAAAGGAGTCCAAGTAACTCGACGCAAAACACAGAAAACGCTCAGTGATAAACTCGAATTGAACAATCGACATTTAGACAAGTGATTGGCCAATCAATAGCTAATCTGTCCCTCTTACTTCAAGTAGAGGGCTTGCCAGTAGGCCGTGACTGAAATCTGTATCTCTCAGCCGTAGTCAGACCGGGAGCGCCTCTGAGTAGATCTCCTGAAGGGGCGCTATATCAAGCTCGAGTTGATTGATTGACTGACTTACTGACAGTATGACTGACTGATTGACAGATTGATTGGAATGAAGCTTGAGCCCAGTATATCATGACGAACAAGCATTCGACATCCCTTGATAAAGAGTTGATCCGTACACTGAGTCCCAGAGAGCATTGCTAGAATACACCAGGGAATCAAGGCTTTCACGTATACGAGATAATAAGCGAAGGATTTTTGACTATAACTATATTATATAATAATAATGACATGAATGTTGAGTGTTGACCCAACTTCTCTATACATAACAGGCTTCAGCCAATGGCGAATAACTATGATAGTAAATAATTGATAACATTATTAGTCATCTGTAGGCGTGCTTTGTAGCGAAAACCACTGTGACGCTACCAGTTTCAGTAAAATACGCCGCCCGAATAGCCGGGTCCTTAAAATAATAGCAATCAACCAATCAATCAATCGATCAATCAATCGAGCGAGCGATCAATCAATCAGTCAAGCAATCATCAATCAATCAATTAAAACGATCAATTAAAACGATTAATCGATCGATCGATCGGTCGGTCAGTCAATCAATCAATCAATAAGTCATCAATCAATCAATTAAAACGATCAATCGATCGTTTCGTTCGATCAAACAATCAATCAGTCAATCAATCAATCAATCAATTAAAACGATCGATCGATCAATCAGCCAATCAATCGAACAATCAATCACCTAATCAATCAATCAATCAATATACTGTATTGATCACCATATCAACTCATGCATATAGCTTAAATAGTCATGTACATTGGCATCAAACGGAGAACCCAAAGGAACATAAGGTTTCGCTGCCAGGGTCACCCTATGTAGCCTACACTATATCGTTGCATGGTTCAAGATAAATGCGAGACACGATAAGCTGGCTTCCAATCTAGGAGTTGTCTTCAACCGGGATTCTCCTCATTGTAATTTGATGGCACAAGCCTCGCTAGCTAGCATGGCTCCAGTATAATGGTAATCTCCACACAAAAATTATACCAGGCCAAAACAGCGTCTAGTCAGAAGAACCAGCTCATTCACAGGCCCCACAATGGAAAGCTATGTCCTAGTCCTGTCTCAAGGCAGAAGGGCGCACGATAACAGCGTAATGCAAAACACGCAAGTGATTAATATATTAATTTATTATTTAAAAACCATTATTGAATCGACCGGCTAGCGCCGCCGACACGATATCTCGATTGACACCAATTCACCTGTCTGCACTACACGACGTGATTTAATTAATTAATTTAATTGATTAATCATCGGTAGCGAAGCAACCTGCACTCGATGCTCTTGAAGAGAACCACGTGACAATAGGAGCCAAAAATAAAGAGACGTACACGAAAATGTCGATAAAAGTGTCATGGTGACTCCGTGCATGATAGAAAGGCGTATCTGTAATGTTGCCTCCGTGCGTTAGAAATGGCAACAGCTGGTCCGGTTAGTTTTAAAAAGGTAGAATTATTGAGGCGCCTCTTGACCTGAAGATTCCAGTCCTATACTGATAGTGGCTTGTCTCCAGGGGTGTAACAAGTGGGGGCAGAGGGGGCATCGGCCCCCCCCCAGTTTCAAAACTGGGGGCAAAGCCCCTCCAGTTTTAGTGCTCAGTGCCCCCTCATGTGCCTCCAAATCGGATCTTTATATGTTTATCCAATGGATTTTTAAGATTACTTTTGTTAAGATAATTTGTGCCCCCACATTTTCCAATTTCTGGGAGGGGGCAAAATTCAAAAGTGGGAGGGTAAAAAAAAACTTTTGCGCTTGGCGCAATATTTTTCCAATTATGCCCCCCCACTTTTCAAAACCTTGCTACACCTCTGCTTGTCCCGTATAGTCAAATCTCGTGCTAGCATGGTAGCAGTAGTAAGATATGATATCACATAGACATAACGTTGTGAAAATAAATTGTTCAGTGGGTACTTCGAATGGATAGTAGCCTAGTGGGGTTAGGAGAAGGAAAATCGTGATGTCAAACCTCTACCTCGCCTCTGATACTTCGCAATATCGGTCAGCCCCCAGCCTGAAACAAGAGGAGGGCCGGTCGAATGGGTGCATATACGTCGGTCATAAACGACAGAAATCCAATGTAAAACAGACAGAAAACTCTGAGCAGGGTTGCTCTAGACACCTAGGGGTCATTAGACCCAGGGAGTGTACAGCGGTCTTAGTCTCTCGAAACAGAGACCGGGATTACATTGGACACATACAGGTCTACGACCCATAGACTTCAAGAAGAGGAAGAAATAAACTGTGTATATAGTGTGGCATGTCTAGGCAAGTGATCGTAGGTCTTACTCTAAACAGACGACAAAGATGTGTTTTTAAGATGGAGATTATATTTTCACACCGGAAAGAGAACAAAACATACAAAGCAGCTCGGTCAGCTAGCACGCATGGCACCGAGAGCAAACGAAAGCTAGTGTTTTTACAACTAGTCTTAACTATGCGACGGAACGGTGGACCTTCGCAATACCAGACACTTTGGTGTCGAAACGCGAAAACCACTATACCCAATACCTGTTCCACCGTTCCAAGCCAGCAAACCGTCTCTAGGTTTTTTCTAAATGGCTTCGTCGCGCCTTCGCTTTACATAAGTAACAGCAACCGAAAGCAAAGGGCCGATAAATAGTCAAGCACTCGCTTATATAGCCGATTAGACCATCCCTTTCTAGACAATGGTGCCCGGCCTTTCTATATAGAGTCAAATACATAGTGTTGTCAGATATAGCGTTAGCGATTTAGCAGTAAGTAGACTATCTTATTGCGACGTCCAACAATAGTCACGTGAGTAGATTGAACAAAAGTGCAAAAGAAAAAAAAATTCTAAAAAGTCATATTGATGTGAATATACCTAGTATACCGTGGTAGATAGCGAGAAGAAAAGGAAGAAGGTTAAGACCAGAGCAACTGATGTGAGTTGCTATTGTCGAATCACCCATCTAATTTCAAATCCACGATCCTAATCTGAAAACTACATCACCAATTAATAATTGATACATGCGTGTACATTAAGTCGTAGTCCTATGTAGGAATGTAATCTTCGAGAAAAGTTCTAGCGTGGTAAAATAAACAGAAAGGTTTTCAATGAAATCCTATCTCACTCTTTGCCGTGGCCGAATTTTGAACCATGTCATGTTGTCATTACATTTAAGTTAACAGTATCATGATAATGTTTGCATCAACCTTTTGACGGACGGTTATTCTTCCAATTTTAATGGTTGTTGTTCATAAAAAAATAATGAAACGTCATTTAACTTGGCCATAAATTCTATAAGCCTACAAGCTTATTGACGTAGGAATATGAGTCTGTAGATGCCTCGAAGTATCGAATAGCGCTATATAAATTAAACTTATGAATGAATGAATACCCTGAATGAAAGAAGAAAACTAGCGCAAACATGAAAGGATAACATCAGTGTTCTGAATAAATGAATGAATGACGGGATGAATAAACACTGAATAACATAACACAACACAACCTAACATAACAAGGGTGTAAAGTGGTACAGAAGACGTTTAGTCTGTGTTAAAAATGGGTTGAATGAATTAATGAATAATCGACGGACGGACGGACGTAATGAATGAATACACTGAATGGGTTGAAAAAATTTTGAACGAATGAATGCGTGTGTTTCCTTGCACAAATTCTGCAGGCCGTTCGCTAGAGGACGTCTCAGACTAGGTTCCATGTGTAGGCCTATAGAGAGGTAAGAACTCTATCGGTGTCCGACTACATGAAAATACGATGGAGATAGGAATTTTCAGTTCAGACCAATGTTCCCTTTGTCGTGTGCACGTGCGCGCGCGCATGAGCCGTGGAGCCAGCGCACCCAAGAATTTGGTGAGCGTACCAAAATGTTTTAACGAGTCACCACGTCGTTTTATGAAACTACGTTAATCGAGTCTCCTAAATAGTTTAATATATAGTCTTCCATCATACGACGCCGTTAGGATGTACCGTAGAGGTCTGCGGGTTGACCAATTTTTCTACTCGACCCGAACCCTTAACACATGACCCGTACCCGTGACGCCATTAGCATATCCTCTCATAATCTTGCTGCCTGCTAGACTAACAGGATCACAACTCATAGGCCTTATACTGTTGTCGTAGTAGTAACAGCAGCAGCAGCAGCAGTGACAGCAGCCGTGGGGTAGACCGATGGCGGCGGAAGCAAGAGAAGAAGGAGGAAGTGTAGGAAGAGAAAGGAAAGGAAGAAGAGGAATGGACGGAAGCTAGAGGAGAGGTAAGTCGAGGTGGGAAGGGAATGGAGAGGCAGAAGAAGGGACACGAGCAGAAGCAGGAAGGAGAGGATCGGAGGCAGGAGGGCGGAAAGAGGAGTAGGAAGAGAGGGAGGATTAGGAGGAGGAAAAAGGAAGAAGAGATTCGAAGAGAGTACGGAACTTGAGGAGGAGAGAAGGATGAGAAGTACGTAAAGAAGAAAAAAGAGGGAAGAAGAGAGACAGCAGACAGGAAGAAGCAGAGGGAAAAGCTGTAGGATGAAGAGGAGGAGTAAGATAAGGACGAAATGGAGGAAGAATAAGAGGAAAAGTAAGGGTGATAAAGAGTTTAGTAGAAGCAGGAGCAGAAATGAGGAGCAGCAGAAGGCAGAGGTGAAGGAGGAGAAAAGGCAGAGGAGGAGTAGCAGGAAAAGGAGGAGGAATGAGGTAAACAACGGTTAACATGCATACAGAGAGGAGGGGAGGCACTACATGCAGGTATATAGTACTTGGATTTAGAATGTGCCAGTATGTCTGTAATAATAATTAACTCTATGATGATGCAAGATTCACCTAGATATTCAACGGTGACATTATAACCTTAAGACTTACGTTGACATGAGTAAAACCGGGTACACCCGTATCCGTGATCACTGATTAGTCTACCCGCGTCTGACCCGACCCGTAAAATAGTACCGTACCCTACCCGTACCCGTGGGTACGAGTTACCCACTGGTACAGGTTACCCGCGGGTACTGTTATACCCGCTTTGCAGGGTCACCCTTGCATACTCGTGATCTGTGCGCGGATAACATACAACTCTACACATCCTACTTTCTGAGGTCTTGTCTCACCTTCATCGCGCAGGTTCTCAATGTGGTCAACATGATAATTTCTCAATGCATGTCGTCCAACCTTCTCTGTCTCAGTCTTTCCAACACAAAATTCATCATCACAGGCCTCATCCACCAACTCTTCATCCCTTCCTTTCACCTCTGATGCCCTGTCCGCAATCTTGGCGTCACCTTTGATCCTCATCTCCCTTTGTTTAACTATAGCTCCAACCTCTCGCGCTCTTGCTTCATGATCACCGTGGCATCCGGCCTATGGGTTAGACCTCAAAGCTGCCTGCCCCCATCCTCTACCTCCATTGTCCACTCGAAACTCAATTACTGCAATTCCCTCTTTATCAACCTTTCTTTGATCCGCACATCTCGACGTCTGCAACTTATGCAAAGCTCACTAGCCAGAGCTGTCCTTTCAGGGATCACTACTGTCCTCAAATCGGCTAAAATCCCAGAGAGAATCCACGTCAAAGTCAAATCATTAACCTACAGCTCCTTACAATACTCCCAGTTCAAATGTCTTTGCGAACTCTTCATCATCCAGCCAACCCGTTCTACCCGGTCCTCTTCCTCCTCCTCCTCTTCTTCCTCCTCCTTCTCCTCCTCCTGTCTCAGTCTTACTTGACCTTTCACCTCATCAGTTACAATTCACCTCCAGGCGAGCCATATCCAACGTTGCACCACGTCACTGGAACGATCTGCCTTCTGAATTTCTCACCTTTTCTGCTCCTCGATCAGCATTGTAAATCGCTCAGCATCATCTGACTAAATGCTTCTTCTAGCCATCACCACATCTAGCTTGAATAATAGCCTATACTGCTTGGACAACTCGGCGCCAGGCACCATTCACCGCAACCGTCTTACTTTCTGCCTACCTTACCCTTGAATTGACCAGGAATAATTTGGACCTTATAATTTTATCGATTTTCTTTATATTGAACGCCTTTAAGTAAGCTGCTTCCCACGACTTTGTCTTTTGAGTGCAGCAGAAATCTCACAATTGCAATGATAGGACGTATCTACACTCTCTTCGCCACAGATAGAACTGGTTTGGAGTATTCATTCAGCGCTCGTAAATAAGCTGATGCCATTCGCTTGTGTTTGAGTGGCGCCTTAGAAATTTAGAGATTACGATTACGTATCATGAATTTTAGAAGGTCACTGTGCACTGATCTCAGGTAATGGATCGCGAAGATGACGAAATCTTGAACAGCGATGTTTAGGTGGGTTCCAGACCTTTAAGCCACAGCCCACGATCTATCAGTTTGAGGCGTCTGAACCAATGTTCCCTCTCAGTTATTGGAGATGGCGTGCGCAAGAAATTTGGTGTGTGCAAAATTTAAAACTGGCTCACACTTTGTGGGCAGGTTCCAGCTGAATGCGATGATGGTTAAATTAACCCTTACCCTCCAATTATTATATCAAACGCATTAAATTTTTGCCGCTCACAGCGGCCTCAGGAGTGGTAAGGGTTAAGGGTTCATCCACAAATTACCTACGCAAAAAATCGGATTTTCGGACCCCCTTCCGCCTCTGTTGCACCGCGTACATTTCGTCGACCCCTCCCCCCATGCGTACGTACATTTGAGCTCTACCCCCACCCCTCATTGCAAAGGTTAAATAGCTACAGACATCTCTAAGACATTGATTTTACCACAGGCTATTTATTTCTGTTAAGCATCATATTTAACAGCTTAAATTTTTTAACTGTTATGAAGAAATAAAGTACTAACAAGACTTGCATTTGAAACCGTTTTAATGCTACATAAAATTGATTAAGCAGGAATATAGTTTGTGATTAGGTTTACAGTTCTGATTTTCATAGTCTGTATTGTGGACGTCATAATTAGACAATTATATTTGCGTACGAACATATTTTCGGGACTTCCTCCCCACCATACGCACCCCTACGCAAAATGGCCGAAATTTTAAACCCCCCTCCCCTCGCTGCGTACGTAATATGTGGACGGTCCCTAAGATCTTATCTAAATGTCTATGGCAATAAATTCGGGTAACATAAGAAAAGTCCTTTGAGGCTTTGACTCCCTTGTCTAGTAAATAAGGAGATAGGCCTATATCAGCCAAGGAACCAAAGTTTCTGGAGTAAGGAAGGTCGCAACCGGGAATACCCATAATTATTATAACCTATGCTATAGTTTATTCTAGCCTATATAGCCAAAAGATGAAATTCATGCAACTCTTGAAAGGTCAAAATATCGATCACTTATCGATTTATCTACCTATTACTCGGGGGCTGATCCAAACAAAACAAAAGCCTACAGGCCTACACCTAGGTATACATCTAGCCTTAGAGCGATGACCATTACACGGTGTAACACGAAGCCCATGCTAACATGCGCGTACTTGATAATACAACTCTTGTCTACGCAGGCTTAGATCCAAGTAGGTACTTCAGAACTCATAGCTGTACATCTACATCTGTGCTAAAAAGAGCACACTTTAAGAACCCGCACAATGTATATATATATATGTATATATATATGTATATATATATATGTATATATATATACATGTGTGTGTGTGCGTGTGTGTCTGTGTGTAATCCGTTGTCCTTAGTGTTGGTCCGATATCTTTAGTGTACAGTTATCAATACAACTACAACAGATCTAAATAGATCTCTTCATAATAAAGTCGGATTTGTATCAGGCACCGATTCGTCGTTTCGCTAATTGGAACAATAGGTCCAGAAGTGGAGGCCTTAGAAAATAACGTCGACTCTTCATTTAATATACATCGCAAGTCATCTACCATCATTTAGGCCTACATAAGTACGACGCGAGATGTCCTCCACTGCACGAGGCGAAGAATGGAAAAAATACGACAAAAGTAAGTGAAAAGGTTTCTAATGGTAGACCACACTTTACGCACAGACAAGTTATGCTTTCAGGCAAATTAGTTCTTGTTTGATCGGTCTCGATAACAACTTCATCGGATGATCTGCCCTCCACCCCAATTCTCTACCAAAAGCGCTAGGCTTTCGAGTGGCGCTTTAGAAGTTTAGAGACTACGATAACAACTAATGAAGGAACTGCAGGCCTAGTTTAATATTTAACGCTTTGGACACAATATTACGTAACTAGTCTCTTGCTTCGTTGTCGCAATTATAAGAAGGCATTCATCAGGTGAGACCTCATTACACGTTGGAAAAGCCTGGAAGAAAAAAAAGAGAGGAATGAAGGGAGGCAAAGAGAAAGAGAGACAGAGAGAGAGAGAGAGAGAGAGAGAGAGAGAGAGAGAGAGAGAGACAGACAGACAGACAGAGACAGACAGACAGACAGACAGATAGATACATGTAGATAGATAGATAGACCGACAGAGACAGCAACAGAGACACAGAGAGACAGGGAGACAGACAGACAGACTGACAGAGAGAGACAGGGAGGGAGGGAGGGAGGGAGGGAGGGAGAGCGGGAAGGAGAGATAAAGTGTCAGTATATGTCACATAGTAACTGTTATACTGCATAAATAAAACGATCAGCTGTGTTTCAATCAGTCAATCAATCAATGAAACTTGACATAGCTCCTCCTCTTCAAGAAATCAACCCAGAGGAGCTCCCAGTTTAACCATGGCCAAAGAGGAGAGATTAAGAGAAGTGTAGAAAGAAGATGAGGAGATTCTATAGATAAACCCACAGGTCCAGAGGAAGCCCATTTCAAGTGGTAAGGGCCTACAACAGAGAAGGCACGATGCTGCAGCATAACAATGCGTGAAACTGGACGAGCGAAACGGTGATAGGATAGATGCATAACCGAAGAATAATAGTAATAATAATAATAATGATAATACAACTATTTAATGATAATCTCTAAGTCCCTGGGGGATTGAAGTACCTCAGGAAATAAAAAATATATTATAATAATTTTTTTTTAAATAATAAAACTAATAATAATGCAGAACGTGACGTCCAAGAAAATGAATTATATACACACTAACTACTTGTGAGTTCTGTGTATAATCACAACCATATCAGAATATTATATATATATATACATATATATATATATATATGTGTGTGTGTGTGCGTTTGTGTGTATCTGTGATAAGTGCTCTTTGGATGTGACTATGTTCCTGTTCCTAGGCAACGCTTCTTATAAAATTGTAGGCAAAGATTGTTCCTAAGCAATGCTTGCTACAAGACAACGCCTGTTCTCAGATAAACGCGTAAAGGTATAACGCGCGACAGATAACTAAGGCCAGGACTTTCATTATCGGCGACGCTGGTATCTAGGCAACACCAGTTCAGAGTAGATCGTTGACGAAGAACAGGCTCTCAGCCACATGCAGGCAAACACCTGTCGCAACTACATGTATTAATTACAGTTCAGTAGACGATTTGTTGAAGTGAGGAGAATACTTCGTTACTGAGTATATAGCGATAAGAACAGCCAACGAACGGACTCTCGCGACGCCTGCCGTCGAGTTCAATTAACTGTCCGTAAATGGGATCCGAAGAGGTTTAGCAACAGGCTGCTTCCCGCTTACAATACTCTATAACAGCTACCACAGGTAACAAGCGGGGGCAGAGGAGCACCGGCCCCCAGTTTTAGTGCCCCCCCCATGTGTCCCCAAATCGGTTCTTTTTATGTTTCTCCACAGGCTTTTTATGATGACTTTTGTTAAGACAATTTGTGCCCCCATTTTTCAAATTTCTGGAAGAACAAAATTCAAAAAGGGGGAGCACAAAAATTTTAAGCGCATCCCGCAATATTTTCTAAATTACGTCTCCCCCTCCACTTTTCAAAACTTTGTTACACCTGACAGCTACCATACAAGAATTTACACCTGTCTGTCTGTCCATCCGTCTGTCCGTCTTTGTCTGTCACACAGACACCCTTACGCGCATCAACAACACTCTGAAAGTATTCGTAAGATATTCTCCCGAGGCAGCCACTGCCCAGTGGGTACCTCGGGAGAGGAGCAGAGATAGGAGAAGGGAAACTCTTATGTCCCTCACCTCTGATACTTCACAACATCAGAATGAGTGCCAGCCTGGAAACAAGAGGAGAGTCGGTCAAATGGGTGCACATACGTCGGCCATAAAGAGATAAATAGAATCTAGGACAATTGCCCTCTGGTCAATTGCCCCCGGTCAATTGCCCCGTAAGTTCCCTCTGAATAGGAAAACAACAGATATTTACCACTCTTAATTAATTAAACTCATTGATCCACCCTTTAAGACAGAGAAAGTATGAAAGTTATGCTTATGTTAAACAGAAAAACTTAGCTAATGGCGTTGTTTTCAATCTAGTGCGAAAATCGTCGGTATTAGTGTGGATGTAAAGCAAAATTGAAAATCAAAGATCAAGAAATTTTTGGTCGTTTGCATGAACATACGCATGCACCAGATCCGACTCGACGAGTAGTGAGAGCAGCAGAAAGTATGAAGAGACACGCCGAAGAGACTGACGAGACTTCTCTACAAATCATTACCCAATGTGTTGGAGTTCTTAGTCAAGATGCTGCAGCTAAACTGCCTACAGTCCACATCTATTGAATCATAAATTACAATTTTAAACTTCTTGTTTTGCAATATACTTCATGGGGGCAAAGACTAGAGAAAGAATGTTGTTACATAAAGATTTGTTGAGGATCGTATAGTACAGTCATTAAAGGGTGGATTATCAAAGAGTTTAATTAATTAAGAGTGGTAAATATCTGTTGCTTTCCTATTCAGAGGGAACCTACGGGGCAATTGACAGGGGGCAATTGAACGAATGATGACGAGTTATTACAGGAGTTGAATTTAACCGTCGTCAAATAGTTATAGAAAGACAGAAATCCATTGCACAACACAAGCAGACTTATACATACAGTATCAAACACACATACACACTTCGCCGACTGGCTAAGCACAATGATAAATCAACCATCATACTTTACCACTTTAAGTCGTATCTGATCATATATATTATAACTTAGTCCTCAAATTGTTGTAAATTGCTTATCTGTCTTCAATCATCAATTGAAAGTGAACTACTTATCTTCTTCAGATTGCTTTTCCGCCGCAGTCTCTTTCTCTCAGTGGCGCCGCCATGCGCCAAGAAAGTAGACGCAGAGTCGCAAACATAGTAGGCCAAAGACATAAAATTTCGCCGGTCAGAGGCCGCAGAGTAGTGGAGAAGACACTGGGGCGCAGAGCTTAGGGACAGAGTTCGACACCCGCATCCCCGTAAGGTTGACTAATCCTTCATTCGCCAGGTGGCAGTGTTGGTTAAATTAGATGTGTAACGCAATGGACGTCTTGCAGGTTAGGCCTACATTCGACTCCTGTACTATAACTTGTCATCATTGTATGTCTCTCTATCTCTTTGTGCCAATCTCTGTCTATATGGCCGACTGGTCGTCTGCAGACATTGGTTTTGGAGCCATTGCTACAATGGACACTGACGTCTAGAAGCTGCTAATTAACATATTCACATAATAATAAATTTTCGGAGAGTAGTGCTGAAGGTTCTTCTGTTGACAACGACGTATAATATTCAGTAACTAGCTTAAGAGTGAATGTAAACACGCTTTTCTAGAGCTATACACCTGCAGCCTCGAACCTCATCATTTCTCAATTAATTTATCGGACGAGATAATTCACCACTACTGCCCTCCCCACATCACTGACGCCCTCCTCCTAGTTCGAGTAGTCAATAGGTTGCCTTTCTTCTTATTCTCAATGGTCGTCGTCACTACATTAAACAATCATATCATCAATACACATATTATTGTATGCATGCGATTATGTGTATGTTGGTAGGCCTATGTGTTTGTATTGGTGACAAACACCTTGCACACAGACAAATAAATATATATCTGTTGCACAATAACGTTCATGTCATATCTATTGCAGTATAATAAATTATATATTTGTATCGTCTATACTCTATAGGTGTGCACGATAAAATGTCAAATGCAATCGAGAAAGAGGAATAAGCAGTATGAATATTCGTAGATTTAACAAAGGCCTTCGATACAGTAGATCACAATATTCTCATGCGGTATGTAGGCCTAACCCAAATGTGATGCCAATGTCTCTACAAGTAGGCCTGTGCATTTCATTTTATTTACCAAGTTTTCTGTTTCCACAAATCCCTGCAGATCCAATTAAGACCTTTACCACGGAACTGACAGCTATAGCCCAATGGTTTCGTGCAAACAGACTACCGCTTCACTTGAGAAAACGCCAACTTCATTAGGCTATATATATATAAATATATATATTCACCAGTTTCCTGTGTGGTTTATATATATATATATAATATAAACCACACAGGAAACTGGTGCCGTGGAAAATACGAATCCACTCATAATCTGGGTCTCCATTTTCGACGTGGTCTCGACCAATGTTCTAGTTCATGTGGATCAACACAAGCCGTGAAAAGCGGAGATAGAAATCCCAATAATAATCGCAAAAAACGTTGGTATACTTTGGTAGGCATACATCATACCTATTACCAACTTCAATCGGAACAAGGTCATAGGTCTACTACTCTCTCTCGTAGGCCTGTACCCTTATCTCACATATTGCCACATGGCATGGGCATCAACTTACGAATCGAGACTACGTACGTAGATTTGTCGTTGTACAGAAACGTAGGCCTACGTGCTATTCGAATCGAAGCAGCGGTACTTATGGGCTCGCACATTAGAAAAATCTAGTGCAATTGGGATTAGGCCTTAGTAATAAGAATGAAAAAGATACGAATATCATAGAATTATTGTTCCATGCATGACCAATCGAGTCAGTACAAGCCCGGTCTGTCACTGAAATCTTTTTTAAACAGCATGTTAGGCTTATTAACTTGAGTGTATTACGTTGATCGAATTGCGTTGACAGACTTGAACAAGAGCGTCGCCTTGGAGGACCTGCGCGACTCCGTTCGTCAACAGAATGAGGAAAAGGTGGAGAAAGCGATGGCCAGATGTCGCGCCGCTAGCCTACAGGACAACGAAAAGGTGAAGGAAGCTGCAGAGATACATCTCCCAGTCATCAGTGCCAGAAACAGTAAGCATCCGAATGGCATCAGCCGTCGTATCATCATCATTAGTAACATATTCATTGGGGGCATCATATCGTAGTTTGCATTCATTAACGATAAATGAATAAGGACTTTTTGTTTTTGCAAACGATATGACAAAAAATGTGTACACGTAACGAACTATAATCTCCCTTATCATCATCTTCGCTCTCGTCCTCGGTCAGCCTCTGACTCGATCTGTCTAACACCGTTATCATCTTAATGAGTGGATGACTTTAAGCTACTTTCTTTCTTCTCACGATATCCTTGGTTTATCCCCAGAATGCTGTACAAATGACTCAATTCCTATTGCTTGCTTTCTCTTTGCTAACTCATAGTTCCGAAGACGTCTAATATTTATATATATATATACATATATATATATATAGCATACTTTATTTAGCCGCTGCAAATGCACATTCGGGGATATCATAATAACCATCAATAAAAGAATGAAAGGTATAATCAAAAAACAATCCTGATGAGCAATTACAAAACAATATATATATATATATATATATATATATGGTCTACTTGGTTACATTTCTCCATCTCTATCCATGATCCAACCCTCCTTCCAGCAACTGATCGGTCCATCTCTTTCTCTCTATGTCTCTTTTCCTTAACCCATCTGTGTCTTCGTACGTCTGTTCCTCTGCTATCGCATGTTTCTGTTTGCGTCTCTGCCTATGTAACTTTGTCAGTAGTAGATGTATAGCCTAGTAGGCTAATGGGTCGCGGTGGCGTTGCGGTAATGTTCTGTGCTTTGAGCCGAAGGGTCGCAGGTTCGAACCCACCTCAAGACACTGCAATGAATGGCGACCTTGGACAAGTTGCTCATGCTCACCCCTAACTGTTTCCGAGGAAGGCAACGGGAAACCACTTCAATCATCTCATCCCGGGTGGTGTAAAGCCAATGCTGACCTGTCTTCGGGCAGAGAAATCATCATAATCATCAGCTGTAGTAACGTTAATTTAATTCTTGTCGAAGATGATTTGCAATAGGTGGATATCGCGGTGGTTTTAAATATCTCTACTAGTCCGACAGTCGTTCTTTGTCAGATCTATGCTATTCCTCAAGCATAGCTCAATCTGGAGCAGTACGCTGAGGCGCAAACATGAGCTTAAAAACATCTTATTTTTGTCAAACAGGGCTCAAAATAGCCTGCAAGGAACTGACAGAAAAAGGCGAAGTTGAAAAAGTTCGGACTGAGCTGAAATCGATCAAGGGGGACGGTCTGTCTCCATACCTCCAGTTGGAAGTGCGTGACGCAAAGACCCTTCTCGAACGTCATGAGAAAAACCAGCGCAAGGAGAAACCGAAGGCTGTGTCTCTGGCAATGGATTCCAAGACGGTGGCCGAAATCAGACGATATCAGAATCCGCCGGATGTCCTGCGTAAAGTCATCCAGGGGGCGCTGCTGCTCGTGGGAGAGGACGAAGATATGACAGATGTAAGACCTCTTGGTGTTGGTTTAATATGACAGATTAACTCAGATCTCTTTTGGTGTTCGTTTAAGGTGACAGATGACATTCAGATATCTTGGTGTTGGGTTGTTGGCTTCATATGACATAAGTAAGTCCAGATCTATTGATGTTGCCTTAATATAATAAATAAAATTCATATCTCATGGTGATGGCATAAATTGGCAGATTAAGCCCAGACCATCTGGTGTCAGTTCAACAAAACAGATCAAGTTCAGATCTCTTTTTTGTGTTGGTTTAATATGAGAGATTAATTCCAATCTCCTGGGACTCGTTTAGTAGAATGCAATGCGAGACCAGAAATATATTGGTGTAAGCTTAATGCACAACTCCCAGTCCACCAAACAAAAGAAATAAGAAATAAGAAAGCAAGTCTCCAGGAAAATTATTCAACTTGCATTTGAGGTTTTTATATGAAACAATCGAATATGAAAATCTTTAACATGTGTTGTTGTTGATGCATCCTTATAAATGTTATCAATAAATCTTTTTGAGATGTTAAAATCGATTCTGGTTCATAACAGAGCTGGAAAAATTGCCAGCGGATCTGCAACCCCTATGGTGACAATGGTCTGTGCCGAAGGGTGATCAACTTTGACCCTTCTAAAGCTCATCCAGAAATCGTTGCCAGGGCAAAACAAATCCTGCAGGATATAAAATTCGATGACGTCCAATCCGTTGGAAGGAGCGCACCAGTGACATTCTATGTCTGGGTAAATAAACAATTTAAAGTCTTTCTAAAAACTTCAAATTAAAAAAACCGGAAACATTGTCAAAATATACAAAATAAAACCTCTTAAATAAAATCCTTGGACCTGGTGGGGTGTGCGTATATCGATCCGAGCGGTTGGTGAACGGTGGAAAGTTACGGACCCAGTGGGGTTGAACAAATTTGACTCAAATATGGGCCTGACACTAAAAGTTTCACTGTTTTGACCTCTAGTCGGACTCGAAACGGACCATACAATCTTTCTTGCTTGAATCTGACTTTACTAGATTTTATGTAGCTCATGTGTTTATGCTTGTATCACTAATGCAAGATTATTGCAACACTAAAACATCCTCAATATTTACACTTACTTTTTTTACTCTCAGGCGATGGGATCGATTGCAAAGTCAGACGATGCAGAGGAAAAAGCAAAGGCAGAGGAAAAGAAGCAGAGGCAAGATCCAGCAGGTGCAAAGGCGACAACCGCCGACAACAAAACGGAAAAGTCCGCAGCTCCTGGTGAAAAAGACGCAAAGGGAGAAGATAAGAAGCAGAAGCAAGATCCGGCAGGTGCGAAAGCACCAACCACCGACAACAAAACGGAAAAATCTGGAGCTCCTGGTGATAAAACATCGAAAGTAGATGAGAAACACGAGAAGAAGGAAGAGAGTAAAGCGAAACCAGCCAACCGGAAACGCCAGAAGGAAATCTTCGGTCGACTGCCTAAACCGCAAGATGACAAGGACTTCTACAACATGACCGTAACAACAAAGAAAAAGTCGAAGGGAAAGGCAGAGGGATCGAAAACAAAGACAGACGAACAACCATCCAACACAAAGGGAATAGATGACCACCCATCCAAAGCAAAGATGGATCATCAACCATCCAACACAAAGGGAATGGACCAACAACCATCGAAAACAAAGATGGACCAACAACGACCTAACGATGCTAAGGCAAAATAAATCAGAGACTGGGAGAAGATAGCCCACATAATTTATTGGTTTATTTGTAAAACCATGCTTCACACACCATACCTTTGGGTCACGATGACATCCGCAGTGGGGACGAATGGGGCATCAAATGCATAGAAGGGTTGGGGTAGGTTGAATGTGGATGTCAGCTTCAAAATAGGGTACATTTTAATAAAAAAGCTTGTGTATTGATCTCTAACTTCAGTCAAATACAGTATGAACCATAATAGTTACCTCAACTGGAAGGAGCATAAGCTACACCAGTTGACCACTTTGTGTCAGGTAATACCACCAGCTTCAGCAGTAGGTGGTGCTGGAGTGCCTATCTCCACAAAGGGGTAACGGAAGAGTAGTACCTCATGGGAACAAATGTAGACGATGGTAGGGCTCTAAAGTCTGTCACAACTGCAATCGCCAATATGTGTATAATTTCTTAAATAGTGTTTAATGGATGTTGCAAATATTGCCTTGTAGGAAAAAAGCACTTGGGTTAAGTTACTAAACTAAATTTGTAGTCTAAATGTAGCTTGAAAATTCATGTAGCGGAGTAGTTTCAACCGAAGTAATTGATTTAATGAAGCCATAGCATCACTACTTTGATAATATGAAGTATATATTTATTAACAAAGGGATGTTTCATGTTTGCAAGAAAACTGATAAATATTAAATAATTAATCATGCCGATATTTAAGCATCAATACAATGCTTTTGCTTGTTAAGTCTTCTAGAACTTCAAATGGAAGAGAGCAGTCAGTAAAGATTTGAAATTCATTTTCACAATTTAGTATATAAAGTGAATTTCAATTTCTGCACAATTGAGCCAATTTTTTCAGTTGGTATCACAAGAACTCCTTCACAACAGCAATCCAAGTTTTAGCAGACAATAAGGATGCTTGTTTGTGAATAGGCTCTTACCCTGCACTTATCTTTCGAGTGGCACTTCAGAAATCTGTGGTGTACAATGATGTTTAGAATAGTTCAAAAAGGAAAACCTTTGAAAGACGAACACTAGGACGATTACTAGAGTTTCTTGCTGCTGTACAGTTTGATTCCATTCTGAGATGAGACGCGGGCGTGTTTCGTGAGCAACACTCCAGTACCTTGTTTGTCCAAGCACAATCCTCTACAATCAATGAACAAGATCTTGGCAATGTCAACTACAAAAAATACAAGTTTATCAGAGCAGCAAATGCAAAGCCCTGGTAACTAATAATAGTAATAATAATATTCGTTTAATTTCAAACTGACAAACCGCAGTTTGATTACAAGCACATTATGAATGAATATTGTCAATTTATTACAGGAGTCGAACTTAACCATCGGCAGCCATACAAGGCGTCCATTACGTTATGCATCTCATTTTAACAAATGCTGCCACCTAGCGAAAGAAGGACTAATTGACCTCACAGGAGATACAGGTCTCGAACTTGGTTTCCTTAGCTCTGCGCCCCAGTGAGTTCACCATTACTCTACAGCCCACCCACCCCCACCTAGGCCTATTCATAGGAACTCTGTTAAATCATACTCAAATCAAAATCAGTTAGGCAGATAAGGTCCGGTTGAGGTACAAACGTAAACTCAACATTTCTACAGTGCACTAAAAGCAAATCCTTTGCAAAATACATCAAATAAACAAAATAGATTGGTAGGAGGTCGAGATACAGAGAGTCAGGCATGAAGTTATTAGATCGAGGAAAATCTAATAACTAATAAAAATCCAATACAAAATCTAATAAATAACAATTACAAAGACATCAGCATTTAATATATATGCACACTACTAATTTGATGCTTATAATTTTTCTATTGCTGTAGTTAGGTTTAGAAAAAGAGATTATCCAAGTTGAAATTATGTCCAACTCACTCTACATAGGGAGTTATTTCCTCCAGTGTCCAGCGCGCTTTAGCACGAAACAGCTCTTGAAAACTGTTAATTAAAACAGACATACTGCAGAAATATAACCAAATGATGACCTACATTACGGTCTAAGGATAGGAACGGAACATCACACAAATAACATAGATCAATTTAACAAATTGAATTCCTGAAAATAGACTTCATATTTCCCACTTAGCCACATTTGCTTTGTAATTAAAAGATTTTTTATTTGCTCCTATCTCATTAAAAGAATGAATTAATATTAAATGCCTAGATATGATATGAAACTAAACTTCTATTAATTACTGAAGATCTCAGAACATTTTTTTAAAAGAATCATTATAAATACATACAGGTTCAATTCTTATTAACAAACTCTACCACTGCTTGCACTCTGACAGTGCCCGTCCAAAGCACAGATAAAGAAGGAGGGCGAAGCTAACGATCTTCGTCATCGCAGTGTCATAAAACTTAAAACTACTACCACTACTGTTATGTTGTGTTAACAACATCAAATTTAGACCTGGCAGCTAGTAACATCTAAGCAACTGCTAGATTGGTACTTTAGATCATTCTAAGTTATTGAATTACTATGCCGTAGATTGATATTGAGCACGTAATTAGTAAGTATACAAGCATTAGATAGTTAAAATCAAAAAGTTGGCAGAAGATGAACCAGCATTTGAACCCTCAAGCCAGTTGGCTGATGCAGACCTATTTAAAGTGGCGTTGGAGAACCTGGGTTACGTACTGTGCCTCCAATAAAGAAGACCTTCTACTCACTGTGCCCACTACATGCATGATGTTGTAAATATCAACAGGCAGAAAATATATCATATGAAAATCATATTTAATTCGAATGCTGTAACTTATAATGTATTGTACACCAGAGTGTGGGCATGCAGTTGATTAAGTAAGGAACATACTTACTTAATAACAGTCTAGCTAAATATGAGAAGTATTTGGAAAGTGCAAGCCAAAATCCATTATTATTACTTAAAGGAACCAACTTTAACTCAATATAGACACAGCCTGCAATGTGTGCATATAAGGAAGCAATACTGTGGATGTGTTGACACACATATTCTCACACTTATTTATTAACGTACCGTTCTTCTACATCCTCCGGAAGTTCAGAAACTGGAAAGTGACGAATGACCTCCGGACGACTTTCTCGATCGACTAACACCATGCCCTGAAAATGAAGGTCAGCTCAAAGGTCACTGCCTGCAGACTCCAGAATCCATTATGCTATGTACGGATATCACGGAAATGGCAAGATTAAGGACTGGTTCTCCTTCCATCATGGTGGCATCTGTGCTTGAGTTGTTGGTGTTCAACCTCTGTCGATATTCTTCTAACCCCTCAGCTAATTAACTGAGAAGATGTTAGGGAGTGGGTCAGACAATATCTCCATCAGTCATGAGTGTTTTGAGTGAAACATGTCATCAGCATAAGATTTTGACCCATGTTCGTGTAATTGGGAAAATAAATAAATCAATCGATGAAACTTAATATAGCTCCTCTTCAAGAAATCTACTCAGAAGTGCTCCTGGTCCAACCTCGGCCAAATAAGACAGATTTCAGAGTGGAATAAAAATAGGGATAAAAAAATAGGGTAGAGAGTTCTTAGGCAAGAGCTGAAGATCCAATGGGAGGCTATTCCAGGCAGTCAGTCCCACAACCGAAAAAGTACCAAAGAGGAAAAAGGGAAAAGAAGAGGATTTTGTTCAAATGTTCAACCCCAATCTCTTTTTCACTGTAAGGCATGCAAGAATTAAGTCTGCTTGATAAGAAAAATATGAAGTTATCAACAAAAGAACTCATTATAAAAATCTGAAAAAAGATTATCAGTATTTCTCTAAGAGCAACATTTCAGTACTGTAGCATCACAGAGAAAAATCAGAAACTTCAGCATGAAACCTACTTCTAGCTGGCTGAGATCTGTCTGCATACCATCAGGAACTGACATCTGCCAGGTCTCAATGAAGTCATGCAGGTTAAACTTGGAAGAACAAAACAGTTCAAAAATAGCATTAGGAATTCTTACACTCTGCACTTAAGTTATAATCAATACAGAAGCAGGCAAGAAGTTATTCTTTCATTAGATATGAAGAGATATTCTCTAATTAGATATGAGAAGATAGTCTTTTAACACACAACTTTCTATAACATACCGGTATAACTACCCGGTTGACAAATTAGTATCAAGATTAAGCACATCGTTTCCAAGGCTCCAATGTAGGACATCCCATGTACTTTTGTCCAGAAAAAGAAACTGTCCTAAATATTTCTCAACCTTCACCTCCTTCGATCTGTGAGATAACCATACTTAAAATGGTCCCTAAAAGGGTTAAATAAATAAATACCAGCAATAAGTATATTATAGTTTGAACAGAGACACATTTTCAACAAATCATTAGTTGCACCCATTTAAGATCAGTTTGTGAGACAGTGATGTTTCACAGTTGTTACATAATTGTAACTGTAATAGAACACCTAAAGTGTAACTTAGAGATTGAGAGGTGTAACCAACCCAAGTACAACCGAAACAGAGGAAAAGAAAGGCAGCTAAAGATGGTTTAACAGGAGGAATCAACATAAGTCAACATATTGCCAACATAAGTCAACATATTGCACTCAAATGTATAAGTTAAAAATAGAGTAAGTAATAGAACAAGTAAAAAAAGATGCATACATACATATACAATTATACATATATACCTCAGGTGTAGAAGAGAGGATTAACTCAGCATAGAATCGGGAGACTGCATCATCTCTCAGCTTGTAAAAAAGCGATCCATCTGTGCCAGAAAAGAAATACATGCAACGCCTCAAAATAGCATTGACAACAACTAAAGCTCACACACATTTAAAACACATACACAAATATGCTAACTGGCAATATTTACAGGAAGACAGAATTTACAAGATCGTCATAAATCATGCTTGTAATTGAGACTTAATTCTAGACTCTTACTTAGTTCCTTACTTGCCTACCAAAAAATACCACAAAATAAAAATAATAATAGTAAACAGAAATAGAGGAAATCTTACCTGTGGACGTGTTAGGTGCTGCAAAACCGTCCAATATGTGATGAATGACATCCCTGAAAACAATGCATAATCATGTATATTTACAAGTCACACTCTCCCTATGGTCTTCCCCAGGGCTCCATCTTGGGCCCTTTCTTTTCACAATCCATACCTCTGACCTCATCTCTATCCCATGCTAGCCCAGCAGTATTCAGACAGCATTCAGGGCTACCAGCAATACCTCACCTCCGAGGCTGTTACGACCATCAGGGCTATAAGCCTTGCCTTCGGGCCTGGATATCATCCGACCTGCCCACCTGAACATCCTAAAACTCAGCAGCTAGCTAAGTTAGATATGGCTCCTCCTGCTGCTTTGCTACCTTTTCACATTTGATCGTTTTCTTTGTGGTCTGTGACCTTAGTGCACTGGACATAATCACCTAATCCTCATTTAATATTACATGCAAACTAACAGAGCCACAGTATGATTTCAAATATAGTATGATTGCAAGTTATTACAGGAGTCGAATTTCGTAAATGACAGCCATGCAAGACGCCCATCACGTCATGCATCTAATCTGAACAATACTGCCATCAAACGAATGGAGGACTAGTCAACCTTACAGAGTAGTGGGAATTGATCTTTCTTCCTACTGTTCGTCAAACTAGTGTGCTATACAGCACTCTAAGACCTCTTCCTATTCACAATTTTAGTGAATTAGGCAAAAAGCATAAAAGAAATTTCTAATATACTTCTTAGAAACTTTGCGGACATTCTTAATGGATGACTTCAGCGGTAAGAGAATTATATACGTACTTATAAATGACGTATAAATAGCAGACTATGAAGTGAACCAACTCATTACATACAGAGGATACAAGTCTTGAAGCTGCTGACAAACTTCAGCAAATGGAATGCGATCAATGGACCAAGAATTTTCATCAATAGCAGCTATGATGCTAGTCAACAACTGGGTCTGATAATCAAATTCCAAGAGGCGCCAGTAACCTGGAAGAATAAAGGTAACATTGAACAACCTTTAGTTAGTTGCAGTTGGACAATAAAACTTGTCTTGTGAAATTAAATTAAATTAACTGTGTCCTCAAAAGTGTAATCAAAATGTTTTTAAACTTAATCAAATTTCTATGGGCAGCATACCCAAAGAAATGCTAATTATAGTTTATACTTCCAGCAAAAGACATAACTGCTATGCAGAACTATTCTCAAAAGAAAGTCATCACAAGAGAAAGAACAAACAAAGACAGCCTTAACAAGCAGCCCCTGGTCAATAAAAACATCATGAAGAAGGTTGTGTTATTACATCACAAAATTTATAAGTCTCTTTCCTAAGAAGTCCTCAAAAGTCATGTGTATCGCTTCTGAAAGGTTCACCCTACTAGAGGCGCTTTATAAATACTTAAATACTTAATTATCCTATCATAATCACACAAGATCAAGTCAATCTTTGACTTAACCCTTTAACAAAGGGCACATGTACTACTAAAGAGACAGGGAAACCAATGCAGCCTATTATTAAGCAATCAATTAAGGTGTACCACAAAGTTCCAAAGACTGAGTACTTTAACACATTATCAACAGGAGTATAACAAAAGCAAGTTAGAAATCATTGCTAAATTCATTCATTCATTCATTACAGAGATTTATATAGCGCCCCTTCAAGGCTACTACTCAGGAGCGCTCCCGACCCCCACCGGCTAAAAAGAACAGTTTTAAGGTAAGTATAAAATGAGTCTGAGTGGACCCTTGGTGACAACCGCAACGCCAACGGGAGCGTGTTCCAGAGCGAGGGGCCAACCACTAAGAAGGCATGATTCTGTTTCGTAAGTGTACAGGCAAATGGGACAATGAGCAGGCCTCGTTCAGTAGAGCGGAGAGAGCGGCGACCCAGTACACTTAAAGTAGAGTAATAGAGATCGCGAAAATAGGCGGGGCGAGACCTAGCAAGGACCACCATACCAAAGAGATGATACGGTACGAGATTCGCTGTCGAAGGGGGAGTCAGTGCTAACAAGTTCTCAAGAACACTAACATGAAGGGAAAAAACTAGAAAAAATTACAGAATTAATATTGTTACTGATCATATTCTAAAATCACTTCCTATTGACCAAGTTCAAAAACATAAACAGTATCTAGCATGCTACGAATACAAGCAGAAAAGTCAATGTAACCTATAGCTTAAGTATTTATTTAAACACCATTTAACAGAAATGTTGTTTCTGAATGTATCTTTTAAAGTCAAAGCGTGATCGTACCATCAATCAGGCAGGCTTTGATCTCTTCCAATCCACGACGTAATTCATCCTCACTGGATTGGACTTCTTCCAACAATTCATCGAATGTATACTGCAAAACAGCAGCACAACTGAGAAGTTATTATTTGTACAAAGATTTATGTAGCGCAAGTTCATAAAATAAAGCCCTAGGTTGCCTCGAAGAATACTTCCCACCAGTCTCAGAACTTGATAACATAGCTGATACCAGACTCCATTTTACACAACCCCAAAGCAAGTTCTTCATCAACGCCCACCTGCACTCCGTCACCACTCCCTTCACCAATAAGACCGAGAGATCACAGCCATATTCTCCACCCAAAGACAACTCTCAATTTATACCCACATCCTTATATAAAAATATTCATCAATTTGTTGCTCAATTCTAATTTCTGAGTGGTGTTATATAAATGTTCAATAACAATTACAATCATTTGGCTTACTGGACAGACTTCTGATTAGAAAATCGACTTCATTACAGAGATCTGTTCGATTTATACTACTAGTGAATTGCCTTGCGCTTTTTCTGGTTAGTTTCCTCGTCCACGATGTTTCCATCGTAAACATTCTCTTCGAGACGTTCCCGCAGACGCTTCAATCGAGGTTTCACTGGTTTCAGTTCAAAATAAGATTGCTTCACAGCTGCCACCTTACAATGGAAAAGAAGAAAACATTTATAGAATTTTCATCAATTTAAACATGAATGAGCATCACGGTTATTGAATAGAAATTGACTTGCTCACAAATTAACAACATCCATAAAATATGAAATACAGAGAGTACAAAGTATTGACATGTTAAATTTGGTGTTTAACAGATTAAAGTTAATGCTTAAGCAACTGGTATATTAAACACGCCAACTGCAGCTTTATTCTATCTTATTGTAAACTCTGAATAGCGAGAGAGGGTACGTTCTCGCAGGGTTTTCCCTTTGACACCCAATGTTAGGTGATTATTGCTAATATTCATTACATAGTTTACATCGAATTGCCATCTTAATTCGTGAAAGCACAGGACTTGTCTATTGAAACGTAAGCTAACACTAAATCCATGTTCTGAATATGTAAAATAACTAACAACTTAACATATGTAACACCATTACACATGATTCTAGCACTAACATAGCAACTGCAACCATTACTTTACTTTTCGATAGATGAGAGATTCGGAGGCTGATGGCAGTTCATCAGAGGTAGCACATTGCGGCAGAAGGAGCAGCGTGTTCGATGTTTCAGCTTCTTTCATGTCAAAGGTCATCTTCTTCGTGCAAAGAACGGCACCGTCCGATTTCAAGCCTCGAATTGTTAGACTACAAAGCACAAAAAAACATCGGCCATCTTTTAACAACACGATAAAACAACATAAACCAATTTGCTGGTAGTGATAGAAGCTTCATTAAAAGTTTTAGACATGTGCATGGTCTATTGAACAACAATAATAACACTAAAATGCAGATATCTTTAAGGCATATTTCATTAATCCATTACAAAGATTTATATATCACCCTTTCAAGGCTACAACCCAGGAGTGCTGCTGAGTCTGTCCCGACCCCAGAATGGCTGACAAGAAACGTTTTAAGGTGAGTATACAAAGAGTCTGAGTGGACCCTGGGTGACAAGCGGGTGCGTGTTCTAGAGTGAGGGTCCAACCACCGAAAAGGTACAATTTTTTTTTAACGACTATAGACATGACAAAGATGACAAATTGCACTGCATGTGGTAATAGAAACATCATTAGGTGATAACCTTCCTCCTGATAGAAGATCTTCTAGAACATTCTTGTCAACTTCCAGAAGCTTAATATCATCAGATCCCAGCATAGGACTAAAATAGATGCACTGGACGGCTGAATGCAAGTCAGATTTCTCAAGTTTGGCAAACTGCACCATCCTGTCAATTTCCTCCAACGATCTGAAACGATATTTTGAAAAAAATAATTCAAATTCATTTAGTTATGATTATTATCATTGCTTAGACATTAGTCACAAGTCAAAGACAACAAACCAGACCCTAAATGATTGAATTGCAACAGTCCAGATGATTGAAATTCATTTGCAAGGGCAACATAATAACAACAATAAAATATATTCGTTTAACTTTGTTTAATTACAAACAGAAAAAATCAGTACCTCATAAAGGCATAGTACGAACAGATGATGACAAGTGGTAACTGCAATTAATTCTGGTGAATTAAAATTACAGTACCCAAGTGGTGTCTAATCTAACTGTCAGCCGCGCCGCCCTGCAAGGCACCCATCACGTTATACATCTGATTTAACTAACGCTGCTACCTAGCAAAAGAATAACTAGTCAACCTTAAGGGGGAGTCGCGCTCGCTTAATACTGCTCTTTGTGCTAGTGTTTTATCCATCACTCTACGGTCTTCTTGCTGGAGCGCTGGAGTAGTAAACCCTTAAATGGCGCTTTATAAATCTTTGTAATGAATGAATGATTGAACAGAACTGCCCATATCTAACTTTACCTCTCCTCCATGATAAATGTTTACAAAATCTTCCCGCTACGGTCAGTATTGGCAGCAAGGAATAATAATGTTTATAATTTGAGAGATACGTTGAAACTGAAACACAATTGCGTCATAAACTATGCTGAGGCTCAGCTGCGAGGCAGCATTGCTATTAAAAAAATAATTGCTAATGACCCAGAATAAGTTTTCAAAAAATTAATTTTGACACTCAGCAAAATTAGCTCCACGTAATAATGATATTAATCGCCCGTATAGATAACTGAAGGTGATATTTAGCCAATCCTGAGGAGTCAATACAATTACTGTTACAAATTACAATACGATTTATAGCACGTGGTGTGCAAGTCTTACACCAGAGACGCGTTTCATTACATTCCATTGATTCCAAGTCATAAGGTAAATTAAAAGATCAGTATTTTTATTTGAATTTGAGTTTGCTAACAGATGTACATTGACGAACTGAAGTAGGGAGACTACTATTCGATTCTGAGTGGCGGTCCTGAGATCGAGAAGGCACGATTTCACCAAAGATCTTTCAGAATCTTGAACTATAAATTTTACATAACTCATATTATTTTTAAGTCATAATTTACGGATACAATTTTGATATCATGTGATTAAAAACAAAGTGAATGCTCCATTATACGTCGCACCTTAGTAACTTTACAACAGCGATGCAAGGCAACCTATTATGCACTTGTTCTTGAGTATAGCTCCACATAAATAAAATGGCGCAAAGCGGAAGTACTCTCACATTTTCTAGCGACATCTAACGTTTTTGGTCGTTTGCGAGATTGTGAGAACATCGCGAAACGAAATATTACGATTCATTTATTAGTAAGCAGTTTATTTTAATGCTTGATAAATACGTATGGTATATTACTGTGAACGTACGCATTCGTTTGAAACTGTATATCTACGATTGATTTGCTCAATACTACTGAATATCATATCTTAAAACGCAGAGCGATTAAAGTCTATAAAGTGGATCGCGCATGACTTCAGTGTTACGTTAACTAAAACGTATAATTGAACATTTGGATACTGTAATAATTTAAGTAGAAGCATTTCCTAAAGTCCTTCTGGATTTAGTTAAATGTAGCTGCACTAACTGCTGCTGTTGTTTTCAGGTATCAATTGTGCTATTATGCTGCGAGACTTGCTAACTAAGGAACACGGTAACAGAGAGTGCTTCGGTTTGCCGGTTTCTGAGAACACAAGTGAACATGTATTATGTTCTTTGTAAAACGAGTTTACGATGAAATGGGTAGAAGTTTCCTTCTGTCTAGTGGCACATGATCACTGCAGAATAGTGATGTGCCCTACCACAGTCCCCTACTAACGTTCAGTTAAGTGAGTAAAGGTTTCAATAACCCTATAATTAAGAGGTCAAATGTGAACACTTGTTGGGCAAAGCTAACATAATGTTCACATAGAATAACAGTGAACTGTTAGGCAATCACAATATTTACAAATATCATAAATGGGTGATTGTGTTACATTACATCATCATAAATATATTAACTATGAGTGATTTTTGCAGATTATGCAGTCACAAACTTATCAGCCAGGAGATTTGATATTTGGAAAAGTTAAAGGATATCCACCTTGGCCAGCAAGGGTGAGTCTGTAATTTCATAATGTCAACGGTTGCACATATTTACTAAGGTTTTTAATCCAAGGAATACATTCCCTGTAGATAAGAGTGTGGCCACCCCAAATGCATGAAAATAGACTCCTACCTTCCTGACACATCCCATAATGCTTACTGAGTGCGTTGCATTATGGAATGCAGCTGGCAGGCAGTGGCGATCCATTTGAGCGCATTCAGGGCAGACATTGTTTGCTAAATGGGAACAGACTCTTTGGTATTACCCTAATAATTAACATAGAAGGATATTCGATGTGGCCAGTAAGAGTGAGTCTGTAATTGTGTAGTATCAGCAATAGCACTTTTTGTATTCTTGCAGAAAGTTTGATTTTGACTGCATGTGAAAAATAATTCCACAAGGACCAGTTTTAAGAACTTGAAGCTTTGATTGATTGGATGTAGAGAAAATCAAAAATTAATGGATAATGATCGGTCAAGGTTACTTGTGGTCACCCTAAGCACTATGGTTGCCCAGATGGTGAGAGATTGCTGAGGAATTATCTGATACATTACTAAGGACTTAATCAATGATCGGTGTTAACTATGACATGCGCAGTACTGTGAAAACTCTTGAGTGTTGAATTTCACTTCCAAATTATGTTTATTATTGAATTGCTCTTCTGCTGGTGAGGTTGTTTTAGTTCTTCTTTGATGTGTTTTTAAGGGGTTTATTGTAATATCTTGTATAATATTGCAACAAACATTTCTGGTAAAGTTGGAGGAGAAAGCTGCAATGCGCTACTTTCTCTAATGGTCTGGGTGGCAAGCAGGGAGGCCACAAGCAGGCATTTATTTAAGATTGCCAGCAAATGTTATTTTTATATGATGACCTGAATTATAGCAAATTCGAATGTGTGTTGTATCATGCAATATAAGTATCTGGACAATTATGCAGCACTATTTAAGGGCATGTTTGAACTGTCAGCAAAGTTTCAAAATGGTGTCATGAACAAGAGCTTGCATGTGGGCTCCCATGTCCCACAACATACTATATACTCTTCTTAGGCCCTCGAGTGGATGAATCCCACTGGACAGGTGCATATGCATATATGGATATTCCTAAATATTATTTATTGAGCACTTCCACAACAATCATGTATTAAAGGTGACTGGGGAACCAGCACAGGCTTGCCGTTAAAGTGTTGAGCAGTTTGTAGATAGTTTGTCTTTCAAAGATGTATATTGACTTCACTATTTTCAAAATTGTACTTGTAATAACCATTACCACTCTTTGTTTGTTTGTAGATCAATAAGTTGCCAGAAGGCTCTCCTGTTCCAAAGGGAAAATTTCCTATTTTTTTCTATGGAACGCATGAAACGTAAGCTACTTTATTTCCTCTAGGTGAAGAGGCTTGCATGCTGCACACACTTGCATACACATTAACACATTCTTTGAGTATGTGTGCGCATAATTATGTAATGTAATCGAGCATTTATATGGCGCCCTTCAAGGTATCTACTCAGAGGTGCTCTCTGCACTGGCCTAAATGATGTTGAAGTCATTAGTGATTTAGTAAAATACGTCTGTTTGCAAAACTATGCACTGTACGCTGAAAAGAGTCGCCAATGGTGGGCTCACGCACAAGCTTGCAACCAATCAACAGATTCCCGATGACAGATGTCATGGATATTCAGATTCTCTGGGCCAAGTTGCGAAACTTTAATAACTTTAATATAGCTGAAAGTTTATTGTATTGTATATATGAAATATTAGTTTGTAGGTATGTGTTTTTATCACTAGTTCTTGCATACATATGAAGTGTTTTAGAGCAATATTCAACTTTGGTTGAGCCTTTGCATGGCCTCAGAATCATCCATCTGTCATTGGTTGCAATTTGTTTGCATCCTGGCCATGCTTTTGCTACTAGTATTAAACTTCTGTTGTTTCTTGTGTTATTCGCAGTTGCTTTCTGGCCACAAAAGATATATTTCCATACGAGAGCTTCAAGGCTAAGTTTGGGTTGCCACAGAAAAGGAAAGGTTTCAATGAAGGTCTCTTCGAAATTGTGAACAGACCATTTGTTAAATTTCCTGGAAAGGTACATTCACTTATTACAACTAGTGCTTGATTTTTAACTAGCACTCAGTTGATTGACAACAGCAGGGTTATTGTTGTGAATATCCTATAATTAGACAATTATTTGAATTAGTGCTAAGAAATAGCAAGTCAGAATCCTTAAAATGTGAAGGTACTCCCCAAAAGAAAATATAGATTGCTAATTGAACTTGCAGCTGGTTATTTTAATTTATTTTATTGTAGAAATCTAATGGGACTTAGAAGAAATGACTTTGAATGTAATGTAATATGATCGAATATTAAAGAACAATTAACTTTTAATGATATGTTGATTACTGAATACTATCACATTTTTGTTGTCTTTCTACATAAATGTTATTTTTATGTTTGTTTGTAGGATGACTACGAGGAGGAGGAGGCCGAGGACAAGAAGGAGGCAGAAAGTGAAAATGAGGAGAAAAGTGAAGTTGAGGATGAAGAAGAAGAAGAAGAAAAGATAGCCAAAACGCCCAAACCCAAGGCGGTGAAGGTAAGAAAACGAATTTTGTCACGTCTATGAATATTCAGTCTTGTATAGATATATATATATATAAAATATTATGTACATTCAGCATGGAATCATTAACAAGTGGGGTTGAAATGATTTGTGATGAGCTACCACCTGTACAATGTAAAATTGTTGACCCCCATCTCCTGAATGTGTTTCTGTTACAATAATTATCGACCATATGCACCTTGTTGCACCCATTTAATGTTTATCCAAATAGCAAATATATTGGTTATAGATTCACCTGATAGACTTAAGTTTTTGATATGGAGATCCGGCACCTCTAGATGAGTAATTTTACCAAGTGTTATTGATTGATTTGTGTTTAAAGACTCCTAGAAGACAGTCTTCGGCTCCTGCAAAGCGCACCGCGAAGCGCAGACGAAGCAGTGACAGTATTGGTGACGCTTCTGTCCAATCTGTAAGTCTCTCTGTGCGTGGCCTTTGTTTTCTATCTATAGACCTTGTAATGGTCACAAGATTGAAACATTCAGTTTCCTTTGTTCTCTGTGTCTAAATTGATTCATGAATTGCTTTTACTTAACTATCGACGAAATAGCGAAGATTATAAACTAGAAATTGATATTGCAAAGGATAACTTCATCTCCTCTCTGCGAATATCGAACCTATGTGATAATAATATTATAAACCACTGTTCAATTGCAAGTGCAGTACGAACGAAAGATGACAAGATTTAACTATGCAGTAGCCTTACAATGTGCCCATTACATTATGCATGATTTACCAAGCTGCTGTCTAGCATAAGAGGGACTGGTTGTGCTTAGAGGCGGATGGACTGAAACTTGCTTCTTCTGCTCTGCGTGCCAGTGTGTTACCATTACTCTACAGACCCCAGTAGAGTAAAAGACATGTAATATATCATCAGTTTTATGACATCTTTAAGGACCTGTCTTATCTTTTGACTTCTACAATGCCATTACTGTATTGTCGGTGGCTTAAATTAATATTCGATTAGAGTTAAATCTCGAACAGTAATCATGGTCCATCGAGATGAAGTGAGGTAAAAAGGGGACATCCAAGAAACACTAATATAATATACATAGTGTGAGTGTTGGATCTGATTTTGATAAAGATTAGCTGTTTAATCTGCTGCCACTTAAAAAGCATTCTGAGTTTGTTTTTGTTTCCTTATGTACAGGAAATAAGTGCTGTATCATTTAACGAAGAAAAGCCTAAACCTCGTAGAAAGGTTTGCTTATCAGCATTTCCTTCATAAATAGGTTACTTCTTACTTACCTATTTACCTTTTACATGCCATTCTACTTTCTATGAAGCTAATTACTTTCCATCTTAGTTACTCTATATCCATACTTAAGGATACTGCACAATTTCCATCTTCCTCTTCCATCCTTGCCATGTCATTCGATCTGTATGCTATAGTGGTTGTTTTACTAATGGAGAATTTAGTAGTAGTAGAGTAGTGTAGTATCAGTTTAACAGCCCTGTGTAATAACAAAGGTCAGTAGCGTCGCCCTCCTACTTTATCCCGGCTTGGGACTGGTACTGTCAGAGTGTGAGCAGCGGAGGAGTTCATTGAGAGCTTAGCTTGTTTTCTGTGAGCATATACATGTATATTTGTATAATGTTTCAGACTAGTATATGCATTGAGTTAGCAGTCTTGTCTTGCATAAGTGTATGCATTGAGTTGAACAGGTGTTTGACAGTTTTGCATAGCTAATTTATTAGCAGATAGGCATATACTCAGGACAGTTTTGAAATGTGTACATTATATAAATTGTTGACCCATCATCTAAATATGTGTTTCTGTTACAATAATTATCGACCAATTATGTGTAATAAACTGAGCTGGATATTATCACTGGTTTCTCGTAATTTAAATGAAAAGAACAAATTTGAAAGCTTTTAGGTCAGAGAGAATAAGAGAGTTGACTCTAATGATTTGACTTTAATTGTCTGTTACTTTGACTTTTCTTTGTTGTTTGATTTGCAGTACCAGCGACGGCCGGCAGCAGACAAAAAGAAGGCCAACGAGAAATTAAAACAAGTATGCGTAGCTAATTTGTTGGCAGATAGGCATACTCTATACATGCATAACTGCTATTAACTATTTGTTGTTAATTTTTTTAATGTAATTGCTCACTATCGCTATGCCATGTTTTTTTAAAACTATCTACAGACTTTAACACAGATTCTTTGTGGTTGAACTTCTTGAATTATGTTTCGATATTAATGTTCTGAGTTATTGGGTATAAAACACTCTATAACATATGTAAGAAATGCTGCAAATGCAATTTTATCGGAGTTACAATTTTGGTATCATGTGATAAAAGCAATGTGCATGCTCCATTATACATCGCACTTTAGTAACTTTACAACAGCGATGCAAGGCAACCTATTTTACACTTTTTATTGAAACATAGCTCCACATAAATAAAATGGCGCAAAGCAGAAGTGCTCTCACATTTTCTAGCGACATCTAACGTTTTTGGTCGTTTGCGATATTGTGAGAACATTGCAGAGATGAGGTAGACATACATACTAATAGGCAGAAGGGAAATGTCTGTAATGCATTCTTCAATGCAACATTCCAGTTACGCATGCGATCCTACGAGTACCAGCCACTGTGTTAGGGTGCAGTAAACATTTAGCACGACATTCATGTCTAGGTTTTTGTTCTTGCTTAACGCTGCAATAATAGAATTTTTACGGTGCAATATTAATACAGTTATTGAATCGCTTTCTCAGTTCTTTCCTTACTTTGTTAGTATTAAGGAGATGATAAAAGAGGTGATTTAATAAACGGTTGGAAGAATTGTCGGATGGTTATAGTTCAAATTCTCTGTTCACATATCTTAGGACAACAGGCAGCTGGCAGGTTTAAAATAACTGACTAAACTCTGTATATGGCTGATGAAACTTGACTATGTTAGGATGAAGATGAGAAGGATGGCATTGGCACTGATGACGATGATGACGATGAAGCTGGTGGTGATGTAGATGACTCGACAAAAGACAGTGCTGACAAGGCACCATCTAAACAGGTAGGTACTCAGTTTGGCACCTCTGTGGGAGCTCTTTAGTAGCTATATTATGGTATCAGGACATTACCCCCGGACATTACAATATTTCCATAGCTCAAATATACATACATATATACATACATGCATGTATGTGTACATACACATATGTATACATAATGTCTGGGGGGTAATGTCCTAGACCCCTATATTATGTGCTTTCTAGGCTCTGTCATTTGATATTTCTGATTCACGCATACACACATTGCCACATTTGCCTCCAGTACTAGATAAATTCATCCTTTGCATCATATGGCAAATTTTCAAAGTCGTTTTTTGCATGAATAGCGCTTTTTCAAGTTATGCAATCAGAGGCACTCCCAGCCAAGCTACAGTATAAGGGAAAAGTTCATGGATGAATTTACCAGCATTTCACTTCCGTGGCTACCTCAGGGTTAGCACTGGGAATTGCTTCAAATTGGCAGTAAAGCAGCTGTTAATTGAGGTGTTTGATGAGCCTTTTACGGGCATACAGATTCCGTTGATTGTCTTGATTGATTGATTGTCTTGATTGATTGTCTTGATTGATTGTCTTGATTGATTGTCTTGATTGATTGTCTTGATTGATTGTCTTGATTGATTGTCTTGATTGATTGATTGTAGATTGCGAATCGTAGGTCGTCCGGTGTTCGAATGCCACCAGCTAAACGGGCGAGGAAGGACAGCAGTAGTTCGGTGAGTACCATATATTCTTCAGTTTTTAGGAGATCAGAGTTGACTTTGGAGGGTTGGTCAGATGGTAAACTGCTCACCACATTGACCATCATTTTCTGAACATCCATGCCATCTGTCAGCTTTTGACGGGAATCTTTTGGTTGGTTCCACGCTTGTGCATGGGCCCACCACTGATGACTCTTTTCAACTTACTGTGCGTAGTTTTTCTAACTGACATATTTTACTAGTTCACTATGACATTTGACATCATTTAGGCTAGTGCAGAGAGCACCTTCGAGTAGATATCTTGAAGGAGTGCTTTATAAATACTCAATTGCATTTAAATGCGGTGTAGATCCAAAAGACCCTAGAAATACCAGCTTCAAAGGGTGAGCCATATATTGTTACTACGTGTAGATTTGTTGTTTACTTACAGAGAGTCCAAAAGCAGTCTTCTCGTGTGCGGAAAACATCGACCAGTGACGACGAGCGATCGCCGAGTGCCAGCAGAAGCCCGGGAAGAAGAAGCAGCGACGAAGAAGTCGCGGTCAAGAAGGAATCGATGGAAGTGGACGAGATGAAGTCGGACAAGTCGAGTGTCTCGGCGACTAGCGAAGAGGAAGACGATGAAGAGTTTGTTCCAAAGGCTTCCAAGAAAAGTAACCGAGACAGGAAGAAAGTGGCAGCGAAAAAGAATTATAGGAGAAGCACAAGCTCTAGAGGTAGTCCTTCGTTCATGTCGCACGTTGCTGGTACACAAGTTTGAAAGGCTTTTGAGAGTATGAAAGATGGTTTGCGGAGTGACTGTGTATGATTTGATGATCCATGTTGCTTTTGGATTTGGTGCCTCTGTGATTGACGGTCATGGTTTTCTTACAGTGAAATCCACGACCAAGAAGGCAGCGGTTGTCAGTTCGTCATCCGAATCGAGTTTGGATAGTACTAGGTAATTCATATTTTCATCTGGTTTAAAGGTCACTTTTACCTCTGATGATATTGTCGTTCAAAATCTGTTGGTTGTGTTAAGTGGCCATATTTTCATTGTGTTGGTGAAGTTGATCAATTGTAATTATTGATTTGGGCTTATTAACATTTGTATCACTTAACTCTGCATTGCTGTCAGCTCTAGTTGTACACATTTGACTAATATTTGGTAGGAAGAAGCATCTAAAACAGACATACACTGAGACAAATTACTTGATTTATTTGGTGCTTGGGAATAGCCAAAAATTGCCTAGGACATTCGCCTTGTCCGAATGTCCCATAGTGAACACAAATAATTACAATGGAAATCAAGTCTGTTTTGTCAACTATTTATGAAATTTATTATTTCATTATTACAAGTGCAGAACTTTATGTTGATAATTTCCTATTACATGAAAATGTTAAGCTTTGCATTTTGTATTCAGTTCTTACCCAAATCCGGCAAATAGTACATACAAATACTCGGATTTGGTGGAAAAGTCAATCTGGCTGGTCCTACTTGGGATCCTTCCCAAATACAGCCTTGTCTGCAGACAATCTTCACTTTGTCACATTTGTTGTTGTTGATAGCTTTGCAAACAAAGTCATAAAAGACGATGAAATGGAGACTACTCTGACTCCAGATGATAAAACAGTAGACGTTGATGACGAGAAGAAATCGGAGAAGGTCGGTTCTTCGCCAACAGATACAAGACCGAATGAACCAACAGAAACTGAGGGCCAGGAGAAAGAAAAATCGCCCGACAAAGAAAAGTCTTCAGATAGAGAGAAATCCCAGAAAAAGACCAACAGAGCGAATGTGAGTGAATTAGTTTTACATCTTTTGACCTTAAGGCTCTTCTTTTTAATACTTTAGTGATGACCTGCATTGGCTCCCATACATTTTAGTACATGCCGTTGCTAGAGGGTTAAATAATTTGTAACATCTTCTGCCTTGTTCATGCCCATCTGCTAAAATGTCTGTAACTGGGGTTTGTCATTAGGTAAATTGGTCACCTGTTAATGCCTTGTGCTTTATTTAGTTGAGGTTTAGGGGCTTTTGGATTGGATTGTAATGACGCCATTGCTAAATTCAGGAGGAATAGTCAGTGGGGATTAAGACGCTGAGATAATAATCTTATAATGAAGCTGCACCAGTTGTAAATGAAACCACATGTATCTGGAATTTTAATTCTGAATCTTAATCATATTGTCAAACCACATTTCCTTTAAAGAAAGGCGGAGCAGCTTCTGATTTGTTGTTTCTGCATTTGTACTTCTCTAACAGTATCTTTTAATCGTGCAACTAGAAATAAGAGTCTCAGTGATTGAATAGTTGCCTTAACTAACTGTAACTAAGTTGATGATGTTATCTTTCAGGATTCTGTAAGTAAGGATCGGGCAAGGAAGGATCCTAAAGTGAGTTTTAGAATAAAAATCAAACCTTTATCTTCACATCAGCAATGACGAATTTTTTGGGGGTTTACCATATACTCGGTATAAATTGAAGGTGACTTTATGTCTGTCTTTCTGTGTCTTTTTTTGCATTTCAAAAACCATTTGAGGATTCTAGAAGTGAAAATTGAACTTTTTATGGTTTATATGATTATTTTGTATATTTTCATTTTCTGAGCATGTTAGGAATCTAATTTGGATAACTGCTTGCATGCAAGCTATTGTCATTTTGTGGTTCTCTGCTTCTGTTGTAAATATATAGTTATTCTGCTAGATGCAGAAGGAAATGACCTGGCAGGTTTATGTGTTGCTATTAATTTTAACAGAGGGAACCAAAAACAGATGACAAATTGAACGAGCAAAGAAAAGAAAATAAGGAGAAGAAAGATGGAAGCAGCAGGCAATCAGACAAGTTTGGGTGAGCGACAAAGCAATTACTTCCTGGAATTGCAGAGCAGAATTTATATAAAGATTAAGTCACAGATTTTTTATGAGACCGGACTTTTTGTGTGCATCTCTAAAGTTAGCACTGATATAAAGAAAACACTGATAACATCAATTGTCTTGAAACAGTGTATAGTGTCTTGTTGTAAAATCTTCTGCATGTTTTAGCTGACTAGAGTTTATATTTATCCAGGACATCAAAACAGGAGGAGAAGGAATTAAAAAAAAAGTTGAAATATGAAAAAAAGAAGAAGGAAAGGATTCACAGTTAGTGTCTTAGTTCAATTGTAAACACTTTCTTTGGCTGCATTTTCTATCATTCACATTTTCTGGCATTCACATTTTCTAGCATTCACATATCACAAAATTCTATGGCTGGGTTATGTGATTAGATTTTAAGCTACTCATACATTTTCTGAATGCTGATCATATGCAAAAAATGACTGATGCCAATGCAGCATGGAATTGCAGTGCATTTATTTTGATCAGTTTCATGTGTTTAGCACTTTAAGAAATACTTTAAAATGTATCGGAGCTATTCAGAGACGCTCTCAGTATAACAGCCATAAGGAAATCAGATGGTCTTCTAGCAGCAATGGATGAGGATGGAACTCTGACTAAAATCTTACTGCAGAATGTGAGTTTTGGTCATTTCACATGGAAGGGCTCACGATGGCAAAGGCAAGTCAGAGAGAGTGGAAATAAACAGCAGACAGAGGTTTGAACATTAGTCGCAAAGATATTTTGGAGCTAGACCTAATTGAGTTCTTATAACTAGTAATAGGAGTTGCAGTTTAATGACACTGTGCGATAACAAGGATCATTAATGTCATCGTCCTCCCCTATCCAGGCTTTGGACTGGCACTGCACTGCTAAGATCAGCAGAACCTTTTATTTGATGCAAGAGGCAACTGGGAACCATCTAGATTAGACATGTGTCATGTTATGTGCATTTTCAGAAGAGAATATTAAAGAACTTTTTGCATAACAAGGAAATTCATTTTAAAATCAGGGCATTATACATTATACCAGCTTTTAATTTCCATCTCATTCAAATATTTACAGTTGCTGTTACTGAGAAGAAGTTGACACAAATGGAAGAGGAAATAAAGAAGTCACTCAACCGTGCCAATACGGTAAGTTGTCTGTGTTTAAATTGATTGTATATATGTGTGTCTGTATGGATCCTTGCAGAAACAATGTGTTGTACTCCCAAGTGTCTTTTTGATGGTTTAAGTAACTAACAATTTACTGAATTGTATGATTATTTAAAAATGATTGCAGAGATTGGTTAACAAGTTTGTTATGAATTATGCGGCAAACTTATAATGTGCTTCTGCCAAAATAAGTAAGCTTTTTATGTAAGTTGTTTTGTGTCATCCTTCTCATTTTTATCCCAGGTGGTTATAAAAGAATTGTTATCATTTTCTTTATGCATTTTGGGGAAGAGCATCGAGATTGGACTCCTTCTTCATTTAACATTGTTGCTTTGTCACAGGATATCGACAAGTGTATTGCAATCATGAAAGAACTTGAAGCTCTCGACCTTAGTCGAACCATCATCATAAAAAATCCTTCCATTGTGGCAACGATTAAAAAGGTACAGTTTCTGATATTTGCAAATAAAAATAAAATAATATATATATAACTTAAGATTTTCCCATGTTTCACATGCATTTTGTTGACCTTTTCTAAAGGTTTCACATGCATTTTGTTTACCTTTTGAAAATCTTACATGTCTCGAGTTTGTCTAATTTTTATTGTATTTATGTAGCACCTCTTCAAGAATGTTATTTTGCATTATTATAGAAAACTATAAAGCTAGTTAAAGCAAACCAGAAACAATAGTGTTTGAGCCTTTGAGGATGTTATACTGAGTATTATGTTGTTTTCCACAAGAACCCCTAAGGTGCTCATTATAACATGATGTCTGATCCAGTATTGGCAGATCTATGCCACATAAAATTGCCATAACATATAAAAACTAACTTCGTTATGATGTTATTCTTGTTATAGATTCTAAAAGTACGTAGCATCTGATATATTTGACGCACTTTGCTGAAGTTTGGCTAAAACATGTCGCAATGCCATCACTGCTTCACTTGGTCCATATCTTTGGAGCATGCTTTCTCCTGTTCTGTCTAAAATTCTCCCTGGCAGTCACTCATCATCTTTCGCTTTTCTCCAGACCTGCTTCTTCTTGCGCACTGGCAGCGCTTCTGAACGGTTCATCCTACTAGAGGTGTTTTACAAATGCTTAAATATAGTACATGGCCACTGGCCAGCATAGCAGGTTGTGTACACAAGAATTTATGTAGATTGTGTTATACCAGTCGTTGCAAATGCAACCTTGATCTTCGTTTGTTTTTCAGTGTCGCAAGTACACACAAAGCGATCGAATCCGACACTGGGCTGAGAAAATTTATCACAAGTTTAAAAAGGTCTTCACTGTCAAAGATGGAGATGACTTCTCTCAGGTTTGTTTAACCATAATTCACCCATTTGATGCCAGGATTTTTTATTCATTGCTTACTTAAGCAGTCTCTATGGCAACATGGTACTGACTTCCTCTTTTTACAGTTAATGTTTATTCCTGTTATTGCTCCAAAAAATTTTTAATTTTAATTGAGCATTTATAAAGTCAATCGATCAATAAAAAATACTTGAAAATACGCCCCTTCAAGATATCTACTCAGAGGTGCCACTAAGAGATTCAGTGGTTCTCCCGACCCAAGCAACGCTGTCTATAAGAGGAAGAAAAGGGCAGAGGAACTCAAGCTGCAGCTTGAGGGACTGATAAATGCAAGGCTTCTTACTTGAGCAGCACTGGCATCACGCTTTCAGAGAACAGTCATATGCTCTCTGGCAGAGATTATAGTGACCGGGCTACGAAGGAAGAGCTCCCCAATCTGAGAGTTGTGCATAAGTGTTTGAATTTGAACTGTATGTGCTGGTAGTGTTGAACCGGTTGGCATTATTTTGCCTTTTTCCGATTCCTGATAAAACAGAGAGCCTTGTATTATCCGCCATTTTTTTATGCTTCGTTGTTTTATGCGGATTCTCAATTATAAAGGTCACTGCAGGAGGTCACTGAAACAGGTATGTACTAATGTAGAAAGATTGCATTGGTTGTAAACATGACTTCTTTTGGTATCTGTATTGGTAGTAGTACTCTGGGGATGTGCTGCTGGTTCTGATTAATTGGTCTAGTGCTAAAATCCAGTGTAAACTGATTTGTGGATCAGGATTTGGTCAAACACTAGCGCTGTGGGACAGGAAGTCAGTGGAGAGTTTCCAAAATGAAAGCAGATTACTAAGCAAACTTCAGGAGACCCCTCTGAGTAGGTATTGAGTGAAGCTACCCCTCTGAGTAGATATTGATTGAAGCTACCCCTCTGAGTAGGTATTGACTGAAGCTACCCCTCTGAATTGAGTGAAGCTTGTAGGCTTAGTGAAGAGAGACCAGAATAGATGGGAGTAGCATAAGTCAACCCTAGTGCAAATTGGTGCATGGACGAGAGAGTGCTCAAGGGGAGAGTGCATAGCAGACAGAATGTGCAAAGTTGGTATTGATAATAAAGATATGTTCAAGAGATGCGGTTAACATGGTCTGAAAATGAGAGAGCTGCGTCCAGTGTAACTCCAATTCCATTATTCTGTGGCGGAGTAATGAACTTCCGGGAACCTTGTACAGAGAAATTATTTACGTCAATGTTGACAGTCATTACAGGGAATCACTTATTACGTAAATGTTGCATGTTTGATGTTAGAATTAACACAATGTTCGATTCTTTCTCATTTCTGCCACTTCCAGCTATGTGTGTTTTTTTCATGTTTTTTCTGCTTGCAATTATCTCTGTGATTGACTGTGACTTGCATTGTTTAATGTTCCAGGTATTTAATCGAGAAATGGCTGCCTTTAATACCCAAGAAAAAGCCCGAAAGTTGAAGGATGAAGCAAAGGCTAGCCTTGAACTAACGGAAACCGGTGACAGTAAAACTGTTTTCAGTGACGTCCAAGATGATGGAGAAACGCCGAAGGATATTCCAATTTCTGGTATGATGGCCATAGCTAATTTTGAGCATCTGTGTTTCTTGTTTCCTTACTTACTATCACTGCCTCCTAATGCCTCCACTTACACTTCTACACGATTCTGCTATTGAACCAGCAAACACAGCTTTCATGAGTACACCGACTACATTGTCGGTGGGAAGATCAGATGGCAAAGGAGAGGAATATCACTTAACCTCATATGCCGAGGCTAAGTAAATGAAGTCGCTACTCCGTACCCATTGCTGCCTCAGGGCTAGCTTAAGGGATTACTGGTCTTCTTCTGACACTTCTGCGTAATTCTGCTATTGGGCTGCATTATGATTTGTCTTATAACATGATGTTCTAAATTTCTAAATTACATTGGGTTGCCATGCTTTTGACCAACCATGTTATGTGATTATCTTCCAGTGATGCTTCTATCTAAGCATGGCATGGTGTATTCTTTTATATAAAACCTTTTTCAGAAACTACAATTGGCAACAAAGGGCCCTTGGATGGAATATCCAACGGTGTAGTCGACAATACATTCGATGTGGGCGATTCCCTAGATGGCAGTACCATCAGTCCCATGGACACATTACCAGTTTCATCAGCCACCATCGAAAAAATTGTGCCGGCCACTGCCGAGGATTCTTCATCGGTCGTGAGTGCAGACATCGTGCAGGATGCCAGCGCGAAATTACCGATCGCGTCTTCGGCAACTGCCGCATTCACTGGGCTCATATCTGGCCAATCAGTGCCTGGTAGCAATCGAACAGAAACATTGCCTTCGCTGCCAGAATCAGCAAACGATACGTCGGCCGCTGATGTTGTAACTAGCCAAGTTTCGGACATTCCTGCTGTGCGATCCGGTTCGCCATCATCGATTAGTAATAAAAACGCCGTTGTACTGTCTGATGTAAATCAGAATGGAACCAGTGAATTTTTAGCCTCTGTTAATCTTGAGGATCCGGTCACTCGGCTGGACTCATCAAAAAGTCAACGCGATGACTCTCAGGTCAGTTGCAGTACAGAATGTGAGATTGTGTTGAGGCTGCATTTCTCTTGCTGTAAAGTAACCTCTGTTAATTCACTTACGTAAGTCTTCTATGTGCGATTGATGTTGATTAATGTTCAAATTGATCAATGGCGCTCTGGCATATTTAAATAAATGTACAGTTTGTGTTTTCTTTCTCTGACTTCTGCGGAAAGAAATATTACCTTAAACCGTTTGAGTTTAAGATTGCATTTCATTTTCACAGTCAGTATCATGGAAACTATAGGAACTAGGAAGTGTAATTTATGGAGGTGGGAGCAAGAGTTAACTTATTTAGATCCATCGGGTAAAATGTTGCTTGGATGTGCTTGTAGTGTGAAATATATACAATAGGTGTGGAGCTTCTGCGGACAAACGTTCGGCCTAAAAGTGCACCGAGAAATTATTTTTGTGGCTGAAAGTTCTTTGTATATGTCTAAAAACGACACCAACCCTGACGACCCTAAACGACCCTCACGATTCCAAACCTGACCCTAAGTAACTCACACAATGTCTAATCTGACCCTCATGACGCATATTAAAAATTTAAGTGGTTTTTTAACAGTGCGAATGCGCCAATGGTAGCGCATGTGCAGAGGTCTTCACATGCTAAATTTTGTATGGGTTCGGCAGAAGTAGAAGTAAAATTGTAATTTCTTTCTGGGCCGAATTTTCGGCCGCAGAAGATTTATTCATACAATAACTGTTTCATTATGTTGTATTACAGAATTGTGCCGCTGCTGAAGTATAGAATTAATTCGAATTACCCACAAATTTCACTGTAAATCTGATGACATGCTGACTATGAATCTAGTTCATAGTGCTAACCACTTTAACTGATTTGTTATTGGCCTGGCACTTGTAGGAAGATGAACACCGAGATCTCGAGGCTCGCATCGCACAGATCGTCGAACGCACGACCAAATCGCACAAGTCGGGCAGCGACCGCAGCTCCAGCCGACGCCAGTCGCGTTCATCTCCACGGCGACGCAGCCACCGATCGTCTTTTCACACGCGGCCGTACAACGACGACGAAGAACCGGTCATGGATGATGAGGAGCTGCACAGTCTGCTTGGGGTCTAGTCGCACAGCGTCGTTCGCTAGAGATTGTTCCCTGGGTCAAAGCTCTTCTCTGGTTTTTCGTGGTTGGACTGAGATCGCATAGTTATATCTGCGACTGATTGATCGTGTGTGTCATCTAAATGGGGAAAGCATATTACAGGATTCGCTGTCTGTTTTTTTTATAATTACATATTAACATCATTTTTACTTAAATGTACTGATGTTTAATGGTCCGACTTCTGTTTTGGAAGCGACGAAACTGATTTATTACCTGATGATGGCAATTTTTTTATGAGTGGTAGGTTGCATTTGATAAATCAAAGATCCTGAAGATGCATGAAAGTTACTTCACAACAGATGAAACAGTTTGACACTTATTTTCAAGTGTCAAGGTGAAAATTAGCAGCAGGGTTTATTTGTGATTGAAGATTCTAATTGTTGAGGATTGTACCACTGCTGAAGTGCTAAATGTATTAACTACAAATTTTGTTAAAAATCTGATGGAGTGCTGAGCATTTGAAGCGATATTGATTATGCAGTTACATCTCGTGTTGAAGAAAAGTCTTCTGAAGTACTTGTTCTGTTTTGTATCTTAATAAATCTAGTTTACAGTAATTACCTCTTACTTGAACACGCATGCCTATCTGAGGATGTCTGTAATGTAAAGAACATACTCCTACTATCTCCTTCCTCAGGTATTTCACTCTCAAAGTGGCTCCTAAGATATGTGGATGAACTTTGATAGGACCAGGCATTTGAGTTGAGTTGGATTTCAAAAATGTTAAATCAGTTCATTGAAACTTTGGATACCTAATTTTATTGGTGATTTTAATGGTATTGAATATCTGTTATTGAACACAATGGAAGTTAATGAGGGACGTACTCTGTGTTTCTATTGGGAGTGAGACGACTCAAGACCAAGAATTTAGAGGCGAAGTCGTATCGAAAGCTGCATATAAAACCAGTTGATGCTTTTTATCATAATGGGGCAGCATATTTTTAGGCAATCTCATCATATCGATTACACAAAGTATTTCTCTGAGGACCCATTTCTACTCAGCAAATCATCCTCATTACCAATTACATACACAGAAAACTTCTTAGAACAAAAATTCTTCATAGTGTGTTTAATAATTAAGAAAATGTATTGGTAGCTAATTTCCATCAAATTCCAAATTCCATCAAGCATGACCAAGTTACTGATAAAGGCAGACACCGACACCATGCTGCCACCGGAAGTAATATTAGCACTTTGACCGCAGGTGCATTGTAGCATTACTCTGAAACGTTGGACGAAATGGAGCTGGAATAATAAATAAGCATATTGGACTGTTAAACTATTAGGTCCTTCGGTCCTAAGTTTAGGGCAACTTGCCATGGGGTCAACGACACAATGTTGCGTGCATAGGCCAAACAGGAGCACAGAGGACACGATTGTTCACCTTTTGCCAGATGTGTGACTTAATATATAATTAATTATCATAGTAAGGTGGTTGGCCTTTCGATGGATGACCGATTCTTGGATTCACTCGCGCTTTGGGGTCATCGGTTCAATCGAGTGGGCAACATCTGCCCGTCTTGATTTTTCTGGAAAAGATTTTTTATACGAAAAGTTGAGCTGTTTAGATTCTAGAAAATCGCAGGATATAATTTATAGGCACTCTGTTGTTTTATACACCGTGCCTCATTTGTAATGGAATGTCAGATTAACAAATCTGTTATGATCATATGCAAAGTTTCTGCCAAGTCTGCATAACCAAATTATCCCTAGGTAATTATGAGGAAAACCTTATGAGGAAAACGTTTTGACAAGAATGTGTAACAGAGCCCATGAGCAATCAGGACATGCATTTTGTAGTTTAGACCGCTCAATTATCAAAAATAGTAACAGCCTCTCTTCTCAGATTACCTTATTGATTTGTTTTTATTTACGTAAATTTGCTGTAGACAACTAGCTTTGTGCTCTGGAAATGGCAACATTTCAGAGAGATTATATTTATTTGAACAACACATTAAGATTTGCGACATTATACGGACATCTAAAAGATAGCTATGAATTTAAGTAAAATCAACAAAGATTGCAAATCTGACAAAGCATGAACAGATTTATACAACGAAATGACATTAAAATATAATTTGGTTTCAATCAATAGTTCCAAGTTTTATATGCAGAAAGTCCTTAATGAAAAAAAAACAACTATAACCTACATCTACCAATTGCAACGGACATTTCAAATTTTCTCGGCCCGTTATTGCATAAATATTCATTTACAACAGTGTCATAGATCTATGAATGTAAATACTTTGCAGTTACATATGGGCTTCACAATTTTCCAACTCTTGATTGTTGTTCTATGTATTTAGTCACTATTGTGAGAAAATGCATTAATCATGCATTCTAGGATTCTGAATTGCCCAAGGCAAGTTCCACACTAGAAGAAGTTACCAGGATGAGCATTTAAAAAAGTCACATTTCGAACTGTCAAATTGCCATTCGAGTTTATTATGAACACTTCAAATGACACCATTACCAGATACCTTCAATTGATGGCCTGGCCATTTGGTGACAAAATGTCCCAATTCACACTAAGAAAATCGAAGTTTCAGTTACTTGAATTCTAGCCACACAGTGGTTCAAACTCTGTTGTGACTGTAATGTACAGTTTTTAATTAAGGGTCCAAGTTTGTACATTGTTAAAAATAGCTCATCAATGAAATGTCATAGATTTTTAAATAAGTTATTTCTTGCCGACGAGGTTAAGCATCCAGTCAATGGCTCCTGTAACATACGGCGTTATTGATGTCAAAATGCTTGACAATTTGGCCAAAATTTTCTCCGGATGTAAGCTGCCCCTGAAAAAAAAACCGTAAAGCATTTGGTACAGAATGTGCAACATCTGCCATCAACTCTTTAACAACAGGCTGCATTGGCTTCCAGTACATTTTAGTGCATGTCCGTCGTTAAAAGAATCTACATTAGAGGAATGGTTACTCTATCTGTGTACACGTTTCACTCTTAACATAGATGTCGCCCCAAATTAAATGTTGCTTCTATTTGAAAATATGATGTCTAAAACCTCCAAAATCATATTTCTATTTTGCTGACAGTCATTCGTCAATATTCCTTCATAACTAAAGATTAACGAACCAGCTTGTTATATCAACAAGAGGTGAAAAATTCTTTCTCCCGATTATCACCCCAAAACCTGTGACACAACATTACATAGGGACTTTCCATGGAAAGTCCTGTGGATAGGGGTCGTTGGGTTTAATGTACAATTCAATTGTCCATCCGACTCATTATACTAATTATGGCACATAAACAGACCTTAATTTCTGTACTTTTTATTTCCACTATTCACATCAAACTAGCTGGCAATTAGTTCTAGCTTGAATCATCCTAACTTTAATCTCCCGACAGTCATTGAACACCTAATGCATTGGAGTAACACATATCAACTGACGGCCAACAAGAACCGAGATTATAAGTAAAATGCAGTTTGGAATTCATTGGCAATATTTTCCTCGGCATTAGAAATGCATTTTCTTAGGATGAGGACACTCACGTGAAAACATTTTCCAGCAGCCAGTTAATTACGGCCGTGAAGTAGTAGACAGAGACGTTCCAAAGCCAGCACATCATTTCGAATGTCCACCACAAAGCGGCGGCAGAATAGCGGCCAAGAAATTCCAGCACAATTGGCAGATACAAGTCAAGCTGACAAAAGAACAGCAATGACAACTTATTTATACTGATATTTGATATCGCCCTTCTTCCAACATCTTTTGCTTAGAAGTGCACAAGCCTCGACGGCACAATTGCAGTTGTACTACAGAGCAATTGTGCATGAAGGACTTGCTCATTCACACAGTGAATGACGCCTCGTAGGGTCGAACCCGTTCACTCAGCGCACACTGAATGTTACAAGACGACCGCTCTAATCGATCAGCCACCGTGCCACAATAACTTATTCATTCATTCATTTCCGAAATTTGATACCACCCTTCTGCCAACATCTTTTTGCTCAGAAGTGCATACAACGCCTCAACGGCACAATTGCAGTTGTACTGCAGAGCTGTGGTGCGCGAAGGACTTGCTCAAGGTCCCTACACTGTGACGCCCTGGACGAGGCTCGAACACGCCTGCTCAGCACACACTGAACGTTGCAGCCTGACCGCTCTAACCGATCGGCCACTGTGCCACATCAGTGTAAGATATACATTGCAATCACTTTTAACAGAGTTCTGGGGGTAACTAGAGCTCTGTCACTGTATCATAATCAGCTCCTCCTGGAATGTGCATCAAGGGGAATTACTGAGACCACAGTCAGGAATATTTCTCTTTGTAGCTCAAATTCACTTCCTCTTTACAATAAGCAGCTCAAACCTCACTATTTCTCCTTGGCTTTCAAGAATTTGGAAATCTAAATGCATCTTCTCCTGGCAACAGACTATATGCACCTCAGTTTCACGTTTCGGCGTGACCTTGCGCTCGTTACAAACTTAATTAATAGTAATAATGACAAGAGCAAGTCAACAGCTGACACTTGTGAGGTGCTAGAGGTATTAGCTATTAGCGAGCAACATAGCCAAGTATCGATATACATCGGAAAAAAATATCTTAACAGCCCTTTACATAGGGGAAACTTTTATTGGTTAAAAGGAATCATATTTTCAGTCTTATCACAACTTCACAGGAGATTTATTTTAATGGATTGATAAATTCTATAGTTCTTCAGATCCATCAATACTGTTTGAATTACTGAAATATGCAAGAGAAGTAAAAATTGTTCTTTATTCACACCTGCTTCATGAGCCATTGGCGTTGCGTTTTTGTGAACTCCATTACAAACACGGCAATGTAAACCAACTTTTCCCAGACAAGGAAGCAGTATGGCGAGATAATCTCCCAAACCTTGCTCACGTGAACAGGAACATTTTCTCCCAACCACCTGTTAGGCAACACAATTTTCAATTTGAAAGAAAACTGAGAAGCAAAGAATGCAACAAAAATTCACACAACAAGTAAGGCAAGGGAATGTAACGCAGTAAGAAAAGGCAAGGGGATGCAAACCATTAAGAAAAGGCAAGAGAATGTAATGCAGTGAGAAAAGGCAAGGTAATGTCCTTTGCCTTGTCTCACTTTTCGAAGTAAGAAAGGCAAGGAGATTTAAGGAAGTAAGAAATGCAAGGGAATGTCCTCTGCCTTTTCTTATTTTTTTTAAGTAAGAAAAGGAAAGGGGTGTGTAAGGAAGTAAGAAAAGGAAAGGGGATGTAATGACAGTCATTGCATGCTACCATTGCAAGAAGGCAATGCCTGCCTTCTGCTTTCTCTTTGATCAACAACATGCTTCAAACAGCCAGTGGTCAGAATCTTTTGATCAGAATCTTTTCTCACCTATAGAGAACGTTGCAAAACTTGAGGAACAGCTGAAACAATTTAGTTATTAGTTATAAACAGCTGCAACTAAATTTTAAGTGCTTGGCATATAAGAATGGCAAAAGTGGTTCCACTCACAGCCAGATTTTACTCGAATAAGTACAGATGCGACTCCAGACGTGATGCAGGAAGTAGAGTACACCGGCCTCTTCCAGAAACCGATACGTCCTTGACTCTGAAAGAAAAACCAAGATCTTTTCAAAGCACACAGTCAAATAATCAAAACAGGCCAGTCTACCAGCCACACATGAGCTACTGGAATGTTCTTATGACAGCAATCAGATAGTCTGACAGTCAAGGTGGCATATTAAAAGAATATCATGATGTCCCAATCCTAATATGCGAGAATTTTCCAACAATCACTTCACTATTGTCAGCCGTATATCAACTGTATCTTAATTATAGAGTGGGACATTTTTGTTTCTGTCCAAGTTACTAAATTAAAATTGAAGACATGGTCAAATGACCACATTAGATACACTAAGTTATTATATAAACTCAGTGTTTTATAGGCAATTAGCAATACAAAGTATTTCATGTTTGTCACATTCATTTATAATGTTGTTCCCCCATCCTCCCCCTCATATCAGTGCTGAACATCAAAGTGCCTTAAATTTACTTGAGAAAGACATCTAAAATGGCCTACTCTTAAATAAAGACATCTAAAATGGCCTACTCTTAAATAAAGACATCTAAAATGGCCTACTCTTAACGGATCCACTCGTCTCTGTGTCGACAAAAAATGCAACAACGAACACAAGAATGATCAGAAGAAACATCGACTTCCAGGGAAACGTCACCTTGTTCAACTTCACCAGCAGTTCCTAATCAAGAAAACAAAAGTAATTGCAATTTTTATTCCAAAAGGAACTGTAATCATTGTGAAGCAGAATCATAAAATTTCACCCCTTGCTGTTTAACCCTTTGATAATTTTTTCATCTAGAGCCCAACGAGCTGTGATTTTATCATGCAACGACCCATAAAGTAAACAATTGCGACCCTTTGTCTTAGTCAGTTCTTGACGTCAATTGTCTGGCACTGTGTCTTGGGCTGTACATCCGATTATCTTTAGGAGCTCTTCACCATAACTTCAGTCAGCTGTGGTTGCCAATCTATTCACTTGGCCTCCAGAGGTTCCTCACTGTCCCAAGTTGTGGGACCCTGCGTTCTCTCCCACAGGACCTGTCTAGCTCATTCTATAAACCTCTCTAGACTTTCCTATTTGGCTGGCTATGGGTCAGAAGTACCTCTAAATACTTATCTTGAAGGGGTGCTAAATAAATAACACAGATAGATAGATAGATAGATAATGAATATGAACATAATTAATTTATTTTAGCATTTATTTCCTCTTCTCATCCATCCATCTTGAACTAAAAGAAAGACATTTTTGGGGCACCCGAAATCGACTCAAACAGCAGCACCACTCCCCAAATCGTCTACTCTTATGTTTAAGTCATATGAAACTATTTTTCTTGACAACATTGCGTAATGTGAGTGTACAAAATGTGCAGAAATTAATGCCAGACCAAACAACAGAAATTGTGGAAATTTTATCATAAGTGAAAGCCAAATAAGGAAATACAAAAAATCTTAAGCATTTTATCTCCTCTTCCCACACCGGGGCATTAGTAAAGCCCCTTTATAGCAGTCTCACTATGGCACCTCTTGCTACCCTAAATGATGCAAGAGATTTGTTGACAATTGCAGGTTATCTTTCTAACATCAACAAAGCTTTATCTTATACGCTACTAAAACTTCGAGTAAGGCAGTATCTTGCTACCAAGTTAAACAGTGAGAAAAAGTTTCATACTTTACAGCTTGAGACTGCACTGTGATACTCCGGCCTCTTTGCCATCTGCGGATCGGATGCCAACTCCTCGTTCGTGAGATGGAAAGCACGGACAGTCTCACGCAGCATCTTCCGATTTATGTTCAATTTCTCCAGATGAGTGGCAAGATGATGGAGCAGAAAACTGGAAATACGAAGACAAGAACATTGTTCAATGCAAGTCACGCACCATAGAGGTTTGGTTTATAAACTACAACAAAACAAATTAAGAAACTATCGCTTTTATTTCAAGATTCATGTTCATTCAATCATTGCAAAAATTTATATAGCACCCCTTCAAGGTTACTACTCAGGAGCACTCCCGACTCAACCCCGGCTGAAAAGAAAAGTCTTAAGGCTACTGTAAAATGCACCTGAATGAACCCTACGCATAAGACGCAACGATAATGATAGTCAGAGTGCATTTCCAGTCTGTATATTATACCTATAAAGACCACCAATGTATGACAGAGAATACACACAGTTAACAAAACACTTAGAACAGAACAGAAAAGTTGCAAGAGAAAGCAAAGTATATAAAGCACCACTTTAGAGAAGTTTGCAATATGTACATAAATGGCTGTGATGTCTGCAGAAACGTTTGCAGCATTGGTTAATATAACAAAGTGTTATGTTAGGTTCAATAACCTCAACCACATTGGTTCAAATAGTAGTGTGTTATGGGAGATTCACTGACCTCGATTGAACCATCTGCTTGTTGTACGCCTGACGCCAGACACTGAATGATTGGACATCCATCGTAAGGCAAGTAACCAGACATTCGAGCAGCTGCAACCAAAACAATTGCACTCAAAAATGCTTCCAGTGTACGAAACCATTTATAAAAAAAATTTATATATGCTGTTTAAAATGAATTAATTCAACACAAATTTTCTGTTTACATGTTGTACTGGGAAAGATCAGTAAGATGGCCACACAGAGTTTGCGACAAGTTCTTGAAAAGCACCAGTACAAATCTCTTCCACGATGCAGAACCATTAGGACTATTCCATGCCTCTGCTCTCAAGGAATGGAATCAACAGCCACTCTCTCTTCATAGCTAAAATTCACATCCTCCTTCAACAAGCAGCTCAAAACTCACTATTTCACCTTGGCTTTCAAGGATTCAGATATCTAAGTGCATCTCTTCCTGGCAGCCGATTATCCACTCCTCAGATTCACATTTCGGTGTGACTGGGTGCATTACAAATTTAACAAATAATAAAATAATTGTTGCTACAATACAGTATTACTTATCAAATGCACAGCAAAATAGAACTGAAGCCTACTTCCGATTTCTTGCTTTCATTACAATCTTCTATACAACGAGAGAGGAACGGAGAGAAGAAATTATGAAGATTTATAGTGACGTCACCCCATGCCAGAGCCTACAATAAAAATCACAACACAATTGAAATGATACATAGACAAACTGAATAAACTTTGGTGTCAGATACGATTGTTAATTGGTGATTATCAAAAGAAGATTCAAATCCAGTTTAATATCTTACAGATGAATCATTAATTCCTGCAATTTTAGGTTAACTCTGCCACCATATAATTATTTAATTTATGACAGGCTGTAAGGTGATTGACAGGTAAAGCAATATAAAAGAAAGCTCCCAGGCAGAACCGTACCAAGGGCGGGGCCGTGGCGCAGATATGGAAGTGGCGCAAATTTCAGGATGGAATAACTTTTATTATTCCATAAATTCAATCTTTCTTGAAATACGGCACTATTTGCATTCACGAATAAAAACTAAAATTACAGTTACAGCTAAAAAGTGCAACTAAGAAAGTGTTTTGGCAGGAGTTATACCAGTTAAATCATTTCTTGTGTATTAATACATTTTATATTATATTTGAAATACAAATGTGGGGGCACCAGATTGATGCTAAGCACAGGTGCAATTAGAGATCGGTACGGCTCTGCTCCCAGACCCCAATGCAATATGTTTGTTAACTCTCTTTCTCAGACATTGCCCTTTTTAACCTATATGTGCTTATTGGTCCCATCAAAAGAAGATGAACACACATCTTGATAGTAAGATGCATCATAGAAGCACAAAGACATCCATTGATTAAGATGAGTTCTATTTTACCCTGATTTTTGGATAGAGAAATAACATCCTCTTTCGAAGATCATTAGTAAGACTCGACTTCGGCAGATCAGCATATAGTTCACTGAACAGCTTAAAGAAATCGGCCTTAGACATGACACCAAAGCCCGACTTCAAGTCTGAGTGAAACCTAGATGACAGATAACAACAAAACAAACTTTGTCATAACACATCTTGTCATCTAGACACACTAACATCAGCACGGAATAACAACAATCATTAACCTCGAAAGAAGGGTATAATGTAATATAACAGAACATTTATATAGCGTCTCTTCAGTTATCTACTCAGAGCTATGTGCTAACCTAAATGGTCTTAAATGTCATTACTAATGAATATTTTACATCAGTTATCAAAACAGTGCATCACAGTAAATTGAAAGAGTTGCCAGTGGTGGGCCCACGCACAAGCGAGGAACCAACCAACGAATTCCCATCGACAGCTGACATGGATGTTCAGAGTCTCTGGTCCGAGTTTTAACACAGCATTCTTAAAGTATTCAGATAATAATAATAACATCTGTATTTTGCATTAGAAGAAGTGCAATCTGTTGATCTGATACTCAAAGTATTTCGTACCATTTTGGCCAATAAATGAATGTTTGTGCAATTACAAACCTATGTTCAGGAGCTAAGTCCTGGCCCCATGTCCAAGACTTGTCAATATATCAGAGCAAATTAGGATAAATCTGATTGCTTTTTAATGAGCAAATACCTTGCTAAAAGTATTCACAGGCAACAAAAAGCGAAATAAACTTTACTTTTGTGTCAATACCTGAACAGATTTTCTAAGTACTCCACAACGTAGTTCGAAAGATTTCTCAGCGTAAGGACAGGCAGCATCAGCGTCAACCAAACTAGAATTTATTAAAACAATTAAGAGGCTTGGCAAATTCAGAAAGAAAACACATCCAAAGTTATATAAAACACACACCAAATGAATTTACACATAACCTTTGTAAACTGAATACAAGCAATCTAAATCACTCTCTGAATAAAACAAAAAAGTTCAACAAGGATTCAGTTTCTGGAAAAAAAGTTAAACCACCAAAATACATACACATCGCGGTAAGGAAATAAGTAATGACAACATGATTCAAATTTTATGATAATTATATATTGTAGCTAGAGGCGATATTCTTTAAAATGATGGAATAGCAGGATGTCTGGCCCAGAAAAGAACTTATGTCTCGTGTATGAGATTTAAAAAAGGAAGTATTTTCTACACGGTGACCAAACGACCAAAGCCTAAAGAACGAACTCGTGGAGTGCGAGTTTTAAACTGCAACAAAGTGGTCACTATGCCAAAGGTCACATAATTGTATAGGTGTATAATTGCCAGCGCCATCTACAGGTTTAAAGAGTAATGGACAACACAGAGCTGAGGAACGGAGTTCGATCCCTGTACTGGTCCTTCTTTTGCTATATGAGGTGGCATCGGCTAAATTCAACTCCTGCAATAACTTTGTCTCCTGTAATAACTTTGTCTCCTGTAATAACTTTGTCTCCTGTAATAATCTGTCATCAGTCATTCCTACTATGTGTGTAACAATACTGCGGTTTGACAGTTTGAAACTAAACGAAAATTATCGTTATTATTATCAATGTTCTGTTATAGATGAACGTAGACACTTCCATTAAATACACCTGTACCGTGTATTGTTGTAATAATGTATCGTTAGATCGTCTTCTTACCTTTTAGACCATTTGCCAGGTTGCTGTGGCCCGCCTGGCCAATGACCCACATGACAGACAGACTGCGCACCGGTCTCGACTGGTTCTTTTGTAATGTGGCCAAATACTAGAAACGAGGTAACACACATGTGCAATATTCCACTCTGGACGTGTTAAATGCATCACGTAAAACATAGACCCAGCTACAACAAGCTCTCACCAGTCATGCATACATGATATGAGCTATACAAAAATTATATGCAGAAGCCCACATAAGACCAAGTTATGATCAACAATGATTAATTTCAAAATCAACAAACACCATTACTCCCATTACAATGCCCATTGTAGTAGCAGTCGTTTCAAACTGACGACACTTTGATAACAAAGATCATCAGCGTCACCCTCCAGGCTTGGGACTGGCACTGTCGGAGTGTGATCAGTGCCCATAGTGCACACTGGTATACATACCATATACATATACCAGTGCATGCATGTATGTGTGGCTCATCAAACAAATGCATTGCTTGTAGCAAAGAGTATAGTTTTCAGTTTCCTCTGAGAATATCGCCCATAATGCATAGTTGTTTAACACTGACAGATAAGGGCCCATCCATATATTATGTAGGCAAAAAAAATCGATTTTTCGCATCCCCTCCACCCTGGTGCACCACGTACATTTCGTGGACCCTCCCCATGCGTACGTACATTTGAGCTCTACCCCCTCCCACAGCAAAGGTTAAATAGCTAAAACACCTATAAGACATTGACTTTATAACAGGCTATTTATTTCTGTTAAGCATCATATATATATATAGACACAGGTACAACATTCAAAAGACCCAAGCAACAACTCTAACCTTCTCCAGAGATTTGATGGCAGTCTGTGGTTTACTGTAGAGCAACAGCTGCACAAAGAGACGCGTGCCGTGTGGGGCGATGCCTACAATTAACGGAAACACAAATTGTCATTTTAACAAAACAGTCATACCCAGTAGATCTTTAGTACAGCGTTTCCTAATCTTTTTGGCCGTGGAACCCGTTTGATCTTTAATTTTATTGGTGGAACCCCAATCCAAAACAAAGCATATTCTTTTGTAGGTAAATACACTTGAGAATGCAGAAGATTATATTTTTAGGCCTTGATTAGATCGCTAATAACACATATATAGATTACGATGAAACATAGATGTTAAGGAAAAGCCTCCAAAGAAAAATTTGTTCAAATTTAGAGTCTTCACCTCATGAAACCCTGTGATTCTGCAGAACATAATTTGGGAAACACACATTAGTATATCAACAGTTAAGAAACTCTGAGGCAAGTGCAATGCAAAAGGCTATCAGACACATGGAAATCAGCGTGTGCTTGGCATTTCAGAAAGTGTAAGTGAGTAAGAACAAAGGTCAAAGAAAGACGTGAAAGATGATTTGGCAGAAGACAAGCTCAATGTCAATCAGGGCCACATGAGACAGGTCGTTGCCATGGCCACATGAGACAGAGGTTGTTGCCATGAAGTATGGCAAATGATACAGGATTCTAGTCCATCTTCAACAAGCCTTGAACAGCAGGTAAACAAATCTACAAAAAGTAGATCCAAATAGTTTGTCTGAAAATGGTACATTGTGCTTATTCGGTTGTGGACCCGACCATTTGGAATGGGCTCCCAACGGATCTATGGCTCTTACATAGGAACTCCATTCTACTCTGAAATCTGTCTTCTTTGGCCGAGGCTAGACTGGAAGCGCCTCGGAGTAGATTTCTTGAAGAGGCACTATATCAAGTTGCAATGATTGATTGATTGTCAACAATCAAATGATATGAGCAAAAGCATTTAGGTCGCATCTTAAAAGTCACCTTTCGTGAGATCATTAAGAATGGATTCGATGCAGTATTCAAGAAACGCCTCGAGAGTGGCCGCAGACGATCCAGAAATCGTCTCCATCAGCAGATCTCGGACATCAGACGGAAGCAGACACATCGGATAATCTACATACAAAAGGAAAATCAGCAAAAAGACAAGTAATTTATTCATCCTAATTATCAGAAAATCTTCCAAACACAGCAGCCTATCGTCAGAGTACTACCTGACTTGTAACAAAGAGATTGTTTTGACCCTTCCCACAATGGTTGCGGCGTTAAGATCTAAACAAGCTGCGCTGGTTCCCCAGTCTCCTTTAATCACCTTCAGTACACATTTAAATGACAAGCTGCATTGGTTTCCCTTATCGCACTTTTGCTGCTAAAGTGTTAACACAAACCAGTATAGCCAGAGGCGACAAAAGCGATGAAAGTAATGGGAAAAAAATGTCAACAATGATGCAGTTTAAAACTAGATACTGGTGTCATCTCATGTTAAAGCTAGGAGAGAAGTCCAAATCAGTTACATCAGCAAATATACTCACTAAGTAAGGCCATCCAATCATCAAATAAACATAGTAGGTCAATCCATTCTGCTACAAAAACAGCTTCTGCAGCTTTCATATGAACATACATTACTGCATATAGTCATCGCTCTATAATCTGAGCGCAGCCAGGCCCTGAGACTCTGAACATTCATGCCATCTGTCAGCTGTTGACGGGAATCATGTCTGGTTCAACGCCTTTGCTTGGGCCAACCTTTGGTGACTCTTCTAGTTTACTGTGCACTGTTTTGTTAACTGTCCTAACAGTCGGTGAAATGACATTTAACATCCTTTAGGCTTGCGTAGTAGATTTCTGGAAGAGACACTATATCAAGTTTTGTTGATTCACACATAGTCAAACAACCAGAAGGGACTTAATTTATAAACTCTCAATTTACTTTTCTAGCTCATTATGCTCAGATCCTTTGGAGAGTCGTGCTCATTAAACTTTTGATGGGTCCATACAAAGCAATTTTTCTGTGAGAGGTGCTATATATATATATATATATATATATATATATATGATATATATGTGTGTGTGAGAGGTGCTATATATACATATAATAAACACAATACATTATATTTATTATAATTTATAACAAGTTCAGATACATTCATCATACAGACGCAAACAATCTTACCTGTAGGTTTACCCTCAAAAACCGCATCTGTGTCGGGTATTTTGTCAAGGCTGAGGTTCAGAGCGGACGCAAGATCCTTCAGCCAAACGTCCGGATTTCCTGGAAACGAGTCTCTAACTTTGTCCAACACCTTTCTGAGTTCCTCTGCTTCCAACTAATAATAACAATATTGACAAGCTCACTGACAAACCACAGTAAGTAAACACGAAACTCTGAAATGTGACGAAACAAATTACGGGATCTTATCGAACACATGTCTTGAGGTGCCAACTCATTTAACAGCTGCCCCTAGGGAGTGGAAGGCTCAGTCGAACTAGAGTTGCTGTGGGTATTGAATACTGTCTTTCAAGAACTATCTATTCTTCGTGCAAAACAAAATTCAGGTAAAAATCCTTTGCACACAATTGCTCTGCATTACATCTGCATCAAGGCATGTGTGCACTTCTGAACGAAACTGTAAGAAGGGCGATATCAAATAACATTGTACAGTTGTATGTATGTAATGATGCAAAACAAAGGTTCAGATGAGGTCAATTTCAATCAAGCATGTATGACCGTGGACAAGAATCACAATCTTAGACCACAGTCAAATTATTAACGCCTGCTTCTTATCTCTCAACATTGTATCTGACCTATTACAATAATAATAATTACGGCATAACCGGAAATCATCCCGGACATTCGCCTCAGCCGAATAACGGACTATTCGAAAGTATTCGCCTCGGAATATATTACACCCGCAAATAGCTAAAAATAACTTTTTTTAAATTATTTTTTTGGGATAAAATAATATTTTTCATCAAATAAATGTAGTAATAACAGACTTGCTTATAAGTTATTGATTAATTGAACAAAAACTTAACATTCCATTGAATTTTCTTTAAAATAATTATGTTAATTTATATATTTTAATTTCTTTTGGTTGCATTCTTCAGGTGGCAACCAAATCAGTAATTTTCCTGCTTGAATTGGCTCCACCCACTTTCCGGTAAACATTAGAGAGTAAAGCGTCGTCGATAATTTCATATTTCTAATTTTATAGCAAGGTCTTACATTTTTTTCACAAATAAAGTTATTAAATAATAAATATATTGTTATAGCCTAGAGTGCGACGATACGTTATCTGAAAGATATTGCCATAGACTCTGCATTGACTAGGCCTATAGATAGTTCTCCGTAGCTGTGCATGTGACCGGTTAACTACGCTTTACCTACGGATGGTACTCGCTGCTGTCGCAGGCCAGATTTGCCGCTACTATTCGGTTCGTACCCAGATCCGGCAAATAGTTCATCCAAATACTCGGATTCGGTACTCGGTGGAAATTGTCTACTCGGTTATGCCCTAATAATAATAATATATTTTTTTTCGATTTCAAACTGACAAACGCAGTAGGATTATAACTATAACTATGAACGCGAATGATGACAAGTTAACACAGGAGTTGTATTTAACCATATGGCATCCTTGCAAGGTGCTCATCATGTTACACGTCTGACTTTGATCAATGCTGAATAGCGAAAGAAGCACCAGTCGACCTTGTGGATAGTGGGAATTGAACTCACTTCCTCTGCTCTGCATGCCAGAGTATCATCTATTGTTCCATGGGCCCCTATCAACAACCCCGGTCAGACCTGCTATAGCACGTCTGAGACAATGTCATAGCACTTCTGACACGTTCTTATAAACTTTACTCAGATATACATACAATGTAGATGCACACATACATACAAGGGGCTGTGAAAAATTTAACACAATATCAGTGCTGTTTCTGTGCCTTAATTTACTAACAGTTATAGCACAAATTTACATCAATGAAAGATATCTGTCTGCCACTCTAACCTCGGGCACAGTATTATCCAGCGTTGGAGGCTCCCTTTTTCTGTCTTGCGCGGTTTTCTTTCCACCGAGTGCTCCGGCCTGTTTTTTGTTGCCTGCTTTCCCAAATAGTTCTTTCTCCATTTCGTTCTTCCTCTCCTGTCTTTCTTCCTCCACAATGAATGCATCATAGATAGTTGGTGATTCCTTTACAGGTACTAAATGAAATAGCAGTTAAATGAAATAGCAGTTAAATGAATGTTCAGTTATCAGCTGTCAGTATAGTAGTATTATTATTATTATTATTAAATTTGTAACGCGCACAAGGTCACACCTAAATGTGAATCTGAGGCGCGGATAGTCAGTCGCCAGGAGAAGATGCAATTAGATTTCCAAATCCTTGAAAGCCAAAGAGAAATAGTGAGTTTTGAGTCTCCTTTTGAAGGAAGAAAGTGAATTTGAGCTACAAAGAGAGAGTGGCAGTCGATTCCATTCCCTAGGAGCAGAGACATGAAATGCACGAGAGCCCATAACTGTTCTGCATCGTGGTTCAACTAAATGACCTGTACTTGATGATCGTAAGCAACGAGGAGGAATGTAAGGAGTTAGTAGAGCATGAATATAGGTAGGTGTACTAGTGATGATGGCTTTGTAGGTCAAACAAGCTAACTTAAATTTGATTGTGAATTCAACAGGGACCCAATGCAGCTGGTGGAGTAGGGCTGAGGAGCATGTTCGTAGTGGGACATGTAGCACTACTCGAGCTAATGTATTTTGGATACGTTGAAGCCTTTTGAGTTCAAGGTCTGAGAGACCGACAAAAAGTGAATAGCATAATCGAGGCGAGAGGAGACAAGTGAGCAGGCTATAGTTTCAGACATATTTGGAGTTAGAGCCGACCTTATGTGACATATTGCCCTGATGTGGTAAAAACAAGATTTACAAAGGCTTGTTATGTGAGGTCAAAATGTGAGCTTGCTGTCGAGGGTAACCCAAGTGTTTTAACAGAGTCTGAAAGCGGCACAGCAGTGCCAGCCAGTTCAATAATAGAGAGCTTAGGGAAAGAACGCAGGCGTTGACATGAGCCAAATACACTAGTAACAGGTCTTTCTGCGATTACATTTTAATTCAAGCCCTAAGACTCTAATAATCATTGAAGATCTTAAATGCACAATCGGTGCATGAAGTATGTTAGATATAATTAAAATATAATATAAATAAAAAAATTCCATGGTAATAATTAGAAGCATAATACAACTTCAACATGATTTAAATAAATTACTTGAATACCGGCAAGCCACATAATAGACAATAAAGAGCGGGCGGAAACCGTGCCCCTAATTTTTTTATCGAGTCGCGTGCGTGGCGTTTTTTAAGTTCAAAGTTGTGGTATACGTATTGTGCAGTTTACGTTAGCGCGTCGTGGAAAACGAGAGCGGTTTCACGCTTTTCATAAAATCAAAGCATTTGACTCCACAAGCACAATTCATTAAACGCTGAATTGCGGTTTGACTTAATGACGTGTCCATATTTCGATCGGTTGTGCAAGTACCTGCGCCATCAAACATCTGTTGAAATCACACGACGTTAACACCGTGCTACCCACGAAGACGACTGGGCAACAAACACTACAAAAATCCTATCATACGTACGGCTCGGACTGATTCTCGGCATAGACTCTACGAATGCCTTTTTCTTGGATTTCGACAGGGCCGTCTTCCCCTGCTGGGGCTTGCTCTTTTTAGTTCCCACGACTTCCCAACCGCCGTTCGTTGCCGTCGCCATCTTTTCAGAACCACTGAAACTTCAACGAAAGAGAGCGTGCGCGTGCTGACCTTCGCCTTCTCATGTCACACGGCGATACAAAACTCAGTTGCACATCAAGTAGTGATTTGTGCTGTAAAACTTATAAACTTTCTGAGCGACCACAAAACCACGACAGAGAGACCAACTCATTTGCCGGCGTTATACCAAATTAAGTCTGTAATAGCCAAGCTTCTCTTTTCTCTCAAGGGCTAGGCCAAAATTCGGGAAGGTTAAGCCGAGGAGAGTTGTATATCAATTGACACAGGCTGTATAATTATTAATTAAAAAGTTATACCGGTACCTACCTTGTCTATTGCTTACCAAATGAAGACTGATGAAACAAAGGTCTCTGAATTTGAATTTATGAATTTATTAGCAAGATGTCTTGAAGCCCATATATTATATTTGAATAGCAAATAGTCTTAGTAAGGCTTGAATTTTGAACTCAGCCCTGAAATTATTGTTTCCATGTATGGCTACTAGATCGCGAGTTAAATCATTGAGTGAATCCGTGGTTTACTGGTTTTCTAACCGACGCACATTTTGCAATTCGAAATGGATGTCTAAATGCACGAAATTTGGTGCTAAAATAGTCAAATTGACCTAGAAATTAGCATAAGAACGCTTTGTAAAAAAATTCATAGCCCCAGAGCCATCCGTTCGTGAGCCTTTCGTGGAAGAGAAAGAAACAATTATTTTCTGCTTTATAGTTTAGATTGAGCATGTGTGACGTTAAGGCGCACGTTTTCTAAAGCATACATCCTCGACTCGGCTCGTTTTAAAAAGCCACCCAGCACTGGCTAGCAGTTTAAAATCCAAAGAACAATGTTCTCAATCACTCCCCTTCAAATCTCATTTACAGAAAATAGTTCACATGGTGTGGTAGATAAGTAAAGGAGACTGTAATCAGAATACACATTGGAGGAAAAGAAATATAACAGGTGAAAGAATTCTGTTACCTAGGGAGAGTGATAATGACAGATGCCACATGTCATAGGGAAATTAAAAGGAGGATTACAATAGGAAAGGAGGCATTCTCAAAAAGAAGAGAACTGCTAAGAGGGAAACTAAACAGGAATCTGAAGATGAGAATGATAAAGACTTTGATATGGAGTGTGGTGCTGTATGGATCAGAGACATGGACCATGAGAAAGTGAGACATACGAAGACTCAAGACTTTTGAAACGCGGACATGGAGAAAAATGGAGAATTTTAGCTGGACAGAACACAAAACAAATGAAGTAATGGAAAAGATTAGAGAGGAAAGAACATTGATACATTCACTAAAAATGAGACAAAGAAAATGGATTGGACACACACTGAGAGGAGACACAATACTAAGAACAGTCATAGAAGGAAAAATGAAGGGGAGACGGAAAGACCAAGACAGATAATGCTTGACTGGATGATGACAGATGGATATGGAAAGCTGAAAAAAAGAAGCCCTACAGTGAGAGGAGTGGCGATGTTGGACATTTGAACCTGCCAAAGAGACAGCGAATTAGAAAAAGAAGGGTAGAAACTTTGGCCACCTACTGAATTTCACCAAATGTCACCTATGCTGAGCACAGTAAAATTTTGTTATGTCCCAATAATTTTTCCATTCACATGAACATTTTAACCCACAAGCTTCCTCTTCAATACTGACAAATGTTTTAGCAGCTGGACATTCCATAATACCTCCCAAAAATTCTTCACAATTAAAAAAATACGAAAATATTCAACAATAGCTGCAACATATTAATTAATTAGTCCCTAATTCAGTCAAGTAGTTTTCTTTTATACATCAGAATTTACGATTGCTTATGACTGTCAAGAAAAATACAGAGAAACCAAGGATGATACAAATTTATTTTAAAAGTCATTCCAAACATAAACAGATTTGAAGATACAGTATGATGTTCATTCAAAACAGTTGAACTCCATGACGGCTGGTTTCAAGGTTTTAAGCTGGTTATCATACACGCAATTCTAAGAAACACAGTAAAGCTTAAAAATCCGTCACGTTTAAATGTACAAAACTTTATTAAAACATACAATAAGTTCCTTTTAAAAAAAACATCTGATTAGGGAGCAGTGAACCATTTATGCCAAATAGTTAATTCATATAAATTTAGAAAAAAGTTAAGGAACAACAAGAGTCATAGTAATGACTTGCAGCTAGATAATAAAAACTCCATGATTTCTGTAGCTCAAGTATTTATTGCACATCAATGGATCGTTAATCTCTGCTGCAAATCCAGTCAATTCTCCAAAAATAATGCAGATGGAAAGGGTTACAGCAAGTCTTGAATGTAAATGGACAAATATATCAGTAATGCTTACAATACAATGGTTGGTATAACCATTTCTACACACCAGCTCCTGCAGACTGATCCACGATACTGTCCAGGAACCTGTATATACATTAGCAGAGCAGTTACAGAATGAGCAAAACTTAAACTAAACTGATCATTTTCAAATGCAACTGCAGATCAGTGCAACTAGTAATCTAGCCCATCACACGTTTAGTATAAAATACATTCTTTTACATTATAATGAAATAAAAGGTGCATTCTGTAAGCCAAAAAGCAAGTCCCAAGTAAGTCCCTAGCCCCACAACACACCAACGAAAAAAAGGCAAGAAAACTTCATATTTGAAGACAAGTCAACAACAGCTACTTATAAAAACGAGTCCAAAAAAGACGAAGTTCAACAAAAAATATTGTAGTACTATGCTAGACTAGTAAAACTGCATAGAAAATGAACAACAATGGTCATCAGCTCAAAAGCATAAGATTTATCCGTAAACAGCTTTTTCGGAGTCGACTGGAAACATATAAGGGAGTCATCATACAGGCTACTGTCATACACAGCAATACTCCCAGGCTTTTGACACAACAGAGTGCTACAGTGTAAACAATCAAACAGTAACAGCCGTAAAATTTACTAGATACAGATAATGACAAGGTACATGTTGATAGTAACATACCACATCCCCACACATGATGCATCTGAAAGAAAGGGTCTCGGTGCATGATAGGAAAACAGAACCAGCTTAAACGCTGATGAAGAAGGTAGCAAAAACAAGTGATAGAATGAAGAGATGAAGATCTAGACAACATTGCTCCATCGCAATCACAATCTCGACCTTTCTACAGTACCCAAGAAGTGAAGTCACTGAAATCAACATATTCACAGGCATTATATGGATGGCGTCAAGGCTAACAGGTGCAGAGACTGGTGGAAGAAGTGTATGATATAGGCAAGTTGAAGCATGACCTCCTGAGACTGTTTCTCGAACAACGCCTAATAGCTAATGTGTGTGTGTACGCCAGTGTGTGTGATTTCAACAGTTCAGTGTAGCTATCATGGATTAGTCTATATGCTGATTGTCACAGTATATTTTAAACAATTGAGCATGAAAATCTCAAATACAGTGTTAGACAGTGTAAGAAACTGGTCCACAACTCCTCTATCTACAACAACATGCTTCACAATGTTAAATGTATCAAGTGAGATGGGACACTACGACAAATATTGATTTAAATTGTCTCAAAAATGTGTGCTTTAACTTCAAATGTAATAAGTCCAATATGCACTTTCATACAATAGCAAGAACTCATTCAAACACATCTTCAAAGTGCAAATGATTTAAATTGTCTCAAAAATGTCTGCTTTAACTTCAAATGTGGTAAGTCTAATATGTACTTTCATACAATAGCAAGAACTCATTCAAACACACTTTCAAAGTGCAAATGATTTAAATTGTCTCAAAAATGTCTGCTTAAACTTCAAATGTGGTAAGTCCAATATGCACTTTCATACAATAGCAAGAACTCATTCAAGCACATCTTCAAAGTACAAATGTCCTTTTGTATAAAATTCCTTCAACATTAATTATAGTTGAACAACATGCACCGGGTTTTTATAAAACAGTCTAATCCGTCTCAAATGGTAACTCTGCTGGCACCAATTTCAGAAACAAACTGACAAAAATCAAACATCATGCAGGAATGCAAACAGGAAGCTCAACAGCAAAATCAAAATATGAGCTTCTAAAACAGGTAGTTTTTAAACACATGAATTAAACTATACTCGTCCTCCTGAATCTTTCTCATGAAACAGCCACAATGACAGGGTTAGATCTGAGAGGCATTTTCAAATGTTTCATAAACAACTCACTGTGTGTTTCCTAAAATAAGTGTCATGCAGTAAAATTGATGAGCACTAACACATCAAAATAAGAGACTATGGCAGTAACTGAAATACTTAATCATGACCTCCATAGTTAGATAGTAACTCCTGCTTACTGCCACTGTATCATAAGAAACGGGTTTTGTGACTGTGACACTGATGTGAAGTATGGTGCTGCACGGAGCAGGGACATAGACCACGAGGAAAGCGGACAAAGACTGGAGACCCATGGAGAAGAATTGAGAAAATCAGCTGACATCATCATGGACATAAAATAAATATGACAAAATGATGGAAAGGATTGGAGAGAAGAGAGCCCAATACACACAATAAGAAAGAGACAGAGCAAATGGATTGGACAAACGCCGAGAGGAAACTCACTACTAAGAAGGTTTATCGAAGGAAAAATAGAGCAGAGGCGGACAAGAGGAAGACCAATACAGATGCTGGACCGGATATGGAAAACTTAAACAAGAGGCCAAACAGCGAGAGGAGTGTCGCTGTCGGACATTTGAACCTACTTAAGATGCAAAAAAATAGAAGTGAATCATAATAAAGATGATTTGCATTGCCCTCCTCCTTTCCCCTGGTCTGGGACTGGCACTGCAGAGTATGAGCAGTGGCGGAAAGTATAAAACGAAACGGGATACCAACAAAAAACTGATTTCAATAGTCTCGCCAAAGCTTCTTAGTATGTGTCGTTAGTCTACACACAGGACACCAAACTGACTATTATTCTTTCCAGCACTACTTACCCACAGTTACACCACCACCAACGAAATCTTTACACATTTAAAATTAGTTTTGACGTTGACTGCAAGTTTTTTCTTTAGCTTCTAAATGGACCTCAGGACCTACTGTGGCAAACCTCAGTTTGATTTTTATCCCAATCTTGTCCCTCTTTCCTCCCACTTGATGATTGGTCATGTAAAAGCAAATACTCTGTGTGAAGTTAGGACTTTTGATTTCATATTAAACAGAGTCAAAAGTATTGTAAAATAAAAGATTGGCAAGACCTCATGATACTGATAATTGTACAATTAAAGCATAAACTGGATCTGAAATTAATACTCATTGCCAAATGCAACCAATTTTATCCTAGCCAGTATATTGAACCTAAATGCCAGACCTCAATAGATAAGGTCCTCAACTTCAAACATCTCAGACACACATTACAAATGAACCCGCATTGTAAGCCACAACAGAATTAAACATGCTTGATTTCACGATGGTGGCGTAAAACTATAGCTCCAGCGCATTGTTACGTCAGATGGTTGTTTGCACAGATAGGCAAACTAAACCATCTGTGCTATATAATAAATACTGGACAAAATATCAGCCATGATCGTACGTACGTAAATATCCCTGTGCATAAAAGCGAAACAATTAACCAATAATAACAAGTAAGCAAAGAAGAGCAGAGTCAGAAGGTTTCCAGTTGAACATCAACAGTGATTTTAGGAGAGCTCTCCGATGGGTGCGTTCTGTAGCCACAGGTCATGGATAAAATTGTACAATTGATCAGTAACCGATATCTGCAATCACAAAACAAATGAATCAATGAATGAAACTTTAACTATTTGCGTCTTTAATAAATCTACACAAAGACGCTTTCTGCGCTAGCCTACATAATGTTAACCCTATAACGACCAGTGCATATTAACATTTAAGGCATAATCAATAACGCTGGTCATTTCAATGACTGTTTTGCTTGTTAATCGCCCACAGAAATAACAGACTCCACCAAATAGAAATTTTTTAAATCCAAAAATATCCATTAAACCTCAGAAAACAGACAGTTCCAGTTGTACATGAAGTCATGAATCTAGGCTATAAAATGGTCAATTTTTCTTTTGGCACCAAGGAAGGTTGACGAACAAAACGTTCTGGCAATATGAACATTTTCACAAAACATTCCTCAGCAAATTTCGAAGTGAATCATGTGACTATTCAGCATGCAATGTACTTTAAATTTCGATATATGAACATTCTCAATTTTGAATTGCACAATTCTTCGACATTTGATATAACCGCCATTTATTATGCATCAATTAAAAAAATATAATAACAGTAAATTTCTTTGTTATGTAGCAGAGAAGGTAGCCACCAAAACCCATCCAACCAAATGAAAACAACTAAATTTTTACAACAACACAAAAGTAAAAGATAATAATTTTATACCTAAAGAGAGTCAAATGAAGAACAGAAGGGACTAAAACAAAATCTTTACCTTATAGGGTGTAGGATTTAAAGCTCGTTTGTGATCCATGCGTATATGCCTCAGCGACTTCTGAGTGCAGCTACGAATTTCAGTTAAGGTTGGCAGAGACTGACAGATCTGAATAAGACAAAGATAATTACCTGATAATTGCTCAATAATTACAATCTGGTCCAATCCAGTGTTTCCAAAACTTTTTTCCCATGGTACGGTCATGACCCACAAACATTGATATCGCCTATACTGGCCTATAGGTAAAATGATACAGACATGAATGTCCATATATTGGTGTTGCCTAGTTGCAGAGTGACTGACTGAGTGCTTGTAGAATACAATTATCAACTATTTATATAGTTTACTTAAAATTAATAAAATCAAATATTAAGATAAAAGAATTAGGCGACCCGGAATTGTTCTTGAGTGGCTCGGTGTCTCCAATGAGTGTCTATTATTGCAGAGATGCCAGATACCAATTTGTCATTACAATGGCAATGTGCTGCTTTGTAAAACTGGGGTTAAAAAGTACCTTTCCATTTCGAAAATAGCATTTGTACAATGGCTCAACTTTGGCAGGGGTTACATAAGCCCTCTTCGATTCCTGTAACAAATGATAGCAAAGAAGTTTTAGAGTAAACAAAATACAGCCAAGTATACAAAGGCTTGCTTGCAGTTTGCATTCCCATATGAAAATTTTCCACCAGTATTAGGTCTGGCAGGGTCCAAATTAAGGGAAAACATCATTATGATAATAATACGTTTCCTTTTTAAAACTTCAAACTGACAAACTGCATTATGATTACAAGTACAGCATGAATGAATGATGACAAGTTATTACAGGAGTTGAATTTAACTGTCGGCAACCATGAAAGGTGCCTGCCCATGACACTATATTTCTGATTTATTCGCTGTCGCTGTGCAGCGAAGGAAGGACAAGTTAACCTCAGGAGAGGAAGGAATTTCTAAAAAGAAAAATTACTGAAAGTGGGCCTATGTCCTTTTGTGATCAATGGTAGACGTGGCATGGCTAATTAATTTTAGAGTGTTTGCAAAGCTACTGTATATACTCGACTATAAGTCGATTCAAGTATAAGTTGAAGTGCAATTTTTGTACAAAAATAACGTCCAAAATTGATGGCTCGAATATAAGTCGAACCCATAAAATCAAAAACGAGTGATAAATCGAGAGGTATAGCCTGATATATGCTGTCTTTCAGCGGAGAAATTCGCCGAATTTCTCCGCGAAATATAGTGCCAGGTAGAAGAGTCATTCCACGTGAAATCATCAAACAATGTCTCCCAATTTTCAATATTCGGTCCGAAAATCTCCGATTATTTTGTCTCTCGAGTATAAGTCGAAGACCTATTTTGCCATCCTGAAATACTCTTAAATTACTCTTACTTATAGTCGAGTATATATACGGTAGTTGATATTGAAAATGAATAGGCCTGCAGAAACGAACATTTGCGATATCAACACAGGGTATTCAGTAGCCCGAAGGCTACTTCAAATAAATTTCCATTGTTAAGCGATTACATAGAAAATTTCCTATAATTATGGGTGCAAAAAGTGTGCCAACAGTGAATTCAGCAAGCCTATCGAAAAGCATGGGTAAAAGTATTAGTATTACAACACTTCTATTAGGAAGTATTAGCATTGCAATTGAATCCCATTTCCAGTATTATTAACAGCCCCCTATTGATCAGTCAAGTGTCTCCTCCTCCTCCTTCCATTGTCATTTGAAGCAAAACTCTTTTTTTTGGGTCCCTCTCTCACAGGATGCATCTATGATCAGTGTGCACATTGACATTGAGAGGCGCTACATAAATTCATAGATACAATACAATAATAAATTCTAATGGTGATCAAACAATTATCGACCGATTATTACCTGAAACGGATGTCTGCAGATGACTTTGCATCCCTTGACAACAGGTGCTTCATCCGGCTGCTGAAGAAGGTCGACGAGTGCCAGACCATCTGCACCATACAGACGATACGCGTCTTTCCTACCAGGCATCGTCACTTTCTCCACGTCTTCGCTCAACTTTATACGAGGCTGGCCGTTGACCTCCGTCAGCTACGCAATCAAGCAAAGAAAAGGTAATGTAATCAAATTAAACGCCCCTATGAAAAACAATTGTCACAGGAATGAATCATCTTTGATTGCTCTAAAGGAGTTTTGGCCACAGCATAAAAACAGTGGCAGTCCAACACTGGGTCTCTTCTCTTCATCGTTTGACGAAGAATTGTCAATAAATTTCAGCTTCTAAATACATGCATTCAAATTCAGACCTAGGCTACATTAAGCCAAAGGCAGACATGGTAGTTATTTACATATGTTGATGATATATATATATGTGTGTGTGTGTGTGAGAGAGAGTGTGTGTGTGCAGAAGTCAGTGCAGAAGCCACTCATTGCAAAAGCCAGTCAACACAGTAGCCAGCCAACCAGTCCAGAAACCAGCAAGCTGGCGGCGTTTCCAGTAATCGATTAACTGACCATGTGCATATATATATCATATGCAGAAAACATGCAACAATTAATCGACATAAGACGCACTTTGTAGACACATCCAAGAGCCGGTTGTTTCTGACAGGTGACAAGATGAGTTCCAATACCGAAGCAATCAATCGAATGGCCCTACAAATAATAAATCAATGGTCCACTCATTAGCCAAATGCAACAATAGGCTAACCGCTTTTTACCATGCATGTCAATTCCTCCCATCTATGTCTGCAAATCTGTCAATCAATCCATGAATCTAAAAGTTTATCTGCCTGAATGTCTCTTTGCAAGATTGCTGTATCTGTGGGTTAGCTTGCATTTGATTCAAGAGCTTTGACATTTTAATCCAAACTGGTGCAGCATTAATCAATTCCCAGAAACCATAAAAAGATTTTAGTCTGGGTACCATTCTCATACCTTCATTGCCTGACGACTTTCTTATTTCCTTGGGGCTGTCACGCTGAGAGCGCATCTGAAAGCTAGTGCTATAAGAAGCGCTATATAAATTCTCAGATATGATACGATGAATTACTAAAACAGAATGAGATGTATAATATCACCTGAATAAAATTACATGCGCAAGTAATTACGGAAGACCTGGTTTATGTTTACTTGATGGTTGAGAGAATGAATCGTATCCTCGTTAATATCGTTACTCGCGACGATCATCAAGTCTTTGAACCATGGAACTGCAAACCTATATGCAAAAATTAAAAAATCAACCTAAATGGAAAGTAGGGAACAGTGAAGACAAGATTAGACACTTGCAAAACTCCTCTATTATTAAATCTATTTTCTTGTGTGATTCCCTCTAATGGGCAACAACAATGATCACAACCCCTATTTAAGGACAAACTGAGTGTCAGTTTCCTTCCAAGTACCAAGTATTACGAGTGAGTAGTACCGAGTTCGAGTATCGGATACTTAAAATTCTCATTCTCTTGATTTTTAGTTTGGCAGTTTGTACAATTTCAATGAATTTTTGGGCTGTGCCTCAATTTACACTAGGAAATAGTAACTAGTAAGCACTAACAGTAACGGTATTTGCGTTTTTATTTAATTAATACTTGGACCCATCGTTTGACCAAATCCGAATAATGCCGATTAAACGATACTCGGCCAAGTCAAGTACATGATCCGAGTTTTGGCACTGAAATTCGAATAAGAAATTAGTCCTTAAAGACATCCTTTGCAAAGCGATTTTCAACAGCACTCGAAATATATGCACTACAACCAAGACAGCTGCCCCACTTACTCTTCTGCTATTTTTCCAAACGACTGCCTCACTACGAGAGACTGGTAGGCAAGATCTCCACTGTCAAGACGCACTCCAAGCGCTCGATACCCAAGCTCGTTGAGGGCCATGGCCACAGCACAGAAGTTAGGTATTCCACTCCTAAAAGAGACCAACAAAAGATATAAACTATCACAAAAGGTACCAAGAAAAAAAGTCAAGTAAATTCATTCATGCTACATCTGTAATCCTACTATGGTTCATCAGTTTGAAATTAAACGAATATTATTATTAAATATAATGAAGCATGTCATAATGAAGCATGTTTTTACAATGAGTCTTTGGTATATTATATAACTGGATTACAGAGGACTGTTGGGGTTTTTAACCTAAACATCAAGTACAATTACTAGATCACACCAGTCGACACTGTGACTAACACTCCTACACCACTTTCACAGTACCGCGCGAAAGCCCTACGCCCAAACAACATTAAGCCTGGTCAGAAATAAAATGCAAATAATAAACAAATTGCTGGAAAAGTAGCATATATATATAGACCACCTTTGAATTTTTGGTAAATTTCTCATTTTGAACCAAGCTGAAGCAGCATTTACTAATTTTCCTGAATACCTGATGACATCATAGGTATCAACGAGGCAGACGACGTCTTTGGGGAAAGCCAATGCATAGGCAACGAATGCGGCCAACTCTCCCTCGCTAGTCTCTGTTGGTAGATAAACTGAAAGAAAACATTGCAATATTATCCATCTTCACACAGCACAAGATATACAACTCCCTCTTTCCTTCATTTAGCGCTTGCAGACTAATGTCAATCGTAGCCTTGGTTTGTCAGCCTCTTCAATAGGCAAAGGTATGTAACTAACACATGTGACCTACTTAAACATTATGCAACACACCAACCAGGATCTGATAGTACGATAGCATGTTTTTGGCACTCAGCATAGAGTAACGAAAACATCCCTCGTTGTTGTTTAGGGGCCGTTCACATATTATATAATACATAAAATCCCAATTTTTGGCCAACCCCTCTACCCCTAATAACGTTATATAACAGCAGCTGTGACCCCACCCCTATATTATATAACAGATATGCTACCCACCCGCTACCCCACCCCAGCCTATAAGCACATTAAAAGACATACAATTGACATAATTTTATTGCACAATTTGACACTTTTATAACAATACGATGTTAGTTAGCACTTTAATAGTAGTGATTCAACTGATAATTGCCTTTATCCAATTCAAGAACTGCAGTAAAAATCATCATATGCCAAATTAGCTATGTAACAAAAGCTACCTTAAAATTGTGTACTCTTTCGTGCCAATGATGATTCGACCGGATGTATGGAGCTCCTCTGCATCTTAATAATTGCACTTTTAATGGCGCTATAAATTCACTTGTATTAATTATGGTGACTAATTGGGTAGTCGACGATTGTCACCATGTATCTACATGTAAGCCTACTATAATACAGCATGATAATACATGGTAGTGACGTACATACTATTTAAAAACACCATTTTAGTTTCCCTCCTGTTTTGCACTAGAAATGAGCATTATAGTATCACACAGAATGAATTGGTTTAATATTGAACTATCAGGTATTTATTGATAAGTTCACGGTACAACTCTACCTATTTAATAGCGTATGATGTATACAGAGTGCGTACAACAACTGCAATTGGGTATTTAAGCAAACAAACTATTTACACAAGCTATAGAAAATGAAATCAAACATCTATGATAATACCTACCAAAATAATTATTTCAAGTGAATTAATTTTAATTTAAACCAGAATCAAAACAAAGCACACAGAATTGAATTTTAGAGCGTTTAAAGCTATGCCCATGAAACTGCTAAAATTGTAAGCAGCAAATTGTTAAAAGTGGATTTATAAAATAATAACTAAGAACGTCAAATCAATTCACCAGGTGGCAGCTAATGGTGCTAGTTTTGGTTCACAACGTATTGGGAGCTTTGATTAAACAATGAAGGTCCGTGGTACATGAAATTTCCAATTGGCAGGCAAACAGGCAAAATAGCATAAGCTGAAAAAAGGTTTGTTACATAACAAAACCTTCAACCTACTCCACACCCTACACAATATAACGCCAACAAAACCGGAACCCACCCACCTACCCCTTGAGCGTTATATGATATGTGAACGGCCCCTTACGATCATCAGGTACAAGTCTTTTAGTTGAACCCCGATGCAGAACAGTTATAGTATGGATTATGGATAATTGTGCATTCCATGCCTCTACTCCTAAGGAATGGAATCGACTGCCACTCTCGCTGCATAGCTCAAATTCACTTCCATCCTTCAAATGGCCGCTCAAAAAAAACTTTCTCCTTAGCTTTCAAGGACTTGGAAATCTAAGTGCATCTTCTCCTGGCGAATGACGATCTGCGTCTCATTTCGGTGTGACCTTGTGTACAGTACAAATTTAATGAATAAATAATTAAGATTGATAACAAACTGGGGGAGATTAGGTAAAGAGAGAGAGAGAGAGAGAGATCACGTAAGGAATACAACACCTAAGACAGAAGTGAGCCGTTGTCTCCAGTGCAAGGCACGTTCAGTGAGATCGATCCTACTGCTGCCATCCTCACTCACCAACACCTGAAGCAACATAATCAGAATTAATTAGTCTCAATTCTTTTATCCAATAAATCATCATCCAGTATTTACATAGCACCAATTTAGGTCAGAGACACTCCTAACCGGCAGGTAGTTTTCAGAGTGCCTACTGATCAGAGATTAATAACGAAGAATAGTTGGTCCTAAGCTACTGAGGTTGCCAATTCCAGCTGGAGGGTCCCACAGTGGCAAAACTTCTAGACTGAGCCAGAGTAATACCCCTGTGACATCACCATACAATGCCACTAAGTATAAGGCATTACACGCACTTGTGATGGAATTGCATACTGACTGTATAGCTAGAGCACCTCTGACGAGTCTCTCTTGAAGTGGTGCTATATAAATTCATGGTCACGATCTTGATGGGGGTCAGGAGTTGAAAATGAATGGCAATTTAGTGGATTCTTTCCATAACACTGTGGGATGAGCTTTGCCAAACACAAGTTATTCAGTTCGAAAGCAGCCTGAAGCACATGAAACGGCTAGACATCTTCTAAAGTATTTTAAACCCTTATTATGCATTACATTACAGTTACCACAATTTCATCAACACCCTAATTAAAAACAGCCAAAAGAAATCACATATAATAACCTGAGCAAGTAAGTAAGTACATGCTCACCCGCTGTGTAATGTCAGTCATTGAGTCAAATGAGTTAACAAACGCATGAGCATGAGTCCCTTTTACAGGAATACCAAAGAGTTTCCCGGCTAAAACGTTACTCGTGCCATCGAAACCTAAACAAAACATTTCCCATTCAAAAGCCATATTTTTCAACACTTAATGAAACAAGAACTTTAGACTTCTGTCCAATCTTACTGGTATTTGCTTGACTCCCAAAATTAACACACCACAGTAATAGTTGCTACGTTTTGCATACGAAAATTAACACTTAACTGATGAAAATGTTCAAAAAGTTACTAGGAAACCAATGCATCTGAGGTATGGTCTGCGCTATTAATGGATTTATTTATGAAGGCACTTAATAGAGTGACATTATACAACTGCAAAAGTAATGGTAAGTAGCACAATTTATATAGCACCAATGTCAGTAGCAAGCTACTTCTAGGATGTTTTAAAAAACTGTCTACTGATAGCGTCAATGACAATGCTCAGAGCAACATAACAAGCATCTTGGCCCCTGAAGGGCATGGGGCAGCACTTTGTGCAGGGGTGGCAAAATGGGGTTGTAGAAAAATTTAAAAATATATAAATCAAGAATGAAAAATGCAAAAGTATGAGAGAAGAACGAAAGATAAAAATGAAAGAAGGATAGAAGGAAAAGAAGGATAGAAGGAAACCGCTAGTTTTGTCAGTTCAGTGTAGCTTCTGTTAATGCCTACTAAATATACTAAATATCAGCATAGTATATTAATCCAGATAATTCTAATATCGAGCTCTTACCCAGGCCGGCATTTCAGCTCTGTATGTCACTGCTTCAAATACGCTACAAAACACCCCCCTACCCGATTCCATCAGATTCAAGCAAGAGCCACCTAACATAAACTGATAATGTAGATATAAAAGTCAGAGGGGAATACAGAATGAGGTGAGGCTTGGATTAGGCAAACATATGCAGTCAATTTAGAAAAGTCAACATCACAGGCAAACTATTCCCAGCCAACAAATGACCTAAATGAAAGATCTTATGCCTTACTATCCACTAACCTCCTATGTAGCAATATCTCGAAGCCGAAAGTCCTCCGTCTGGACCCTGAGCTCGACGTAGTCCAAATTCCAGGAGAGATTTGTCTGGACCAGCAGCTAACCGAAATCGAGCCGCATTTGTCGCCACAAGACTAACAGACAACAGTCACAAGACAAGAATATCAAGATCCAAACAGCCACTCCCAAATACAATATGTGGACATTTACGTGAAAACGGTTGAAAGGTACAAGATGGCTGAAAGGGACAAGATGGTTGAAAGGGACAAGATGGTTGAAAGGTACAAGATGGCTGAAAGGGACAAGATGGTTGAAAGGGACAAGATGGTTGAAAGGGACAAGATGGTTGAAAGGGACAAGATGGTTGAAAGGGACAAGATGGTCGGTATGGAATAATTACTCTGTCAAATATTCATTATTTTTATATCTTCATATTGGTCGAGGGCCACTTTTTGAGGCCTGGCGGGCCACTTTTGGCCCACAGGTTGGGAATTGCTGGTACATACTGTAGATGAATAAAAACATTCACAATGTGTTTATATAAGCCTCTATTTACTACCAAGACAATCCTTTCAAGTAAGGGCATCTAAGAATCCATTTAAAATTTAATTCTGCCACATTACAATATGATTTCAGTCTTAAACAACCTTTTTCACAGCAAGGTACAAGGTAAATCTTCTTCTTATGGCTCCCTAAGGAAGCACATAAAAAGATACCAGTTTATGCTTAAGATAAATATATATATATATATACACACAATATATATATATATAGTATATTTATATATATAGCAGCAGTATCAATAGTTTATATCTATATATGTATGTGTATGATTTACCATAATATACCACAGATGTGAAATGTTGAAGGATGTCATGGATGTAAAGCTTTGCTATTCTTACAACTTTTTGACAGACTATGGTAAGACATCCATCCAGGAGCACAGCATAGATCTGGGCTGAGCAGGCCTAGTGTCAATGGCCCACATGTGGGCCTACTGGTCTCAAACTTTGAATTCTCTGACTTAACCTTTTTAAATACTATATGAAGCCAGGACAACACAATACTTGGGTGTTACACTAAACTCGTCAACAATCATGACAGCCTAAGCTTGCTCTTGAATACATTTTCAGTCAAGGCCAAACAACCTGTAAAGGTTGACCAAACCAAGGTATGCAGAAACATTCCAATGTTGTTTAATGGTGCATGCATTAGTAAGTATTAAAGCATCAGAGATGTATGCTTCAGAAATGAATGCATTTGACATACATTGCTATTTCTAGTACCATTTGTTAACGTCATAAAGATGTCAAGCAAGTGATAACATCTTTGTCTAATGTAGAAAGATGTAATGACTCGTAAACATCAATAAAGTGGTGCAAAATACTATATTGCATCATTTTATTGAAGTTTGGTAGAAAAGATGCTGATTACATAAGGCACCACCAAAAACTTATCAAATTCAACAATAAGAACAATGACAATGCTGATTACATCAATAACAAATCAACACACAGTTCAGAATTTACCTAATCAAGGTAGGAAAAGAACTCATTGTTACATTTCGAATTAGTGTACTACAAGCAGGTCTACTACTGTCCAGTTATTCATGTATTCCTGAGCTTTTCCTTTTTCTCTTGCTAACTAGGTTACTATATTGATGACTAAACGATTGATATAATTTGTTAACATTAGGGCTGGTAGTGATAAAAATTAAATTAATAGGTTAATCTTGAAAACTTAACTCTGAATTAGCTAAAATTAATACGTTAGCTTAAGTAAATTTACCAAAAACAAAAGCTGAATATCCTGTACCCACTTACAACAAGACTCAAGAACAAAGTCCATGGTAAATGAGACGAGAGCACAACATGATAAAGAGTCTACGGGCAATTCACACCTTACATAGGTTTTAATGACCTAGGGTCAAACGAGTCACTGTCGCCCCAGATCACAACAGAGGTCACAAATAGGTCAGTCCTATCACATGCTAGGACAATGGAACATCTGAAAAATATGGAACATCTGCTTCTGGGAGTGTGTCAAAGAGTCTAAGGAGGTCTAAGGAGATCATGCAATTAACAAAGTTGTCAAGGTCTGACCTCTTTTTAGCACTTTACAATCAAAGAAAATTGAGCAACACAAATATATCTTTAAATTAAAACCAATTACATTGCTTTCTTCCATTCTTCCAGTCACAGGCTCATTAAATTTAGCCATGCAATACAATACCTAAATCACATTAAACTAATTCATAACTAGCCTCTTTGGTCTACATAATTTCAGAATATATGCTGCATTCTGACCAAAACACGTTTTTGCATTAGGCTGTGTTGCAATCAACAGTGAGGACTGAAATACAATAAAAATTACCAATATTCAAAACCAAAACTTCAACAGCACCACACTCATTAATCATAATCCTGTAGCTAAAAATAATAAATTATTAGAGAAGCTAAGTCGAAATTAGGGATTAACCGAGTCTCAATTTCCTATCAAGTCTGAGTATCGAGTTTTAAGAGATGAGTTGTACAGAGTCTTGAATATTTAAAGAAACCTAATTCTCTTGATTTTTAGTTTAGCAGTTTTTGGGTTTGCCTCAGTTTACACTAGGAAGTAATAATTAGTAATTACTACCAGTAACAGAATTAGTGTCCTAATTAAGTCGATTGCTGTTTAATAAATAAAATAATCCAATTTTCATGTTCAAAACATAAAATTGGAAAGCTGATTTTAATTAAAACTCAGACCCATTGTCTGTCCGAGTTCGAGTACTAACAAGTACTATAAAATTTGGACGAGCCAAATTTTCGAGCCGAGTTTCGGTTCATCCCTATTCGAAATCATCCAGAAACTATTCTCTGATAGAAATTAGCTAACTAACTGACTTACCTGGCATAGTTGATTAGGTTAAGGAGGGTTGTTTCGAGCAGCTGTGCGACGAGAAGAGGTCCTTCAATTCGCATCAGAGGAACTTTTGGAAATACAACAACGCCTTCGTCGACCGCATGGACAACAATGTCTCCCGTATCGAGTTTCCCAAGATATTCAAAGAATTCTTCTTCCGTGGACGGCGGCAAGACCGTCCGAATGTAGTCCATGTCTGAAAGAAATCACGACCTTATAGAAAGGCTTGCATCGAGTCTGCAATCATGATCCGGTTCAATAACTTTACACCAGTATTTCATACAACATAAAAATTTACCTACCTCTTTCTGTATGTTACCATCTAATTCATTCATGTAGTGGCTTTTGAAAATGTCTCGTTGCTAACCTTAAAAAGAGCCTCTCAAAAGATCTGACACAAGTACATGGAGAGCAGTAGCCGAGCAGTTAGAGGGGCTTGCCTTACAACATCAGAGTATGAGTTCGAGACTCCACTCAGAGGGTCAATGTGTGTGTGGCGGGCCTTGGGGAACTTGCCCCTCACTCACAATTGCTCAGAGCCATCGATTGATGTCAGGTCATAAGACATTGGTGATTAACAAATGCATAATAATAATCCTTTTTCAATGTAATAAGTTAGCGTGCTTGCTTACATTTTGTCACTGTGTGTGAGAAGAATGCACAATTCTGTGCTTCACTTGAGTCAATTCAATAGAATAGTGAGTATGTTCTCTAATCACTGCAGGTTCAGAATCCATGTAACAAGACTGGAAAAGTGAACAGTAGCTCTTAAGCTGTTTTCCCACTGCGTCATTCTCTTTTGTTTAGCCACGGGCAGTAATGCGCTTTATATTGGCACTACAGTTAACCAATCAATTCTGGAGATGGTAGCATCATTCTCAAAATTCCAAAAAATTTTAAACACTGTAGATTCTCAAATTACTTTTAAATGAATGATCGGTCAGATGATCAAATAGATGGTCGGATAAAAGGACCGACCGTCGAGACTAGGCAGACAATAATTTCATGCACACTAGAAAACACATTTTCAAATCATTTCTAAACCCTCATAGGACAGACAAACAATTGGCAAATACATAATTAAATCTAATAGTAAATACTTCAACCTGGTTCAGAGTAATGGAAGTTCTTCAAGAACTTAAGACATTCCTCCAGTCCAGCAAATATAGTAAACTCTCCCTGGAATGGATTCTTCCGAAACAATAAATCGAAGGAGGAAGTGTCGTTGTGCTTTCCAGTTTTCCAGTAGGCGTAAGCCATCGTTATCTCATAAAGATCTACGAAGGCAATAAACATTACGATCTATGCCAGAAAGTTAATAAATCTTAAGTTTATTCTCATTTGGACTGAAGCCAAGAACATTTAAAAATTCACTTTTAATGCATCGAAGAAATGTGGAGAACAGAATCTGGGAAAATAACATTAACCTCGTAGAGGCATCAATGTTAAAATACACACATATGTATTAAAGACATGTGGCATGCACACACACATAAGTATATGCATACAGAAATACATTGCCACATACATTATATAACATGCATTCATTCACATGCATACATTATATTACATTTAATATATACAGATCACATGCATACAATGTACGATATCAATCGTCAGCATATCTATTTTTATCATACAATCTCAGTTTAAATATTTATACAGCAGTCTTAAAATTGGAATATTTTACACTCTTTCTTGGTCTAGGTGGGCGTCGCACTACCTTGACCTTCAAAGTCTTAGCCTTGACCCTACATTCAGCACGAAGGGTGTAGATTCGCTTACCGGTCAGCAGTGGTTGTATAACTCCATTTTGATCGTTGCTCGTTTCAAGTTTGCTGTTCATTGGCGTGCTGTCTCCCATATTTGATGCGTAAACTCAGGGCAACATTTGATATAGTCACTCGCGCAAACCCTTTATAATTAATATATCATTCCTCTACGGCGATTGCAGAATCCGGTTCTTAACCTCACAAAAAACCACGCGAAATATTTTAACGAACCGCCTCATGCATGTGTAATATACTTGCGTTCATGAGTACTTATATACACGAAAACATGTAATATTATATGCAATAAATATATTTATGTATATATATATACATATACATACGTTTGAAAATTATATATGCGTCTTCGCTTCATGACGTCTTTGAAACTGCATAAAGCGCCATCGCGCGACTGCTTATAATATTTCAAAATTGCGGTCAATATACATCGGTGCTAAGGTATTGTATTGTATAGTGGCAGTTCAATGGTATAGTGTGTAAGCATTCATAGAGCGCCTCTCGTAGAGTAAACCGTTCAGAAGCTCTGCTAGTGCGCAAGTTCCTGCGATAAGAAATAGGTTTTGAGAAAAACGAGGAAGGATGATAGACTAGCTATCAGGCCCTAGAATGAGCTCGTGAAGTCTTCAGTTTGAGCGACAGCCCAAGATGGGCTTGAGGCAGATGAAGGCTAAGGGATGATGGAGTGCGATTGTTAATGACGACAGAGGACTGAAAAGTTGTGTATTTCAGGAAGCAGATTGTTCCAGAAGCGTGGTGCAGTGTTCAGTATATGGCTCGGTTGAAGTACTTGAGATAAGTCGGCCTATAGTGACCGAGGTTCGAGAAAAACTGATGAGACAGAAGCTAGGATGACTTGATGGAACGTGTTGACTGGATAGTGCACGTGATGGGTTGGCTGAGATATTTGGGTAAAGCTGTCAACTTGAAACACTGATCGATACTGCAAGTTGGCATTCTGATTAAATATTTTCTGCGTAGAAGCAATGATTGTCAGGCCTATTTGCAATTTCTCAGGTACTAGGATTATTAAATTTTGTCAATTTTTATTACCTCGATAATGTGGAGTAATTTACTTTTGATATCGGTGTGATTGAGTATAAGAGTAATGCTGTTCACTTGTAACTCAGTAACTGACCTCGGAGAAATTTATTAGGCCCACTCTCGGTCTTAACACACCACGCCTACAATGATATGGCTGGGCAAAAGGGCGTGAATGAGACGGGGGGAAATCTGGACGGTACTAAGGAGGTCGAAAATCGGAGTAATGTTTTTGTAAATAAGAAGAGAGTTCGTGAACGCCAGGCGTAAGTTTTTAATTTTGTGAATGTTATTTACTTGTATATTTTAAATTCAAAATAAGCATGAGCGATAATTAAGGAATTTCAGTGTATTTACACCGTAGGCCTGTAGCAAAACATAGAGCTAGGCCTACTTGAAAAATAATTAGTTCTGTTGTCTCGGATAATTGATCGAGTAGAAATGAAGGTTCACACAGCAGCTGGGCTTTACTTTGAAAGGTTTAATTACTGAGTCTTTTATTTTTAAAGTTGCATTGATAGGCTGTATAATTGGAGTCAGTAAAAATAAGAAATTTATTTGCCATTACAAGATAGTTTCCTTGATGGCTGAGCATGTATTTTAATTAATTGTCAAAATCTATTTTAGGTTTGTAGACATCTTAGACCGATGGATGTTCATGCACCTGATAGCAATCGTCTTCTTCAGTGTCGCGGCTGCTGTTGTATTCATGCACACCGGACTGCTGTGGTATCAGTATATGGTTAGGAAAATCAATTTCTATGCACTTAATATGCACAGCAGAGAGCAATGCATCATATTCTGCACCTCAGATTCACATTTCGGTCTTACCAATGTAATTAATAATAATAATATTCATAAGTCAGATTTTGCTTAGTTTTTTTGGTTGTAGTTATATTGTATGATTCTTTCCTTTTGTCTTCCGTGTTACACAACCCTAACCACGACCTAGGAGTGTACCTACCCGCTCTGTACTTGCATGCATAATCAAGAGATCATGCATGTTCATGCATTGCCCTATTTTATATTATTTTACAGACTTATAAAGTGCCTATCACAGTACAATCTAATCAGAGGCGATTAGTGCTCTTATAAAGTGAATATTATTGAAATGACTCTACTATTGATCTTTTGCTGATCTCTCTTCTTACTCGATCCTTAAATTCTTGTAGCTCTGAAAAAAATACGTCTGTTTTGCAATGGCATATAATGATTATTTTGCGATTCAACGCTTTTGGATTGTCTTTTCTGATGTTTCTGCAGTGTGTTTGCAGTTAGTTCAATAAATTACGAACTTAACTTACTTGTTTTAATTTCATTGGTATCCCATATGTTTCTGCTGATCTCGGTCTCTCTGTGGGTCGCACCAGATGGAGAAGCCTCCCCTTCCTATTCAGGAGAACCTGCTCTCTCTTCTCTCTGCTGCCTTCCAGAGGCACCTGAAGATTTTCCTGCTCGCCCTTTAGCTATGTATTGAGTCGTGAGCACCTCTGATATCGAGTGGCACTATATAAGTTTTCCATTACATTACATTACATAGGCTAGCGTAGGGACTGCTCTTCTTATTCTTCTTGTGTTGAAGACAGTTAGTGTCTAGTGAAGCCATTGTCTCCATCATCCATAGTTCACCGACGACATCTCTGATGTTTCTGAATTGCTTTGTCTCAATTTCTATTGCAGTATGGCCGTACATATCGACCCACCAGTAACGACTTCTACGTAACTCAGGAATCGGTTTCTGTATTCCGCAATCCGTCCGATCAATGCAGTAATCAACTTCCGCAACAGCAGCAGCAACTGGTTGTTAATACATCTTTGTACTTCTGGTGATAACATTCTGTCAACCATCATGTCTGTGATACATTCTGCTGCAGGCAACTTACCAAGACTAATTTATCGGCAACATACAACAGCCCAGTGAGGATCTTCATTAAAATAATCAATCACAAATAAATCAATAGTAAATTCAGTGATTGGGGATTTGCCAACACATAACTCAACTCTTTGCCAATCGGTTCATTAATCCACCAATCGTTATGTCAAATATAATAGATGATCAATTTTCTATCACTCATATTGGCATTCAGCCGTGCATGTAGTTTGTCGCTAATGGTGACTAGTGGACAAGCTTCTGGCCCACTGTGGGTCCCACAAATGGATCACGGAAGTCACTGTAGCCAGTGGGTAACCAATTGTCTACAAAGTCAATCATTTCATTGATACACAATTCACTGTTGCCAGTACATGATCGTCTACTACCAATCATTCACTTAATGTATTGATCACTGAAGTTAAACGATAGTTCCTCCAGTTATTCTAGGCTTATGATTTGTACAATACCTGGAGATTTTATTTACTGCTGTTATGGGATTGCTTATACATATCTAGAAATTTATGTAGCACATGACAGAAGCACTTACATAAGTCGACCATCTTAAATCGTAACTAGAATAGACATATTGTGATGGTGCTGGTGCCTGTAAACTTTCTTCAGATCATTTACTGTGTATAGCAATGTGATCAGTTCATTCCTTGAAGTTGGTTAAGTAACTGTCGTATGTGGTAAAGTTGGTATTCATTCATTTGGAAATTTTTATAACGCCCTTTAGGGCAACTGCTCTGAGGCACTCCCAAGTACGACAAGCTCAAAACAGTTTAAAATTTAGTGGGGAAGTATTGGGTTGCATCCAGGGGTGTGGACTCAGGTCTCAGGGAAGACCATTCCAGATCACTTGGGTACAACAAAAAAGGAACCAAGAGAGCGTCTGTTTCCGTGGAGTGTAGGTGCTGCTGTGCTGTTTTATCTGCTTCAATGTTTAGTTTAGTAAAACCAGTGTTTGCACTTGTAAATGATAATGTGGGGATGCTTCATGTATTGTTCAAACTTTATTGGAAGTTCTAAGAAGCCTGATAATTTTTATACATATCAGATGCTTGTGAAATGCTTAGTTAGATAATATCTGGAAACATTGTTCATTTTATTACAAGTCTGTTGCTTCTTGGGTTGCAAAATACAGACGTATTTTACTCGTCCTCTATGGGATTTAACATCATTTAGGCCAGCAGAGTTGATATCTTGAAGGGGTGCTATATAAATAGTCGATTACATTACACAAAATAACTAACTCGACCTAGTCTTTCTCTTATGTTCAACCTGTTAAACTGATATGAGTGGCTAGATTCACCTTATGTGCTGTGGCGTTCACCTTGTGCTGTCAGTTCTTGGAACTCTAGCGATCGCAAGGACAAAACTTCTCAATTGCTTGCTTTTTGAAGTCGCATCTCTTAATTCCACCAGGTTCATTCCGGTTCTTTCGTGTATCTCATCCATCCATTTTTTCCTTGGTCGTCCCCATTTCTCCTTCCTTCTCCGCACGCCAACACTATGGCGTTGGTAAATTTATAATTAAGTTTGATGTGCTTGTTATTTGCATACAGCTATTAAGTCATTTGGAACACTTGAGTGGTAGTGAAAGAGTAGAAGCAGTCACTTAAGGAGGGATAGCCGAGAATATTTTACTAACACCTATGCATTGCGCTTGATCGGCTTCTAGATCTGTGTTTCCCAAATGGTTGTGACCAGGCACCGGACCATGGAAAAATTCCAGGCCTATTTAATATTTGATTTTATTAATCTTAATTAAACTACATAAATGAAAAGATGGTTGTATGCTACAAGCAGTCAGTCACTCCATGGCAATTAAGCATCACCAAAACACAAAAAATGTCTAAGGACATTCACACCTGCTTCATTTTACCCATAGGCCGGTATAGGCCATAACATTTTAGTGGGTCGCAAAGAAAAAGTATACAAATAAATGGGCCATGAGAAGAAAGTTTGGGAAACGCTGTTCTAGATAGTGGCTACATGTGCAGGCAGGGTTTTCAGTCACCCAGCACCATTGTTACAAAAACCCTGCTGTGTGTGGTGGAAATGTTTGCATGGATTGTCGGATATGTTAGATGCAACTTACTGATTATGACTTGGCTGTAAGGTAGACTGGTCAGTTCCAAGTACTTAACCCTTTAACGGCCAGCGTGTACTAAAATGTATGGGAAAACATGCAGCTGGTCATTAAAGGGTTAAAGGCTAACATACAAGTAGGCACTGAGCAAAGTGTCAACATGTGTGTTATTAGCTGTGGGTAATGACGAACCTTGTATATCATGTAGAAGATTTTTATGTCCACATGTGCCTCTAATATTAATGACAATCTATGAGTGTATATATGATACTCTGACTGTTTGCTTATGACTCACAAAAAAGTAATGGGTCAGCCAGTTTGTTGAAATTGGTACGTCTGGTGTTGGAAGAAAGCTGGCCACATCATCTGATAAAATTGTGGCATTACATTACTAGGAGCATCACTTCTGGCCCGCCGGCGATATATTTCTGGCTCGCAAAGCCTTGTCTAAAGACAACACAATTGAGAATAAAAGGTCTAATTTGTCTTTTTTATGGCTAAATGAGTTTTCTGTGATGTTTGTAATTGATAATGCATATCAGACTCACGCTTTCAAAGCCTAATTCAACTGTTTGTATGGCCCCTCTGAGATCCCTGCCTCAATTTCCTCATGCGTTTTCGGCACTCTGGCCCCCTACTGGCAGGAAAATATTGCTACTGGCCAACCATCACAAAAACGTTCGACACCCCTGCTTTAAACCATGAGGCTTATATTCTACTTGACCAAGTCCAAACATTGTGGCTCAAATCTGCACACTTCAGTTTTGTATATGGTTAACCTCATCATTGGCATGATGGCACCACATTAATTGTAACTTACGATTACAAAACTTGTACTTCACAACTGTGTACCATTTAACATTTGTTTTAGCTTGCATCTGATTTCTACTTTTCAGTAGATATGTAACGGAAATAGAGCTTCACAAATGGAAAACGATTAATGTACTGTATTAGAAATGTTGGAAAGATTGTCAACTCAGTGTTGAAGTGAAGACTATATTTCTAAGAAAATCACTGGAGGTTTAGGCATTCATTGGCCTAAGAGTTTGAAGACTTATTTTGTTGCGATACCAATAATAATGAGAATAATAACACAATGTTTGTATGATGCAGTTAAAGCCAAACAATTGTGCAGTACATGAACTGAAAAATCCTGTATAAATTGTAGACAGAATTGTATATAGAGTAAATTTATTGTAGGGGTATGTGGGTGCGTTCTTGGTCAAAATTTATACCTGATTTCTTCTTCTGTGAATCCACTAATGCTGTTTAATGTTAGGTAATTTATGCCTAGGAAAGTCTAATTTGTGAAGCCGGCATTACTATTAATAGCGTGATTACAATATGTGATATCACTGAATTCCTGCAACTGCCACCTAAATGCAAACACTGAACACTAAAAAACTGTATTAATGCCTATTAAAGGCTTTAGTTGGTAATTGCTGCCCCAAAAACTGATAGGTTTATAATGTTTCATAGTATTTCTGGCAACACAGATGGAAAGGATGATTCTCTACAGAGAGAAACAGTTTGGAAAAGGAAGGATTTAGCTCAAGGATAATTACCTCTGATTGTAATGTAACAATTATATACAAACTCCAAGGTAATTAATGTCAGAACATGTAAGAGCATAA
>OY365813.1:2774363-2931863 GCA_959347315.1 Bimastos eiseni | reverse complement strand
TAAATGTAGAAATTATAATTATACCTCTGTAAATTCTTTCGTTGCGTTTCATTCTGTGGTATAGAAGACTTAAAAATAGAAGAATAAATACTATCGGAATAATTATCCACATGACACTGATTATGCCTTTTTTCTGCAGATACCCAACTCCATCAGAAATTAGTCTGTTAGGGCCTTGCACTTGAAGTCCTGCAAATGAAACAATTCTCTGAATAATTATTCAAATTAAGTATGCATATCTGATTACTACTGAAAGAAAACAAGAATATGCAGACAGTTTTGTTGGTATGAATGATATTATTTACTTTCTATGACTCCTTAAAATTATTTTATCCAGTTAAATAAAGTGGTTTAAAAGTGCTATCAGTAGTTTGAGAATGCAATAACACTTATTTTGAAAACGTAAGAAGCCAATCACTGCTCATTCCAGAGATATAACGTGAGTTGTTAAGTACATTAACTCGTAATTGAGGCCTAAGAACTTTGACACAATTGACAGTTTACATGCACTTTGCCTTATATTTTCGCCATTAACTCTTACGCTCTGGATATTCAACATTTTGGCAGTTGTTTAGTGTTTACCGGTGTTTACATGGATCCCAACTTGATCAGAATTTCCTTTTGGTTGTTGTCTTAAAATACCAATATTCCTAGAGAGGTAGAATAATTTTGCTGTCTACATTCTTTGATAAAAAATTTAAACTACAACTTTCATTAAGTATCAGTATCTGAAAATGAGCTAAATTTTCACAGAAATTTCATAAATTAAAGGAAATCAATGAACAGGCAATAAACGAACCATATTTTGTTAAATAGGGTGCGTCGTCAACAGAAAGCGTCGTTACTACATCTGTTGTTGACTCACTGGGACTAAACTGAACTGTAACAAAAGCAAAGAACAATGATGTGGCCAACGTATCTAAAATCTCTATGGTAAACCCTGAATATGATATAAACCAGAAGTGGGTAACTTACGACCCACGGGTTGGGTCCGGCCCTGAGGACCTTTGAACCGGCCCCTGAGGACCTCTGACCTGGCCTCTGAGGACCTTTGAACCGGCTTTTGACTTGCCTTTTATGTTAGCATTGTACCTGGCACTTGGGAATGTTTTATCCGTTGTATGTATTTTTAAAAACTATGTAAGATTAAAACATATCTGTTGAAGAAAAGCAAAGAACAATTAAAAAAGTTAGAACAGCTTAAAACTTATCTGTTTCCTACTGTAGTGTAGGACTGGAGGTATTTTTATCATTAGGGTTTCATCCTAAAAATTATCCTTATTTCCTTAATGGCTATTCTGCAATATTTAGTTTGCATAATATAATCACTGTCTCATTATTCTGAGGCAAGTGAATCTGAAAAAAATAATCACGTGATTGGCATATGGCCGTCCTTAAAATCTCACTGTTAAAAGAAGTTGCATATCAACTTTAAAGATGAAGATTTTCGTTTATTTTAACTGACAAACCACAGAATGATTACAAATATAACGAATGATGGCGAGTTATTACAGGAGTAGAATTTAACTGTATGGTAGCCATGCAGGGCGCCATTACGTCCTACATCTCATTTCAACAAACGCCACTGCCTATCAAAAGGACTAGTCAACCTGACAGGGTCGATACTGGAATCAAACTCAGCTCCTCAGTTCTGCGCCACAGTAGTCACCCATTACTCTTGCCTATTCCATATCTCCAAGAGTTGATTCTTGGCAGGCCAGGTTGAGAATCGCAGCTCTATACCTTCTTTCCAACATATATTTCTTGTAATGAAGGAAAACAACCTACCACTTTGCGTGACATTTCGGTCCAAGTAATTGAACGTTGTTTCGTTCAGGAAGGAATCGTTTGATACGGCAGCAGCAGATCCTGTGATGTTTTCGATATGATAGATGATAGAAGCAGAATGATGTTTTGATTGATCCTCTTCATCAGTATCTAATTGTAAAGTGGAGGATGCTGAAACATAACAATAGAGGAGGCAAATGTAATGTAATGTAAACTATGATCATACTTTATCATTAAATATTATCAATATTGCTACTTTGATGTTTTATCATTACCTTCTATTAATGATGTCCCAAATGGTGTATCAAAGACAATGTTTACTTATATATTTACCAATTATTACATTACAACAATATTGTAAATACGCAATATGTGTTATAACAATGGCATTTAAAATCATCTGCCTTTCTAGTATTGTAAACAATTTTACTTATATTACAATTAGGTTAAAACATTTTCTCGGATGGCATATTCTCTGGTAAACTATTATGAATCCTAGATTTACTATGTACCATGTAACTGCTGTCTTAAATCTAACTCTGCCACAGTGCCAGCCCAAAGCCTGGAAGGAGAAGGTTGACGTCAACAACCCTCGCATCCAGAAGATGCCATTAAACAATGGAAACTACAACTACTACGAATCCTATCTAGGATGTGAAAGTTCAGTGGTAACTCTACCACTCTTTGCACTCTGACAGTGTCAACCCCAAGTCTAGATAAAGGCAGAGGGCAACACTAATGACATATGTTATCACACAGTGTTGTTAAATTCCAACCACTACTACTATGTACAATCAAGATGTGCATACTTACAAAGAACAACAAGATAAGCGTTTGAGACAACGGAGCCGTAGCTGTTGCTAACATTGCACGTGAAAATTCCGGCGTCTTTCTGACGAACGCTCAGCAGAACCAGCTTGTCACCATCCAGTGTCCAAACTCTCTGAACTGCTGAAACCAAAAGTAACACCGATTCAACTACCATTTTTATTTCCCGGTCGATATGTTGGTTCATGAGTGTAATTGCAACTTCTAAAACACCTCTTCAGTAAGCATATATATATATATATATATATATATATATATATATATATATATATATATATATATATATATATATATATATATATATATATGGATGGAGAGTCATCGCTCACAGTTCCCTAAGCTATGCTCAACCAGCTCTTTGGAATGGACTCCTAAAAGAAGTCATTGATTGGTTCACATTTACTAAAAAAAACTCTTCAGTAAGCATGCTGTAATTTGAAATGAATTTGAATGCAACCGATGCATTTTACTAACCCTCATCTATTTTGCGAGAATTGAAGAACCACTGTACTTTTGTAGACTCCTCGTATTCAGTCTGACATCGAAATGTTGCTGAACCTCCTGCGTTCACCGTCTGACTCAAAAGAGGAAACTTCAGTCGAGGAGGTTCTGAATTGTAGAAATACACACACTACATATTTATGAAATTCAGAAGCTCTAAAGTCATATGTAGTCCTTATCAATGATTCATAACTAAACTTAAGCGATCCAGAGAGCTTTCGTCAAAGCGCTTACATCATTGAGATGTGTAATGTAATGTAATCGAGCATTAATATAGTGCTCCCTCAAGATGTCTACTTAGAGGCACTCTCTGCACTGGCCTAAATGATGCTAAATGTTATAGTGAACAAGTAAAATATGTCTGTTAGTAGAAATTAGCTGTGGGTTTTGAGATCATAGAAATATGCTACAAAGCTTATTATTAATTATAATACAGGCCGTTAAATATTAATGTCCAATGTTTACTACTTTAACGACAAGTTGAATTGGTTTCCCAATACCTTTGAGCGCACAGAGTTAAAGCTGCCTAATTGATGTTTCTATTGTTGATATTATCAGTCAATCAATGAAACGTGATATAGCGCCTCTTCAGAAATCTTCTCAGAGGCGCTCCCAGTCCAACTTTGGCCAAAGAAGACAGATCTAAGAGTATAGTAGAAATGAGATAGATAGTTCCTCTCTCCAACTTCTATTTCCTACTACTACTATTACTATGCCTACCTCTGTTACAACTGCAATCGCAACTAATACCGCTAAATTGTTGATTACTAATACACTGCAACATCTTGAAGGAGTAAGGACACAGTACGAACATTGCCTTGAAACATCATAAAATAATCAAAAAACAATAAAAGAAACCAAACTTTTAAAAATCAATTAAACGAAAAGCAAAATGAAAAACCCACCAACTACAACTAGACCGATCATAGCCTGCGTCTGGCCCAGCGCGTTTGAGCCTCTGCAGACATAGGACCCGGCGTCTCTAATCGACACATGCTTCAGCAACAGATGCTGTCCATCATCTGTAACAGATGACGATGCTGGGAGTGACCCACCGCTATATCGGCTCCATTCAATTTGTGCTCTCAATCTAGCAGGAACAGTTCACATAACAATTAAAAAGTAAGTCTTCATATAAAGTATAAATGTAAAGATGAGGGCAACTAGATTCTTGATATTAACTGGGGGGTGGGGTACTTCTGTTTCTAGGAGGAATTCTACCAAGCATAATAAAATCCAGGTACCAGAGGCATTCTGGAATGATATATTCCCTCTCTGACTCACTCTCTGATTTTAACTCGGGTGCTTCTGTTTTTGCCCGTATTCTTAAGACTGTTCTTTTCCCGTATTGCTTTTTGCACTGGGAGCGCCTCTGATTTGGTTGTACTTGGAGAGGCACTATAGAAATATGTAAATACAATACAATTCAACTAATCGATTAGCTAATCGATGAGACAAATAGCTAATTCCCATTCCAAGCGATTAAACATTTCACTAATCGTTCCCATCTTAGAATGTAAGTGCCCGTTGTATTCTGAATATACATATAACCCATGTGGAATGTAGGAGAGGTGCTCAGTTTCTTCACTCAGCCTTTGTCCAAGTCCCAATGTACAAGTCCCAAGGCCCAAGATAGAGGACCATTGCATTGCAGGACTCTATAAATTTGGTTCCCAGCTTACACTAGTACCAATTTCCACTGCTTGGTGACATTCACATATGACCTGTGACCATATGCACTATTGATAGTCCATTGTGTCGCACACGTATACTACGTATGTATGTACACAGATGCATGTGCGCATATGTAAGTACACATGTATGTACATATCTGAAAATTTATAAGGCGCCTATCAAGAATTTCTTAAAATTGCTCAAACCTGCCTATCTTGTAGTAAGAAAAAATCTCCATGTTTTGTGAAAAAAACAGTAGGTAAAGCAGGTTTGTGAAGCTCCTTTTAGACCTGAGATATAAAAACTGTCAGTTGACCAACCTGCTGGAAAACAAGCAGGTAAGAGTGACGTTGGTACCACCAACAGCAGAAACCTTCGATGAAGAGAAAATAAGCTCAGGAACGGAGTCTGTCTTGTACATCGCTTGTGAAATGCAAACACAGTGAGATCAGTCAACTATTGCTAGGAGACGCCTTTCTCTGGAGTTATGCCTGCTCCCTAAACTGCGGAGTGGTAGATTGTATGGCCATTTGCAGAGTTAACTTCTGCCCTGACAGGGAATAGAACCTCTAGGTTTTCAGATAACAGCTCAGCAACTTAGTTATTAAACTACAGTTTGGCCACAACTACTAACGCAAAAGATGAGCAAATACTTTACGACATATTTACTAATGCCTCTGAGAACTAATATTGATACAGGACCTAGATTATGAGCAATTACACAGATTTACGTCACAATACAATACAACTGAAATTTGATATTGACATTTTTGCTCAGAAGTGCACACGCCTTGACGATGCAGCCACAGTTGTAATGCAGAGCAATTGTGCGCAAAGGACTTGCTCAAGGTCCCTACACATTGACTCCTCGGACGAGGGTCAAACTCGCACACTCGGCACACACTCAGTGATATGGGCCGCCCGCTCTAACCATCGGCCATTGTGCCACACACCTACATATAGATGCATGCGTACATATATGTAAGTACACATGTGTGTACATATCTGAAGATTTATATAGAGTGAGGTACCTACCTATCTGCCTTACCTGCAAGCTTGAACAAAGAGGAGCATCATAAAGCACTTGGAGAGCAAAGCATTCCTACCTGGCAGAAGTGTAATTCTAAAGTAGCTCCCAGTGCTAGTTTGGCCTGTAATGTAATTGTAAGCACGGCATTCATAGGCGATTCCTTCTGAGGTATCGGCCTTTGTCACAAGCGTGAAGACGAGGTTTCCTAAGGACAAAACATAGTCAGAATATAAGCCTTAATTAAAAACTACATTTAAACAATCAAATTCCATGATCAATCAATAGGAATGAGACCTATCAACTGAAATTGCTCAGAAGTGCACACACCTTGACATTGGTTTAAATGGCACTAACATTCCACAGAAAAACATTCAACCATCCAATTAGCAAGGCAGGCAGACAGCCAACTATCCAATCAATAGGCAGACAGACAGATAGCCAAGCAAATAAACAAACAGATCAGATATAGAAAAACACATCCAACCATACTAACTTTCCCTCCACACGACAGTAAAACAATAGTTGAATGATTATAATAATTACCATTATCATCCATGGCAACTCGTCTGCTTAAGGGTACCATCACAGGCTTTGTTTTCTCCACACCGTGGTTTGCCGAGTACCACGTGACGCTAGCAGTGGGGATGCTTCGGAAATGGTTGCATGGAAGAGCGAGATGGCCACCTTCTGCAACCGTCACGTTGCTCACTCTTCGGCGAAGGGTATAGTCCTCAAACACTAGCAACCACAAATAAATAGGAAATGACACAAACTCATCCTCTACAGAATCAAGGCAATTCAGTATACTAAATTCTTATCAAGTGTAACATATTGAACACGTAATGTGAACAATGTGAACATTCAATATGAACAAAGAGACAGTGTAACATACTGAATTGCTTACCTGCTTCCTGTACAAAGCTGACATTAGACATAGAGCTGCCAAGACTGTTGACGGCCAAGCATTGATAATATCCTTCGGTAACAAAAGACAGAGTCTTGAGATGCAAGTCACCAGACACTGAGCAGTTTCTTACATAATACAAAGCGATGGTATTGTTCGAAGTTTCTATTGGCTCACCATTTCGATACCAATGGAATCTAAAATAACACACAACAAAATTAAACAAATACTATAATTATCGTATTGTATTTAAGCAAGGGCTCTAATGAATAGGTGATTTTCAATATTTTGCTGAACAGGAATAATTGGATCAACCATTCAGCCGAATACAAATAGTATACAAGTAGGTCTAACGATAAAGTTCAAAATTTCAAATGAGAGCAAAAGCATCAGTTCAGTGAATTTAATACATAAACTAAATGTAAACAGTTGACTATATGTAATTTTTGCATATTTCTGCCAGTCAGTGTCAACTAGGAATGGAACTAATTTAAACTATAGCAGCCACTGCTTGTGCAGAATCAGATGTCACATGACAACTATTCGTATTTGGTCCGACCTTTACTATTCAGCCAAATACCAAAGTAACCAAATAGCTACTTGGCCCATTATTTGGTTCCTAAGCGAATATGAAGCGAATATTCGGAACAGCCATAATTTAAGCATTTGTAAAGCAACTCTAGTAGGGTGAACCATTCAGAAGCACTGCGAGTGTGCAAGATCCTGAGAGAATAAGACAGTTTGAGAAAAACTAAAGAGGATAAGAGACTGCCAGCTAGAATTGTAGAGCGAACAGCAGAGGAAAGTGCACTCCAATTGAAGCAATGTATTTTTTAGTTCTAGAACCATTGTGCATTCACTGACCCAGTGACCCTGCTCTAGGAAACCAAAGGAGAATTGTGTCACCTGGGTGGAGGAAATCCTGAAGCTCTGCACGGAAGAATGATTCGACCTCCCGTATTGAAGATGACATGAGTCGGTGGGCCATCGTGAATCAAAGGTGGAATGTTCAGATCGCCTGAAAATGTATTCAACAACAGTTCAGAAAGTAGGTAAACTATTCAAACACCTTATGTGTAGCTGACACATCGCAGAGAGATCAACATCATCATTATGATCACTGTCATCATCAGCATCATTATAATCACCATCAGATACAGCAACAGCAGTATAACACATGAGCCATATACTACGTATTACATGAGCCTATTATATGAGCCATATATTGCATGAGTCATATACTACATATCACATTAGCCATCTATTACAAATTACATGAGCTGTACGTTACATATTAGACGAGCTGTATAATTTTTATTACTATTACATGAGTCGGATATTACATGAGCTGCATCTGTTCTGGTTGTTCGCCGTCCTACTTGGCTGAACTGGTTTCTGAAACCTCCCTATGCGTAGAGCTCTACGTCCCTTTGCTAAGGGTGAGCTTCTGGTCGCAATGAACCACCCAGGCCCGGATCTAGGCGTAGGTGAAGAAGGCGACGGCCTATGGCGGCAAATTTCGCCATTTTTCAGGGGCGGCACATTATTGAATTCTAAATATTAAATAAATATGCATATGAAAATAGTATTTTCTTAAACCACAATATTCTAAATTATTTTCAAATATAAATATTTGTTTCAATGAAATGTATTTTCTCTTTTCATTAAATTATTATAGTTCATCTGTTTCTTCTCCTTGTAAACATGCTCAAAAAATCTTTATATTCGATTTAGATTCATTTTTCATCAACAAAAGTTCAACTTCTGGTTATGAGCGCCTTATTTATCGATATCAGTTAAAAACTTAAATTTTTAAATTGAATATAAATAGGATGTTTAATTAAAATTAGTTCCCTTTAATGCTAAAAATATCATAACCAAATGGCGGATGCTAGAGGAATAAAGAGGTAGCGATGTTGTTTGTGTGGGGGGGGGCGGCAACATTATATCCCGCCTACTTACAAAAAATCCATAGAACCGGCCTGGACCCACCTACCCTTTGTAAGCTGTTACAGTCATCTCTTTTTAGCCTCGGATGTGCTGGGAGCACCTCTGAGTAGTTTTGCTTGAACAAGTGCTATATAAATTCTCAAAATGAATGAATGAATAAACGTATATTACATATTACATATTACATAAGCCACTGCCTTTATTGGTCCTGCACGATGGAACCAGCTTCATCCTTTGACATGGTCCTCCTTATTAACTGGTGAGCCAATTGTCTTCTTTCGTTGTCTCAAGACCTCTTTCTTTTCTCACACTAGAAGCACCTCTGATTGGTGTGCACTATGAGAGGCGCTATATAAATGCATAGATCTAATACAATACAATACTATATTTCCCTGGTGGAGTTTGAAATAATGTGAAATGTCTGCAGTGTAACAGACAAGAAGCAAATATTGATCACACAGACAGCCAGAAGAGACTGCTCGCAGTTGGTAAGGAGGAATGTGTTGAAGCAGGAAGCTGGTTCTATAGCACAGGGCAAGTCAAGACAAAGGCTCATTTAATATGCAATATATGGCTCATGTAATAAATAATATATGGCTCGGCTCATGTAATATATATGTGATATATTACTAATGTAATAATATGGCCAATGTAATACGTAATATATGGTTGATGTAATAGGTGATACATATGGCTCACACAATATACAGCTCATGTAATAGATGGCTCATGTAATTTGAATATATATGGCTCATGTAACACGCAATATATGGCTCATGCAATTTGTACCATATGGCTCAATTAAGAAACTGGTTGCATACTTGGTTTGTCATTAGGAACGGTTATGACGTTGGCCCAGACCAGGCCAATCCAAACGGGAAGAAGCGTTCCTTGTATCTGTGTCAGACTTTGCATGACATCTCCTAAACAGAAAATGCCATTCAGGGCAATGATAAATTAATAAATAAACCAAATCAACAGACTCAGTCTACACACGAATTTTTTTATGTTACTAATCATTTGCTTGTAACCTATTTCTTGTTATGTTACCAATCATTAGCTATGTAACCAATTTACAGACAGACACAGACAGAGATACATATAGAGATACAGACAGACACAGACAGAGATACATATAGAGAAAGGGCAGACACAGACAGAGATTCAGACAGAAATATAGACAGAGATTCAGACAGATACAGACAGAGATACAGACAGAGAAAGGGACAGAAGCAGACAGAGACACAGACAGACAAAGGGACAGACACAGGCAGAGATACAGACAGAAAAAGGGACAGACACACAGACACAGACAGAGATACAGACAGAGATACAGCCAGACACAATCAGAGATACAGACAGAGAAAGGGACAGACACAGACAGAGACACAGACAGGGAAAGGGACAGACACAGACAGAGATACAGACAGAAAAAGCAGACAGACACAGACAGAGAAAGGGACAGACACAGACAGAGAAAGGGACAGACACAGACAGAGACACAGACAGAGAAAGGGACAGACACAGACAGAGATACAGACAGAAAAAGCAGACAGACACAGACAGAGAAAGGGACAGACACAGACAGAGAAAGGGACAGACACAGACAGAGACACAGACAGAGAAAGGGACAGACACAGACAGACAGATAGTCACAATATCAGACAGTCAGCATATCAGAGCAAACAACAACATCCACACATATCCAGAATACCATTTGGCCAGAAATGTCGTTGGCCGGCAAATGGCTTTAATCACATGGAAGAGGCAGCCACTGTTAGCCATCAGTCTTGCAATTGGGTCGTCTGAAGGCTAAACACACATCACCCCCAGACAGCGGCATATTAGCCATAATAACGGATCATGGCCATTGTAATTTCCTGCACCACACAATCTCCCATACAGTCTCTGCCCAGAGCAACACCCAGTATGCTTCAACAGGGTCCCACATGCATCTCAATCAAGAAGTGAGACCACTCCACAGTGTTCTGTACCAACCTTAAGACTGTCCTAGTTAGTTGGGGTTGGATGGGAGCGCTCCTGAGTAGATGTTCTGGAGGGGTGCTACATAAATAATCCTCCAACTAAATAAATAACTGCTCTAAGTATAAGTATCGTATCTGAGTCTTTATATAGAACTTCTTACAGTGCTCGCTATTCAGAAACGATATCAGACAGACAGCCCCGAGAGAATAGGAATGAAGCATTGAGAATGGGACCCTGACTAAAACATTATTAAGGATTGTGGAGGGAGAGTAGCATGAATATACCTGGCATGAATATTCTCAGGAAAAATATACTTAGCACAAACATAGTCACCATGAATGTATTCGGCATGAATATACTTACCTATAAATAAATATACTTAGCATGAATATACAATATACTCGCCATGAACATAAAATATGATCAAAATAACCATACAAAGTCCTTTAACCTAACAAACTGACTCTTTAAAATTAAATGTCAAAAGTTCTCCCTCCATCAAAAGTCATACATTAGCTGTAGTTATGCAAGTATTGTATCCTCAACATGCAAAGCACTGCATGCATGTCCTCTATCAAAGCCATTGCAAATCACTCCATGCAACATTGACAAGCATGGTGCGATCAGTATAGGAAAACTGGAACTTCTCCCTCACCAATTCAGACAGTTCCCCACTGGGATGCATCTCCACAGCATCAGGTCCCCACCTGCCCTGAGGTCTTTTTACTCACTGCTTCCTATTTCCCATCTCCTCCTTGACCCATTTCCTCGTAGGGTTTCTTCGCCTCATCCTCAATTTCCTTCGTCGTTTAATTTCTACCAGAATCACCATACCTTTTGCAATAATTCTGGGTTTAATTAAAATTGTGTTCCTCAAATAGTGCTATAAAAGTCTCACTGCAGTAATATTACAGTCGAATCATACATTATACAGGTAGCACTTACATTTTGGTCCTATAGTAATCAGACTTGATTAAATTATCGATCAATTGTTATAGGATTAATAATTTATATTAGAACTAATCTAGCCACTTCCCTAGTGCTCTTTATCATAATTTTTAATACTGTTAAAAAAATAATCTGATGTGTTAATTCGGTCGATATCTGATAGATCAGATGGCTGGGGAAATCAAACTATCTACGATTACTTCAGAATGAATGAACAGGCAGGCCGTCGACAAAGCCACGTATCACAGGCCACAAAAAGACATATGCTCCCATCATGGCCATACATGTGCATGACAGTATGAGCTACAAAAAGTGTATTATCTCCAGCAAACCACTTACTCATCAGGCCGCACCGAATCGTACGAGAAACGCCGTAATTCGACCACCCTGCAGCCCATTCCTCTCAGCTCAACGCTTCTCCTCGTGTTACCCCAAATGCATTGATTTATGGCAAAGTGCAATCAGCGCCGGATAAAAGATGGCGCTTCCGCAATCAAAACGAAAACTCCGGCACTTGCTGCCAACTATACTAAGAGAACTACCGCGAGAAAACAGTTAAAACGCAATCAGAACGCCGCCACAAATGAAGCTCTCACCGTAATCCGATATAGCATGTACAGATTAAAAGCAAACGAAAATAAATCGGCCGCACCTTTTAGCGTCTCATGCTTTGATAGTGTTCGTCCATGATCCTCTGCTCGCCCGCTGCAGGGCGCTCGCGTAGTCGCTCACGCATCCTTTGACCGATGCAAGTGCCACCGCCTCAGCCACCATGCGCCCATCAACACAGCCGAGCACACTAGGCTGCGTCCTCCTCGGCTTCATCCTCCTCCTCCATGTGCGGCATCGATGGTGCCGAATTGCCACCGTGGCTTGAGTGGTCCACAACTGTTACATACTGCATCTGCGGTCGTCGTCCCGCTCACCGGTTATTAGTTTGCATCCGAGCCATGTGATGATGATGATGATGATGATGAAACGATTTCTGTGGGTGACGTCAGAATGTAGGCCGTCTGAAACCGTGTCATGTTAAATGATTCATCGACAAAATAAAATAGTTTACGACAAATGGTTCACTGACAAAGGTTCACGACCGAAAAGTCATTATTCGCCCACTGTAGCCTACTCAGTAAATAGAAGTTGGGTTGGTGATGCTATAATAATTGACAGATCGAAGTATGTTTTAGTGTCACCTACTGAATAACTCCGTGCAGGGAAGAAGCTAAGTCGAAGCGATGAAAGTTTTTCTAGTGTAGGGTAAGAGTAAAATAAGAGAGTAAGTAGGGAGTGGTAGGCAATGATTTTCTATATGTGAAGGCAGGATAGAAGTATGCATCTTGCTGCTCCAACTTCCCATATTATGCAGAAACGCTCACAGGGTCTTGTCCCATTTTCTTGGACCTCTATGATGGGTGTCTTCCTTCAAGATAACCTCAACCACACAGCTCATATTGACCACCTCACAGCAACTTGCTTCCCTCATTTTATGCTAGCAGAAAATGTAAAACCCATGGTTTTTCTTCATCTTTTGTTCAACTCCAACCTCCACTCTATTCACCAATTAAGACCTGGAGCACACAATTGTGTTCTCTCGCCCAAAGACGACTCTCAATTTACCCCCAGATTATTAAAGATATTTACTAGTTTGTTATTAATTCTAGTTACCTTATTGTTCATTGACACTTATGTCAGCATTTCTGTATTTTTGTCAGATTGTCTTCTGTCCAATCTAAATAAACGAATATCACATATGCAACATCGTGACTTTTCGGTTGTGGACCTGACAGCATGGAATGGCTCGCCTTAGATCTTCGGCTCTTGCTCGGAATTCCATATCTCGCTTCTATTCTTCCCTGAAATGATCTGTCTTCTTTAGCTGTGGTTGGACTGGGTAGATGCCCCATTGAAGGAAGTGCAAAATCATGTTCCATTGGTTGATAATAATTATGTCTAAGACATTGTCTGTCTGTCTGTCTGTCTGTCTGTCTGTCTGATCCTCTGTGAAAACAATGCTTTGGACATCAATGAACCTTGGAAAACCAAGACAGATCCACAAAGAAACAATTCAACAGAAAACCCAAAGCTTTTATTCGACGCAACAGTCGACAAGGACAGAACGTAGAAAAGACACAAAGAGTACACAAGAGATTAAAACTTTTCATGACAGAGAAACTAAGGCAGGCACCAGAATCACTCCAAGAATCATCGCCGACAATGTGCCACTAAAGCACTCACACTGCAGCCTTTCCAGCACACCCACATTGGGCCAATGTACTCACGTTGTTTATCACTGGTCCAAACATGTAATGTATAAAGCATGTATAATTGTATTTAGACGTATAATTAAACATGTATAATTTATCTGTTAACACATTAACAAGCTGAATTGGCCATCCAGTCACTTTTACTGCATACTTGTCACTTTGGAAATTTTTAATGCCATCTCCTGGGCAACTCCTTCCTTGGTATATAAATAATTCTGGCACAGAACAATGAATTACAGTATTATTATTCACCGTAATATGCACAACTGTGTTCAAACAGTGTTAATGGCCTAACATAACAGAATGCTTTGTATATAACTATGTTCTGCTCTTGAAGAACATTTTATTTTTTAAACTGTACGGCCCAAACTTACCTATCCATTCAAATACAATTGAAGATGAATAACAACATAAAAGCGCACCTCCATGATGTTCCGAATTAAGAAGCTATATATTCTATTACAATACAATTACGAGATCAGCAGATGACAATGAGAGATGACAATGAGAGATGACAACGAGATGACAATGAGATGACAATGTGTTCCATTCAGCGCACCTCATGGCCAAACAACTAACAGATGACATAGAGAAAGCAAGGTAAACGCTCGCGATGGAGGTAGTTGTGCAAATCAGTCACGTCATTCTTGTTCTCGTCATCATCCTGCGCCCATCTAAATGTCAGTAGTCCCATGGTTAAAACAGGATGATATTGTAGAAATAGAAATAAAACGGGTTTTACTGAAACAATTTTAAAATTTAAGTTCAAACCCTTCACAAGAATTACAAACGTTCCCACTCAACTGACTTACCAGATGAAATATTTGCACTTAAGCGCAACAACTGTTGTTGCATATGGGTCATCAATCATATATATATATATATATTTATCATTTAAATATATACAATTATATATGTTATTTATATATATATACTATGTAAAATTTAGCATGTACCATATGGGATCAGAGAAATAAATAGCTGATAAAATACATTCAAATATGTATAATAATTTTATAGTTTCTATCACACTAATGTCTTATGCACAAGGCATCTCCCTGGCACCCCTAAACTCAGTCACAGGTTAATATTCAGGCGATTAGAACCAATAAGTCAGAAAATGTTGTTTTATTAGTGTCATAGTAAAGTCCTATTCAGAATGCATGGTGTAATTATTAGTGTCATAATAAAGTCCTATTCAGAATGCATGGTGTAATTATTAGTGTCATAATAAAGTCCTATTCAGAATGCATGGTGTAATTATTAGTGTTATAAGTGCTGTCCACATGCATACAACCACTTGTTAGTGGTCAATTGATTAATATTGTACTGTTACCCAACTGTGCCCATATCCGTTCATAGCCAATGCCTAGCCTTACACCTTGCACGGGGGATTTTAGTTCACCCATCCTAAAAGGCCAAAAATACTACACACACAATAAGTACAAAGATCAGATACACGTATTGCTACAAAAACAAAAATAACATGCCACACCAAAGCCAGTAATTTCAAAGAACGTGGTCAAACACAGTAGCTGCAGTGTACAAATCGCTCATCAATAAAAGGGTGTAATTGTTGCAGTTTCTTTTAAATCCGAGCTCCTCAGCCGATTTCCTAATGCAATATTTCTGTTTTTTGAGGTCCAGGGTAAACAGCTAGAACATTAGCTAGAACATACATGGCTGCACAGAATGACCAATGAAATGAGAGCTAGACTGAACAGAGTTAAAGGAATCGAGGGAACGCAGAGGAAACAAAAGAAAGGTAAGGGCGTAGAAGTTACAACTGAAATACAACAACTGAGGACACTGATTTGACCAGTCACACCTTCAGTTGCCAACAATATACAAAGAAAACTGTTGAAGTAAGAATTATTGGATTTGAAATGCAGGTACAAAGGGTTTCTTGGAAGGCAAAGAAGATCAAAACAACGTCAATCACTAGGTAAAAGAAGTTCACATACTTTGGTCACGTTAAGAGGAAACATGGAACTTGTATGGAGAAAGAAATAATGCATATCTTGAAAAGTGAGCATTTGGAAGATCAACATAAGTACTTAAATGGGATAAACTGTCCCATGTCAAGGACAGCAGAGAACAGAAACAATGGAGACGGATGGCTCACGGTGAGGCCGAAATTCGAAGATACGATGGCTCAAGACAAGACTTCCCTAAGAATCCTCTACTATTGTTCAATTTTGGTTCTTCACTGCAATCAACTAGATTTTGTTCTGGGGAAAGTTCACAAACAAACATAGAAGACATCACATTGTTTGTTCCCTTTCTAAATATGGACCACTCTGAGTTTCATAAAGTCCCAACATGTTCCACATCACTCATATGAGTGATTTGATGCGAGGTCCAAAATCTGACGTTATAACATTGAATTCCACCCATCTGTAACACTTGACCAAACCCCTCATTGCATTCCACCCATCTGTAACACTTGACCAAACCCCTCATTGCATTCCACCCATCTGTAACACTTGACCAAACCCCTCATTGCATTCCACCCATCTGTAACACTTGACCAAACCCCTCATTGCATTCCACCCATCTGTAACACTTGACCAAACCCCTCATTGCATTCCACCCATCTGTAACACTTGACCAAACCCCTCATTGCATTCCACCCATCTGTAACACTCGACCAAACCCCAGACAAAGTGTTCCCTTTACAAACCTAGCCAAAGGGAAGACTCCGTCATACAAAACTTGTCACAGGTACACAAAAACTTCAAACATGAATCTTCAAAAATTATTCCTCATCGTGAACTGTGCGCATACACTTGAAAGTGTAAAACAACGAGCAAAATGTTTGACGAACCACCCCCCCCGACCCAATGACATTCAGAACAACCTTCTTAATAATGCAATTTGAATTTGTTAAATCATACACACACACTCAAACATTAGCTCTAGTTTCACAGGTAAAAGAAGTGGAAAAAGAAGGTACGCTAAATCCCATTGTTAGTCATCAACAGAATAATTGCAATCGCCGAACAAACAGTGCGTTCGTCAGAAGTTCTTAGGCTGGCAGAGCAAACTTTCTTCCTCGCCACACTGAAATTAAAAGAAAGCACATATCTTTTACAAATCAGACAGAACCATTCAAGTAAAGTTAAACTTAAAATAACTTAAGTAATAACACACAAATAATAAATGGATGATTACATTTATTTATTCATTTGGAGGATTTATATAGCTTTCCTTCAAGAACGACGTAAAATAAACATGTTAAATAAACATGTTAAATAAACATGTTAAATAAACATGTTAAATAAACCAGTAGAATAACAATTTGTCCCCACATCTTCTGAATTTTTATACATAACACACAAAATTAGAATCAAAAGAAAACGCCTGATGATCCGCTAAGTTTGAACTGCCAGGAAATGATGCCAGGATATGTATGATCTACAGAATTGACATATTTTTCATATAATTAGTTTGTTGTACTCTCTCCAGATATGCCAGAGTCTTGGTGGTGTAACTTGTGGTTCTCATGTCTTAGTCTTAGTCGCACGAAACTCAGTCTTACCTTTGGTTATGTACAAGTAGAAGAAGTCGCAGTAGAGGATCGTCTGGATACAACCGGCGATCACGGCGATCGGATCGAAGAAACCCTCATACTGAAAGCGGTAGATCCAGTTGAAGATGTAGAGGGTGCGGTACAAGCCCTGGGCAAACAGATAGTGGCTGGTTATGGTCTCTGCCTCCCCTGTCTTGCTTATCATGAACAGCTGAGGGAGGATGGCAACCGACTCCAGGTAGATGGAGAATGTCCAGAAGATCTGGAAAAAAGACAGCATATTTATAGAAAATGAGCATTCATTCAGTAATATATTTTAACATTTATATAGTGCCCCCTCGAGAAGTCTGCTCGGAGGCACTCCCAGCAAAACTGCAGCAATACAAATCAATCTTAGCAACTTGTTAAACAGAGGTGCGTTACTCCTTGGCAGCAGTCACGTCTTTAAAGGGAGTGTGTTAAAGCACTGACTATATTAGTAGGGTCTGACCTCTTACAAGTTATATTATATTCAAAGCAATTGTCACAGATGAAAGTGCTGCTTATTGGTTAGTAGAAGTCAGAGTTGCCTTTGGTATCATTAATAGCAGGGAGTAACATCAGAAGTAGTGCTTAGTTTCACAACTATTACTCATGAACATATTGTATTGTATTGCCGCTTAATGAGAACATAATTGACAGAATGCAGCCATATATATATATATATATATATATATATATATATATATATATTTATATACAATTTATGCTACACCAAAAGTGTTTTGTTGCAAAACTGTTAATCACTAGTAGTTAAACCAAAAGCAATGTTAGATTTAGCACTGCAGATGGTAGCATTTAGTGTTTAGCTTTCAGAACTGTCAATAGCTACTTGAGCCAAACACAAGTTCGAGTACCATGCAAGGCTAAGCGTCTAGCTACAGTACTATCCATGGCCAATAGCCACACCAGTACATATTAATCACAGGAATGAAACTCGAAAAATGTAATATGCTAACATTGCTGGTATGCTAAAAGCAGTCTATTGCATCAATCAAAGTCTAAAGCTTAACATCTTATGACAAATGAGTATAAACAATAAACATCCAATGGGAAAACAATGCAGCTTTATTTATCTCAAAAGTTAATGTTAAAGTGTGCAAGTCAAAATCTGCCAATCATTGTTCATCAGAACGCTGTTTGGCAACTGATATATGTCAGAGGTGTCAATGAGCTGCCCGCTGACGATATATATCTGACCCACTGAGTCTTGTCTAAAGACAATGATTTATTTATTTTATTTATTAATAATTTATTTAATAAAATGTCTAATTGTTATTTTAGTTTCCTGTCATGTATGTAATTGATATCATATCAGAATCATATTTTCAAAGTCTAATTCAACTGTTTTATGACCCCCTCTGTGATCCCTACCCAATTTTCATCATGCGCTTTTGGCACTGGCCCGCCATTTGCTGGAAAATATTGCTACTGGCCCACCATCACAAACACATTTAACACCTCTGGATCATATTTTAAAATACCTTTACATACTATAATTATGTGTATCTTCGTTTATTGAGAAAAAGAAAATGTCGCTGTCAAAAACGCAGCGACTTACAAGTTCATGACAATTATTAAAGGGATGGCAACTTGACTGTTATGACTTCCTTTTATCATCAAGTTTCTTAATGTTAGACTTTAATTCTGTCAATTCTGCATCCAATCACCCTAGAACATATTATAAAAAAGAATAAATAACATTTCTGAAACTACTGTAAACGCACTTCAAGAAACGCGAATTCATGATTTATCAGGAGGCTGAGAACAATCGCAGGAACCAGGAGGAACTCGATACGGAAGGTGTCGTTGTTGCGATTGTAGGTGGCCTTGAACTTGTTGTAGATGAGAAAGAGCGTGGCAAATGATGCAACGAGAAACAAAACCTTCATGAATGAGTTATATAGCGAGACGAAACTTGTGAACAGATCCAGATATCGAGTTGCATAGACTGTCGCAAAGAGAATCTGTGACTTTCCGGAGATACCTAGAAAAGATCATTGGCACAAGAGTTATAAATAATGTAATGTAATCAAGCATTTATATAGCACTCCTTCAAGATACTTATTCATTTGCCCATATTATGGTTTGTATCTATTTAATAAAATATGAACAGACAGCGTAATTTCATAAAGGCTAATATTTACACTCTTACAGTACTAATTTTCAAATAAAACTTATAAATCATTTAAAAAAACTCTCTCTATTAATGCATAGTGCAAATAAAACAATACTACAAAATACTTGGTCAGTTTATGCTGACCCCAGAAAAGTTGCAGCAAAATCAGCCTTTCATCATTAATTGAATAAGATTTCCAAATGTAACACACTTTGAGGTGTGCTACTTGTTTCCCAATTGTGTAGCTAAGAATTTGTAAGATGATGGAGATAAAAATCAAATGGTTTGTCCTTCATATTACAAATTCCTGGCTACACAATTGGGAAACATTTAGTATTAGCAACACTCATCCTGACTATGCCGAGAAACCAAGAACGAACTAGCAGACATACTACGCCATATCAAACAATGGCCTCTGTGTATATTATTGCCAGCGCATATTTTACGGGGACCAAATAACAGCACACGAGAATTCTTAAAGCACACAGTAAACCTACTCAGTCAATGCTGAATATTTGTCACATTTCAATTTAAATACTTTAACCAACACCTGCCTAAAAACCCTGGTACTTGTCTGCTTTGACCAGCCAGCAATAAATAGTTGATTGTTCTATTTAAAAAAAATTACAAGGTTACTCATTTGCGGCTGTTTACGTTGTTAAGAAACCGCTAACAAGGCGTGGCTAAGTGGTAGGCCTACATGTCAAATCAGAGGCCCTGTCACAAACACCGGCTGTGAGTAGGGCAACCTATTGCAATTATCACACTCGCCTGCACAAGATCGCGTCTTCCATATTTTCGCCAGGAGCAGAATAATTGCCAAGACATGCGACAAATCGCCAAAAAGTCGGAAAATATTCATTTTTACTCTTAAAATGTTTACACACGAGAGCACAGCACCGGAAGTGACATTACATAATGGCGTCTAAGCTCGAACTGTCAATAGACAATTTTGTCAAAAGATCTAATTCATTCTGAGAACAGTGGAACTGTTCTGCTATGCACTTCGGGAAATTTGGCAGACGCCGAATCAGCATCATCATCATCATCATCATCATCATCATCATCATCATCATCATCATCATTAATCCTGGGCACAACGCCCGTAGATGTCCGATGCCAACTTCGTCGTGACTTTCCACTGTTGTTTGTCCTGTGCAATATGTGTCAGTTCTTGAATCCGCTTATTTCCCCATTACCATATATCGTCTAGCCATTCTTTGTGAGGATGTCCCCTTTTATTCTTTCCTCCCATTCTACCGAACAACAAAGTTTTGATTTTTCTTTCATCGCTCATTCTGCATATATGGCCAAACAAACCTAACTGATGTTCAAAAACAAAATTTTCACGATCGTAATCGTTATCTCCAATCTGCCATAGCGCCACTCGAAAGCCGAGCGCACACAATTTAACTTATTCACGAATGCAGCGTCAAGTCATAGGGGTTGTTCAAAGGGTAGACAGAAGGTGATCATTTTCCGCTTTCCAGATGGTGAAAGGAGGCAGGTTAGCAATAGCGCGTAAGCCTTAGCCTATCGTTTGGGTCAATAGGCCTTATTGGATGGTGGAAAATCAGGTGAGTCGAAATAGGAGTCCTTGAAGAAGAGGCGAGACTTAGATTCGAGTGGACAGCCCAAGGAGTGATGGGCAGAAGAGCTTGAAGCTTTGTTGATGGTAGCGGGTGATTTAATTGCAATGATAGTGGAGGAATTGAAAATCTGAATTCAAGAGGTAGATAGTTCCAGAGACATTATGTGGTGCAGTAAGGACCTAATGGAATGGCTCCGTTGGATGAGTTTAGATCGATCAGTAGTGACCGGAGGTCGAAACAGACTGAAAGAGTGATATAGAAGAAGAACTTATTTGCGGGACCATTCCATTCTATATTGTATCTCCTGGGCAATAGACAAGTCAAGGTTGAAAACATGTTGGTTTTTTGGTTATTTGGTTTTTTGGTTATTTGGTTTTTTGGTTATTTGGTTTTTTGGTTATTTGGTTTTTTGGTTATTTGGTTTTTTGGTTATTTGGTTTTTTGGTTATTTGGTTTTTTGGTTATTTGGTTTCTTGGTTATTTGGTTTTTTGGTTATTTGGTTTTTTGGTTATTTGGTTTTTTGGTTATTTGGTTTATTGGTTATTTGGTTTTTTGGTTATTTGGTTTTTTGGTTATTTGGTTTTTTGGTTATTTGGTTTTTTGGTTATTTGGTTTTTGGTTATTTGGTTTTTTGGTTATTTAAAAAAAAAATATTGGCAATTTTTGTTTTTTTTGTTTTTCAAAAGATGACTTTTTAAATTTATTAATTTTTCTATTTTATTACTAATTGTGTGTTATTCAGTCGGAAATCAAGCTAAATTAATTTTATAAACATGTTGGAGCTCTTTTTCATGCTGCATTTGATGCTTTTTATAACAAATTTGTTGTTACAAGATCCAAAGGAAAACTAAAAATCAAAAATCCAAGTAAAACCAAATAAAACAAAAAAAACAACTCTTTATTTAAAAATCTTGGTTTTTTGCACCCCTCAGACAAGTATAGGTCCCTATTTTTGCTATCATATGTGTTTATGCAAATTGTAAGCCTAGGCTTACTATGAATTGCCAAATAAAATGAAGTGAAGATGAAGTTATGCCTGGATATTGTAACGGTTTAGAGTTACGCCTACCTAGTCTGTACCTGCTGTAATGTCTGCCTGTTGTGTACATCTGTCAACTGTGTTCTTTCTACTGTGATATCTACCTGTTGTATACGCTTATCTACTATCTACTGCGGTCTATCTACTGTAGATATCTACTATCTACTGCAGTCTATCTACCGTGTATTATCCTACTATCTATTGTGTAGTCTTTACTATCTACTGTCTCATATATCTACTGTGTATCGTCTACTATCTACAGCAAGTTAGTATAAAAGGGATCGGATAATTAGTGGAAGTAGTCGTCGCCTGGAAGATCGGAATCGTCGTCGTCGTCTGGAGATCGTCATCGGGGAGCCTTGTAGATTCGGCTTTTATTTTCGCCTCCTAGGAAGCACGAATAGTCGTCGTGGCTTTGCGATATATAGTCGTCGTGGATATAGTCGTCGTAAATTTGCGATAGCCGCCGTCAGCCATTGACGTAGCGTTGCAGTTACTCGTTAGTTATCGACGTAGGGTGTATTGAGGGAGTGAGATACGGACTGTTTCCAAATAGGCGCTACAGAAGTATTGTTTATCGTTGTACATTAAAATGGATTCTCGAACAAGCGTGTCTTAATCAAGCGTCATCCAGAAGGGAGCTATTTAAACCTTAAATGGCTTGTCTTCAGCACACCACTGAAGCCTTACTGAGCGGACTGCAACTCGAACTACCCCCAAATCGGACGGGGCTGCAAGTCGTCATCCTGGTCACTGTCGAATAGGCCCCGTTCCGTTGCAATATCATATGCCATTTGGCTTAGCTAAGTTAACTTCAATCAACAGAGGACTCCTCGCAATTACTCGCTCATTCATCAGTCCAAGCCAATCAGTCATGCAGACGTAGCTCAATACACAGCGACGTGTAGCCTAAACTCAAGTCATAGGCCTACACGGAAAACTTCTCAGGGCTAGCCTATACGCACAAACACGCACGCTCATACAAGTTACAAGTCGATATATGCCTGACATTATGGAAGAAATGATTTATTATCCATAGCACACAATATGATCTGTTTGGAAGCTCCACAAATCGGTTTGGTCACTTTGGTGACGTGTGTGCGTGTGCGCGAATCTGTGTAAATAGGCTAACTGGGTGTGTGTCTCTTTATGTTTTGCGTGTAATGATGTTTTTCGGTAGTGGGCCTAGTGAACTAGACCGTTACTTACTAACCGCTGCCATAGGCAAGTTGGCACGTCGCAGCGGGTTCATTGAACCAAAGGCGGCGGATGGGAATGCGGACGAATTGATGAATGAAGGCCCAGCGCGAAGAGATCTTGTGTCGGGAACATGTTTTGTTGGCGTTCGTTGGGAAGTTTTTAGTTTTTGAAGATAGCTACTTAGCTGTAGAGTGGTTCTTGTAATCGGACGCTTTCAGGTTTGAAGTGATTTCTGAACACTTGTCTCAACTCTGAAGTTTGTATAGCGTACTATCGAGAAAGTTATAATGTTTTAGGAACTAATTTTTGAAATAGCCCTGCCTACTCATTGTGCCGATTGTTGTTGTTGTTTTTATTATTACTTAGTATTATTTGTTTTGGTTGTATTGGGCACTTATTAAGCGCTAATACATAGTCACCAAGTATCAATCGATGGCGATTAGCGATTGTGATGAAGGACTTACCCAAGTTGGGCCTGTTGACAAAGGTTCGAACTTTATGGAGCTGTTTTAACGCAAGCCGATGCATTACTAGTGTAACGTGATGCCTAATTTATGAAGAGGTTAATAGAACGTGCTTATTTTAGAAGGCAGTTGTGTAAATATATTTCACTATTCACCCACAGGATTATTCAAATTGGACCTAATTCAGACCATGAGAAAAGACCACTTATACAACTCGGGGAGTTGAAGTATGCAGGTCTATAATTTACAAAACTTTTAAACTGTGGTAATGTGGATCCGTTTTTGTAACAGCTGCGGCAGGATGATACCAATTAAATTGAGGCATGCGAGACCAGAGCAATATATATATGGTGATAAATGTTCTACAAAAACGGCACATGATCCACGCATGTAAAGATAAAGATAATGATGTACTTGTATAGCCTGTAGATTACACATGTGTGGTAAAATACTGTAACTGTATTTCTAGTACCAAAGGCTATCACGTACCTTTAGAAGTTGCTCAGGGCACTCAAAATTGAGTCTTGGAGAAATTTGAGCAGTGACCATTTTGGAGTCACCTATAAACGAGGAAAAGTAGACAGGTGTGCTGAGCTAATTTGTCCTGCATACCTGACCATCCTAACAGACAAACTGGAGCATCAAGCTGGTTTATTGGCAACCATTCTGTTTGCTCAACCCCATCAAGGACTGCAGAAAAGCCCTCTGCAACCAATAGGGTATACGATGCTGTGTGATATGACCCATCGTAATGCACTAAGATAAAATACACACAGACCTTTGTGTAAGTAAGGGATCAGAATATACTATTTAACCTGTCATTTATATATATATATATATATATATAATATATATATATATAAATATATATATATATATTTAATGTAGGTATACATTATTTTGTGCTGGAATTTGGTTTTATAATCCTCTTCATTATATTTGCGGGAGGTATTATGCAAGCAGCGCAAACATGGAGCCAAGTAACCTTATGGACAATATTGCTGATATTCATAAGATAAATTGACCTTGAGATTCAGAAATATATACCGTTTTAGAGCTCTTAGGCAAATACATTATTTATTTACTATTTTTTAATAGCATTAATATGCAGTGCTGTTCCAAGATCTCTGCTCAGAGGGGTGTCTAATTTAAACAAGGAAAGAGAACAGTTGACTACAGATGCATGTGGCTTCTCTGGTAGATTTGGTGACATTAGTAGTTGGCCTCGGTAAAATCACTTACCTTAAAATTAGCTTTTTGGCCCGTGGTTAAATTCAGCCATTTTTAAATACCAGCACCTCTGACAAATGATAGAAGAAAAAAACTCATTACCAATAATTTATGTGTCACTGGTTGTAAACTGGGTATCATCTATGGTCTACATCCTGTTATCCTGTTTCAACTGAATAGCGATTAACAGTCACTCATTCACCAGAGTTAATTATGTTTTAGTTATGCAGAAATTTGTAGGTCATCCAATTCTGAGTGAACAAATTAAGCCCTGCTGGATGATTACCTGTCAGATGTTTAAACAGCTGAAGTACATAATTAATATCCATTATACACAAGGGTATGATATAGCCCAACAGAGCAGTGGTTACCTCCTGTCCACTTCCCTTGCCTTCCCTATCCACCCTCCTGACATTAGTTATAAACAAGATGGCTGAAGTCATCAACATATATGCTTATATATATATATATACATATATATATATATATTATTATTATTATGCAATGTGAAACAATAAGCGAGTAAGCAGACTTCTATCTATATAACAATAGATATAGTTGAGCAAACAAGAATGCTCCGTCATTAATTGTCGTCGCTTGGACTCGTTTCGAACTGCAACAATGATGTCATGTTGCGGGTGACTGTCACCGCCGTCACTTCTAAACTCTGCCGTCACAATACAAAGTTCGTCATCATAATCAGTTCCTGTCGCCAACCACTTGGTGGCAATGGGTACAGGAAGATATGGCCAAGTCCCTCGTCCCTTGTTCTTGATCATTTGTCAGGTCCATTGCTTCAGTTAGTGTCAATTGAAGTGATTTTACGTACTCTTATATATATTATTTATCCCACATAATTTTTGTCTATCTTTGTTTTTCCCCTTGAACATTGCATGTAGTTCAATGTGTGGAATTCGGTCAACATGACCTGATATCTCCTGCAGATTTGGCTAACTGAGTGAAGTGGTCCTTCCCACTGCTCTCATAGTATCGGGTAACATAATATCTAATATCGATTGCACTAACATGTAAGTGAAATTTTGAATATATATATATATATATATATATATATATATGTATGTATGTATGTATATATTTATTTAATATGCAATACATATGTATGTATGTGTGTATGTTCTTAGTCTATTTATCATTCATTCTTGTGACTGATAGCGCCTGAACTTGCCCATAAACAGGATAGCCATGGCTTAAGTAGGCTTAGGGATATACCTGGGTGATTTATGAAACGGGGATGGATTATTGGTAATGAGGTAACAAGCGTGGCTCCAATGGAAGGTACTTACAGATGGAGAGGCGTGCAATCAAGAGTGCTCTGCAATGCCTGGCAGACAAAAGAACCCGTGGAACTAGGAGTTCCCCCTTGTCACAGAGTGAAGCAAAGGCCTTCTATACATTTTGGCACAGACAAGTTGGTGCCCAGCGTAGGATGCAGCCTGAAACCAAAGCAGCAATACGATGTGAGATCGGTTGGACCACGGGAAGATGTTACTGCCTGCACAGCTTGATCCTAGTTCATATATATATATATATAGAGCAGTTGTGCTATTTGATGCAGGAAGTTGGCTGCAATTGATTATTATGGTGGCATGAATGTTTTGTGATTGTGCCAGTATAGAAATTGCTATGGCTATAAATAATATTTTTGTTTTATTCAAATACAAAGTCATACATGTGTTTAGAGTACAACTTCAGTGCTGATATGATCGTGGATTTCCTTATTTTGGGCTAGCTTCAGTAATTAGTGTTATGTTGAACTTTGGTAATTCGGACTAATGGTTATATTGAGTTTTAGCTACAGCCAGCGCAAGCATTTCTAGAAACATGACTACTTATATCATATAACCAAGCTTTGCCAGTTGGGAAGACATTTCAAGTTTTTAACAGGCAGATGTGACACAGCCACATAGGTCCACAGTGCAATTCAAGAATACCTTTGGCCTTGTTTTAAAGTTAATTGGTAGTTGGTGGGCACCTGATTCGTTACTATAGCTCCAGGAATTCCTTTGTTTCGGACTAACTTCGGTCGGTCGGTAGGCTGGTATACCGGTATATTGAATTTCTCTATTTCAGACTAACCTCAGTGTATGTCTCATAATATGATGCTCAATGGAACAGTTAGTCTGACATACTGAAGTATATGTCGGGGTCACTAGGATGTTGCCTATAGCAGCGACCCAGACAGATTAAGGCTAGATGTACTGTCTAATTCCTCTTCATACTTTAGCACAGTGGTTGTTAATCTTTTTGGCATGTGACACACCTAAACTTTACCGTGCAATTGTCATCATGTGAGTATTGCCAAAACTGATGTTTAAGTTAAACTAGTCTATATATATGAAATTTTTTTTATTTTTCACATTTTTATGAATGAAAATGTTCATATTGAATACCTTATAATTTATAATGATTTAGTCTAACAATATTATAAATTCAATTATTGTTATTCTAAGATTCCAGGTCCCTTTTACTTCTTTGTTTAGCAGCTATTGGAATTTTTGTTGCCGGATTTTTGGGGATTGAAATCGAGGATCCACAGATTTTTTCATGTTTTTCTTCGTTGTTTCGTTAAAACTAGCATTGACGGCAGCGTAATTTTTGTGTGTGTTCATCATCGTCTCATTGCTAACAAATCTTATCCTGTGTTATCAGTTGTAGATAATTATGTCCATTTCGATTGTCACATTCGGCCATAATGTTCAAACATTTTGACTGGCACGGTCGCACACGTGTGTAGGCCTACGATGCGTATACTGCATAAAAAAGCCTCAGGATTGCTCCATATTGCAATTAAATATAATAGACAAAGGTAGCGAATTCTTGTAGCCCATATCTGACAAACTGCTCAGTGTAATGCAAGAATGGCAATCGTATGCTGTGAAAATTTGCGATGCACCAACTTTTCGCTACACACTAACGACACGCTATGTTTACGCGGCACTCTCCTGGTCATATTGAACCTTTGCTTTAGCAGCATATGACTGACATCACTGACCTAAAGCACCCTGGTGCTTGCCGGTTCAATTGTATGCAGACCAAGCTTGCTACATATGGCTAGCAAATTAGGCTTCATTACAGTTTTGGATGTATAGGTTTGTTTCTTACCGTGCAGTGTGCATTGTTTTGCTGACTGATGTAAAATATTCGCTGGTAATGACATTTATCATAATTTAGACTGGCACAGAGAGCACCTCTGAGCAGATGTCTTGAAGGGGTGCTATATAAATGTTCAATTACATTTCATTCTTTGAACCTCTGGTATAATCCCTTGAGCTTTGATGATATTACAAATTCTTCTGTACATGTGTATATCTTCGTTTAATGAAAAACAAACTGACAAACCGCACTAAGTTACAAAAGGTGGATGTTCGTAATTCGCGACCAGATCGGCAGGGAGGGTCATGACAGGTGCGGATAAGCCTACTATTTATTATGAGCTACAAATTTGAATTTATAAAGAATACTGGAGATAAAATTTGTCATCTTTTATTGGGAGAGTAAACGGGTGTAGTCTAGGGCGAAGTTTATAGCTTCTGTGTATACTGTGTGTGTATTTGCATTTTGAATGGATAAATATGCAAATAAAAACAGGTTGCATTGAATGATTGGTTTTTCCAGCGTTTCTCAACCTTTTTAGTCCTGCAAGTTGCAACCCTCTGATAATGTTTACAAAGTTGTGGTGACCCCAACTATAAAATTGATTGGGTTGTTGTCTTCACCCGGAGTCTTAGTACTTGGGCCTAAAAGAAATAATTAGAGATTTTAGTTGCTATGATGTAGTAGTTAATGTAGGTATTTATGAATATTAAATATAAGAAATTATGCTGACAACTGTTTTTTTACAAATTCATGAATGTTTGAGGGACCCCTGGCAAGTTGTAAGGAAGCAATTAAGGCTGTCAACGGGTAACCGGGTACCCGACCAAAGCTAACTACCCAGGTAATGAAATCGGGGTTCGGATACCCGAAATAAAGTAAAAATGCGCAATTTTACCTGAACATATGCCATAAATATTTCGTTGGTCATATTGACTGACTGCCCGGGTAATGAAATCGATTCTCGGGTGCCCGACATTCCGTAAAAATGCGCAATTTTCTACGCTTCCTAACAAAATATTCGCGCGGTCGGGTACCCGGGTCGTCATTTCAAAATTCTTTGACAGCCTTAGAAGCAATGCTTTGAATTGAATCGCTAGATAGATGAGGTCTTTCAGACTTGGTGACTAATGGGATTAGTAAATCAATAGTTGGCTGATAATGTTCGTAACTTTAATGTTGTCTGTCCATTACTGCCTATCTATGTCAATGGTAAAGATAATGAGTCATCATATAAGAGCATGTATTACTAATGATGAACTACACAAATGCGGGCTTCATGCCCCTATTTCCTCTAGGAAATTAATTTAACTCCAGTTGAATTGATAGCTGTAACTAGCTTCGTGCAGTTGCAGTCAAATATGTAGAAGCTCCAGAGGTTTTATACAATTTTGACTAGAGACTTAGCTAACACTACATTGCGCTGATTTTTACAGTGCATTTTCAAGGTAATTACTCAGGAGCGCTACCGACCCCAGCACGGTTGAAAAAAGTTTTAAGGAGTGTATAAAAAGAATCAGAGTGGACCCTGGGAGACAAAATGGGAGCGGGTTCCAAAAGGACCAAAACCACAACCAAGTGTTTTTATTGGTTCGTAAAGTAAATGAACATAGTTATTGCATCACAAATAAGAAAATGAATCGCAGTACAATAAAGCTTAACAAAATTATGTAAGAGACGGATCAATAAGGAAAAAGAAAGAAGAACCCTAAGGGACCCAAGGGATCCCGCTAGCCGGACCTACCTTTACACAGCAAAGTTTAAATAACAGTAGGTCAACAAAATATATCAGTTTTTTAATATCTAGTTAACTAAGTTGCTGCATGCACACAAACCCATAAATAACATTAATAGCTAATTAGTGTCAATGATTAAGGAGATTAAATTTACCTAGTTAAACTAGCAAATAGATGTTCTTTAATTTTTTTTAAACATACTAAAATTGTGGGATTGTCTTATTTCAATAGGGGTCTTATTCCATTCACTGGGACCCACACTGAGTAGGCCGATTCTGTTTAGTATTCCTGAGGGCAAACAAGACCAAGAGTAGAAGGTATTATGGACATAGCTAACACCATATAGATAGATTAGGCCCTGTATTGGACACTTTAATGACCAGTTGAATTGGTTTCCCAATCACTTTTAGTATGCACTCAGGTCCTTTAAGTTTTACATCTTTGTAATTGTATTTGCGCTCTGTGTAGTAAAGGATGTCTTTCAAAGTAAGATTAATAGCTTAGGAAACATTGAACTGGGGTCATTCATTACGAAGATTTATACAGCACCCCTTTAAAGTTACTACTCAGTAGCATGTTGGTATCCCATGGTCGATGAAGATATTTAGTGTGTTTCCAGTTTCTCAATTGCTGTCACCATTCACCAGGGTCATCTGATTACCCCTCTCTTGCTGGGCCTAAATCTAGAACTGTTCTTTGTAAACAAGCCTATTTAGTCAGTAGGCCTAGAGCCCTTGAATTTTTCAATAGCTCTCTGCATCTGACATTCAGCAGAGTCAATAGTCACTAGTGTCTTTTTGTGCTTATCGGTTTCAAGTTTCTTTATTCTCTGTGGCAGAGATGGGTGACTAATCAATTAGACCCTAATCTCCCCAATTTGCAATTTAACACATTGTACCCTGCTCCACACTTCATGATGTTTCTGTTTTGGTACTCAGATATAATTATCATATTATGATGAAAGCCACGGTTTCAATATAATGTCATATTGTATCTTTAAATTTATATAGTGCTTCTCACAGGGTAACTATTCAGCATGGAAACCAATGAATATATCACTTATATTGACCTGACTCTGGCTTGGATTTGGTTTTACAGCCAGTGTTGATGGATTCTGCAATTAGACACTAAAGCTAGATAGAAGTCACTAAATGATAATAATGATTAATATTGATCTATTTGGAAAGTGAACTTGATTGCAGTGCAAATGAGAATTAACGTGACATTGTGTTGTGGCATTGTTATTCCCTTGTTATTCCTGTGAGTAATATTTTCCCCTACCAGTGGTTCATTGGCCACAGTTGTACTCGTCTAACTTTCCTACTATGTGAAGCACTTTGCTTGTCTCATACTGAACTGCCAGTGTGTCCTGTATTCGGAAATTTATATGGTGCCAAAAATAGGTGCTCCCTGTGCAAGTGATTCAGAGCAAATAAGGGTGTATTTAAGCAGTTATAGACCTCGCCAAGAGGAACCGGTTCCAGAGTGAGGGACCAACCGCTGATCGATAATGCATGATTTGTTTAAAAGTTATGTAAATGGGACGACGAGTACGCCTTGCTCAGTAGAGCAGAGAGATCGTCAACCCGGCAAATATTAAGTTGAAAAATATAATGATATATGATGACAACCGTGGCTTTCGACTGGAAGCCAAACTTTTCACTCTCTCGCCACTGCATCTTTCCAAGTCAACAATAGTTGTCACCGTAGCACCTGTGCTGTCTCCCTGGCTTGAACCATTTCCCGGATTCTGAGTGGTCACCAAGAATGATCAAACAGATGTCTCTTGAAGACTTTCCTTGGTATTTGTTAATTCATTTGAGATATTTATATGGCACCCCTTCATATTATCTACTCGATCCATCCATTTTGATGCTTTTATCTATCCATTGATCGATTTAGCCATCCATCGATCCTTTTATCCATCCATAGATCCAGCCATCAATTCCTTCATCGATCCATCTATCAATTCATTTATCCATTCATCGATTCCTTTATCCATCCACCGATCCATCAATCAATCTTCATCCTCTATCTTTATCCATCCATCCATTGATCCCTTTATCCATCCTCTATCTTCCTTTATCTCTTGTTACCATTTAATAAAAAAATGTTTTAATGACAACACTAACGTTCAGATGTTTTTCCACAGCTCACCACATCCGTCGTCATCATGTCCACGCGTCGAATACCAACGGACGGGTCTGGAGACTGGCAGTCGCTTCTTGAGAGCAACTATCACCACCTGTGTCGCTCCGTCCGACCGGAGGCGTTCTTCTCCTGGCTCCGAAGCAAGGGAGTTTTCACAAACGAAGACCAGGAGGAGATCGAAAACAAATACGTCACCACCGTCATGAAGTCAGGTCATTGTCTCATTACACTGTCTCACGATTGTTGATTATTGTCAAGCATTTTCTCTAGGTATGAACTGAAACTCGACTCGAAGACTCAACACAGCGGAGTATTGTAATGCTTGGCATTACTCAGACTTGGACAAACAATGGATCACAGTTTTAATAAAACTCAGTTTTCTGATTTCTGTTCTGAGAACAAAGATCGGATTTTCTTCTTTACAAAAGGACAATCGACCTAATTAACAGCACAAATACTGTTTCTAATAGTACTTGCTCATAACTACGTCCTAGTGTGAACTGAGGCACAATCAAAATCCATAGAAATTTTGCAAACTGCCAAACTAATAATCAAGAGAATGAAACTTTCTAAATATTCTAAACTCTGACTTGGGTACAACTCAACTCGTAAAACTCGGTGCTAGGACTTGGCAGGAAATTGACACTCGGTTCATCCCTAGTTTTCTTATTGTCATGCTTGGCTGAGAGAAATCTGCTGCATGGCATTTTGAGTGCAGTCAAATTTTTTATTGTTGTATTATTGAAAAGAAACGCACACAAATACTTGATAGTTGACACGACAGTCCATTCCCAAGTTGAAATTCTTCAGACTGCACACTTTGGAAATGGACAGATGACATTGAAGATTAGGGTGGAAGAAGTCTCCAAGGGTTGAGTAACGCTTCAATGAACAAAGAGTTGTGGAGAGATGTGGTCAGAAAGGCATAATGCACCTACAGGTGATGAGCCATGGTTGTTGATTGATTAATTAATTAATTGATTGACTTACTAGCTGGCTGGCTGACTGACTGGCTGACTGACTGACTGATTGACTGGCTGGCTGGCTGACTGACTGGCTGACTGACTGACTGACTGACTGACTGACTGGCTGGCTGGCTGGCTGGCTGGCTGGCTGGCTGGCTGACTGACTGACTGACTGACTGGCTGGCTGGCTGGCTGGCTGACTGGCTGGCTGACTGACTGACTGACTGACTGGCTGGCTGGCTGGCTGGCTGGCTGGCTGGCTGGCTGGCTGGACTGACTGACTGACTGACTGACTGATTGACAGTCAACTATGTTTTTTATTACATTGTTGCACAATTGTTGACTATGTGCATTTACTGTGCATAATAGTTTAACTGATGAACCAACATTTGATTGCAATGCCTATTGCTTATTAATTCTTCATTTATTTTCAACTTCACACAGCCCAGCAATGACTGATAAGCTCAACACTAAATTACTCATATTTGATTTGCAAAATTAAATATTTGCTTTTTATCGTATTTTATTTACTGTATATTATTACTCAGATTCGCTTGTCTTATGTTTTCTCTACTAATAACATTTATTTACTCAGATTTACTCATCTTATTTACTCATTTTAAGCCCATTATTATTTATTTGCATAATGGTGTCAATTTGTGTTTATTGGTATTTCCAGTTAATGCAAGCTCAATTAATACTAACCTTTCCTTTCGCAGTATTGTGTTAGTTATCGTGTCCTGTTCACTAAGTATTTAATTGTTGTGGTGATCTCATTTTGATTTCAACTAAATATGTGCAATAATAGTTGTAATTAAAAATTCATGTGTACTTCTTTAAAAGAAATCAGAGATGATCCTTTAGAAATTTATGTAGCACCACTTCGAATGAAACCGGAGTCCCTGTCCACTTTAATATGTCTTTCCTATCAATCATTTCTATCAATATCATGTATCTATCACTATGATGTATTTCTGGCAAAAGAGATTATTATTTTATTTTTATTATATTTTTTCCCTCGAGATTCAAAAAATTGGAAGGCGTTGTTCTGGAATGGCTGGTCATCACAGATGGTTTTATTATTGGCTTCAAAAAAACTTCTACCAGATATTATTATTTTTTTTGGAGCCGAGGTAGGCCTACATACGATCTCTCAGGAACTGCAATATTAACATATTATTAGTTTTTTCCCCCGAGGTACATATGATCCCTCGGGATTCAAAAAATTAGGGGGCATTGTTCTGGAATGGCTAGTCTTCGCAGATGGTTTATTGGTAGAAAAAGTGCTATAAAAAGCGGCTGAGTTGAAGCGCTGGACAGTCATTGACAAGCGCTGGTAGAAGAAGGTGGTCTCTCTCCTGTCGCCTGATACCTGGGCAAGCCAGTGGCCTAGGAGATTGATCAGTGCTAAGCTAGGTTGTGTGATAGCAAAGATTGCTGGCGTCGCTCTCCTCCTCTATGTAGACTTGTTACTGGCACTGACGGAATTTGAGCTGTGAAAGGTCTTGTCAATACCGCGATGACTGTTTAAACCAATAAACGAATTTATTAAAGGTATGACGCTGCTGTGAGGGAGGTGGTGTTGAGTAGAGAAGTACCAATTCTTAAATATTTCTTCCTTGTCGGCAAATAGTATTCCGCTGTATTTACGAGCTGCCTGCAACTGCTGGAGTATTGTTGAAGACATTTACTTGGTTGCCGCCCTTGCTTTTACTATGTCTGATCCATGTGTTATTGCGTCAGGCTTTGTGATGCATAGTTCTTCTTAGACACACCACACCCTGTGTGCAAAGGCAAGAACTGGATCAGTCATGCAAATAAGCAGTTAGTGCTGGTTTCTAAGAGGGCTGGTTACTAAGCAGGGCAGCTATTATTTGCATCTTCTTGTCTGGTGTGGTGGTAGTCAGCAGTGCAGCCAAGCGGAAATACGTACACCCGTCTGAGATTTTAATACTGCACTGTTTGTAACGAAAGTCGGTTTCGTTTCAGAATCATGCACTCGCGAAGAGTGCAAGTAATCAATCTGTCCTTACGATTATCATATATTCATTGATTAATTTATTCGTTTTAACATTTATATAACTCCCCTCAAGAAGCTTATTAGGACAGCGTTTCCCAAAATGTGTTCCGCGGAACCCTATGGTTCCGTGACTGGGAATCAAGGGTTCTGCTGAAAGCTTTCAGTGTGAACAAATGAAGGCTTTTTGCTTAACATCCGTGTATGACTTTATATGAAAGAGAATTCAAATGTCATTGTCATTGATATTTGTGTTCTTATTAATCTAATCTAGGTTCAAACCTATAATTGTTTGCATTCCCAAGCATTTGTACCTACAACTTAATAAGCCTGGTATTGGACGGGGTTCCGCCAAAAAATGTGAGATGAAAAGGGTTCTTAATTTAGGGAATGGTGGGTATGTCCCGAAGAGACAGGTGGCGTTCCCACATTGAAAAACCACCAAGATTCGCGGGAACAGATATGACGTCTCCATTGGATCATGGGTACGTCACTCATCCGACTTCTCAACTCTGATATAAACTGCAGTCCTTCACTGCTCCAAGCACCACTGGTTTCCAAGGCGAGGCTACGAAGGCATGGGTGTTAGTGATGGTAGAATACTTGACCCTCGTGGACGCAGCTGCACGTTTATTATTACTGTTATTGTCACTACTGCCAAATATTTGAAATCCGACGAAATGCCCGCATGATGCTATGACTGTTTATTCAGGAAGCAGTCAAGTTTTTTAGATTTGTTTTCGTCTTTGTTCAGTGCAGTAAAATATCTTTTGGAAATAAAGCCACACTGTTTTGAGACACTTCCAAGTAAAACATGATCATTTCTGAATATTGGGTGTTTTTCCAACCACGTTTTGGTTACTCATTTAGTTGATAGATAACATAACAAAGGTTTAAGTGGTTTAGAAGATGTGTAGTCTGTTTAGACCACTGCAAATTAACTGTGAATACATAATGACCAAATTTCCTAGCTTTCTCAATGATGCTCTGATAGTGTCCAATGAGACAGCACTATCATCCTAATCACTTTTCACAAGTCTATATGACTCCCGAAGAATACCCGAAGAATTTCTACCCTAATTTTCCTTTCAGTGTCTTAAATTAATTTCTTGCTGTGTTGCCCTGTTTAGTGACAAGTCAAGGATCCTTTCCCTCTGTAGTGCTTCCTTTCCAGTGATATTAATCTTGTAGGCTTCAATTAAATCTCCTCTGCTCCTCCTCCTCCTCCTCTCCAATATTGTTTGTCCACACGTTTTCAACGTTTCTTTATTGCTCAAATTTTTGTAGCTCTAAATCATTTTTGTAGCTCTTCTTTGCACTTGCTCCATTTATACCATGTCCTGTTTGAGTTATAAATGGATTTCGTACCTGGATGCAGTATTCCAATTGTGGCCTAAGCAGTGATTTGTATGGCATCGATATTGTATGCTTGTCTCTGGTAACTATTGTCTTTATTGTAATAGCTAATGTTGAGTCATCTCTTTTTGCTGCTTCAATACATTGCCTCGAAGGAGGTTTTTCACTCTTGTGTAATATAATTTCACTCCCAAAGTCTCTTTCTTCGTCACTCACTTTCAATACCTCATCTCCTCTTTTCATGTTTAAACTTGTTTCTCTTCTCATGCAGAAACATCACTGGGCACTTTTCCAAATTGAAGAGCCAGTCTTTGACTAGCTTAAATGTCATCTTAGATTATCTTAAAGTACTTCTTAAACCAGGTTATAGGAATTTTTAGACTAGCTGAAAGGTTTTCTGAGGCTAGCTTAAGAACTTATAAGACTAGCTTAGGGACTGTGATTGCATAAAAGTTGACATCATTTTGTTTGCTCATACATGTCTTGTCTCATTCATCCAGGTCTTCTGATTGATAAGGTGAAAACAAAAGGAGACCGGGGTTTCAAGGCTTTCATGGAGGTCGTCGAGTACATCTACCCGGACACGTTCAACATTCTCACCGGATTACAACCACGGAAACCTCCTTCCGGTTGGATAAGTGCTTTGCTAAGTAACACTGATAACCGTAAATTAGCGTGATTAATCAATTCTTCTTAATAATATAATAATATTTTTGTTTAATTTCAAACTGACAAACCGCCGAATGATTACAAGAACAGTACTTTTTCACTCATCGCAATTCATCTTTGACTCATCTTGATAATATCGTTTCAAATTGAGGGGCTAAGATTCTTGATTTTTTTCACAGAATTTGAGCCGAATGCATCGATTGGCTGTTCGGTAGTGAGAGAAAGGCGGGGACCTGCGCTCAGTGCGGAAATCCTTGGCCAGATGGGTGACCTTGTGAACGTTCTCTCACTGGCCAATGCGTGTAAGAAAGAAGAGTTGAATAAATTGCAGACCTATGTGAAGACGTTACAGGCAAGAGACACGTTTTGTCAAGAATATTGGTTTCTTTCGTTTGATACTCGGCATTACTCGCCCTCGGGCCAAACATTAGGTCCGAGAATTAATAAAAATCGGCTTTCCGATTATCTGTTTTTTAAAATGAAAATCGGATTAGTTTTTATTTGCGAAACAACAATCGACCTAACTAAAAACACAAATATTGTTGCTGTTAGTGCTTTCTGTTTACTACCTACTAGTGTAAGCTAAGGCAGAACCAAAATTCATAAAAACTGTGCAATCTGCCAAACTTCAAATTAAGAGAATGAGTCTTTTTCAAACTTTTTCGAAACTCGGAGTCGGTACAACTCAACTTGTACTCGGCAGGAAATTGACGCTCTGATCATCCCTACTTTTGAGAAAAGGCAGGGTCCGATTTGTCAAATAAGAAGCACGTGTTGTGTAATTTCTAATGACAATTTCTGGAAATCTGATGCAAAGCAGCAAAGGCTTTGTCAAGGGTAGACTTGACAACAGAAAACCACCAATTACACATTTGCCCTACAGTTAATTGAACTGCCTTTCTGGGTTCGCATTATCTTGCTCACTCCAGATGTTTATGTAGCAGTAATTGTCATCTCTTGTGTTGAGAATGTTGAGCATAATGGTATGTAATGTAATCGAACATTTGTATAGCACCCGTTCAAGATATCTACTCTCTCTCTCTCTCTCTATCTCTCTCTGTCTCTGTCTCTCTCTCTCTCTCACTCTCTCTCTCTCTCTGTTCTAGCCCATCATGACTTTAAATGTCATTACTAACAAATATTTTAGATCATTTAGCGAAATAGTACACAGTATGCTGAATAGAGTCACTAGTGGTTGGCCCATGCGCATGGGTGGAACCAACCAATGAATTCCTGTCGACTGCTGACAGATGGAAGAGATGCTTTATGTATTTACATTAGATATAAATCCATGTATATATAATGAATGTACGTTTCTACACATTTATTTAGCTCCTTCAGTAGCCTCTGAGGTCTTGTAATATGTAAATTGTGCCTAGCATTGCACGTATGCAGTATCTATCCTGATTTGTGTTGTGTTACATTGATTGAAGAAATGCCTTGGATGTTTGATTGCTATGATGTGATTGTTGTTTCTAGCAAGAAAACGAAGCAATGTGTGAAGAGAATCGTTCCATTTTACTCAAATTCAAGGACGCACAAGAAGAAATCGAACAGCTGAAACAGAAATTTAGTAATTTAATTTTCAGTGTACAAAATACTTGTTCACTGAATCGCATTAAATACGTGTTGGATGTACTGTGTTGTTGTTCTACGCTTCCAGCAGTCGAATAATTATGGCCGCTTTCACAATTTGGCACCTCGCCTTCCTGTCCTCGGCTTTTTCCACACAGTTTGTAGCCAAGGTCATGTTGTGCAAATCCATTTAGGTTATTAAGCTCTGCATGGTCTTCTTATTGTTCCTTTCTCTCTCACATCTCTAATATGCAGTATTGTGCTTTTTCGCTTGGAATAGCCTCCCATCGGATCTTTGGCCCTTGCCTAGGAACTCTCTACCCCATTTTTATTCCACTCTGAATGAGCTGTCTTATTTCATCGAGGTTGGATCAGGAGTGCCTTTGAGTAGATTTCTTGAAGAGGCACTGTATAAATTTTCATTGACTGGTTGATTTTTATGGAACTCGATCTTAAATAAATGCTCAACTTACCACTTCCGAAATTGTTGTAGCAAATATTCTCACTACACGGCACCCTGTCTATGAACTTCATATTTTTTGAACATTTCAACCACGGAACTCGATCTATCACTTGGCTTTTTCCAATCCTTATAGTACCGTAATTGTTTCTTTGCTGTCCACTTTTCTCTCTTATGTCATAAACAGAGGAGGAGCATTAGAGCAGCCCCCATAGGAATAGTTTTTATGGGTTGAAAGGGTACTTGTACCTCCAACTTTCTTAACTGGGAGTTACACTACCCCACTTCTCATACCCAGAAGAAACTCATTATTGTGTTCTTGGAGACTGGCTTTCATTTCAGCCCTCTAAACTGAAAACAATTATCAGACATTATCATCATCATCATCATTGTGATCACCTTCATTGTTAGTAAGTTGTTACTTTTATTTTTGTCATTGTAATCATAATGAGTGACACATGAATTACAAAGGTGTAATTATTCAAAATCTGCGGAAGGGGAAGAGGAAGCAATTAAAAATGGGTATGCCTGACTTTCTAGTAAGCCCCACAAACTGTTGGCCTCTGACTCACAAACCTATCAAAGGCTGCGTGACAGGACCCACCCATTCTGAGGTCAGTTATGTTTGGTGTTGCTCACGACGCCTCCATATACATGTCGGCTTGTCTATATTTTCTTATGGACACCAGTTCCACCAATTTTTCATATTAAATCGACTTCTTTTTTATTTGGAAATCTAGCCTGTTTTGCTGTTAGGAATGCCCTGTTTTGGTCTCACTTATGTCAGGTGACTACAGTGATGGTAACTTGATCTTCAGATGTCTCGTAGTAGCAAGCTGTGTAAACCTACTTGCGGTTTTGAAGCAGCTATGCTGTCAACTTGTAGTAGTTTCTGTTTAAGGATAATGTGTGATAACAAAGATCATTATTGTTGCCCTCCTCCTTTATTGACTCGAACTGTAGGATTGTCAATTGCCTTATTGGACCACTGGCACACAATCGATAGAATCTTGTGACACGATCGGTACTGATTCGAGCTTCCGCTACCAGTGAGGTGTTCACTGTAAGGACCTTGAGTCTAACCCTCTACCTCCTTTTAGCTCTTCTAGCTCCTCTTACCTCTTCTCCTTCCTCTTGCTTATTTTACCTTTTCTCATCTTTTCTACCATATCTTACCTCTTCTATTACCTCTCACCTCTTTTACCTTAACTTACCTCTTCTACCATGTCTTAGCTCTTCAAAAACCTCTCATGCCTTGTACCACCTCTTCTACCTCTTCTCCCTCCTCTTACCGCTTCTAACCCCTCTTAAGTCTTCTATGTTGTACCTCCTCTTCCTGACAACTAGACTCGGATCATCCCTGGTCTACCCCTCAGTGCCTATAATTAATCTGTAACCCTGTACTTAGCACTTTAGTTGAAATTTAGAATCTAGAATTCTGATTGTTTTACTCATTCTGAGCTGAACTTAACATTTGTCATCTGTCTTTAGACATTCAACAGTTAAAGTACGACCATGACACAAAAGAACGCAAGACGATATCGAAGGAATGCGAGCGACTTCGTGAACTCAAAGACAAGTATATGGACGAATGTCAGAAACTGCGTCTCGACCGTGACAACCTCGACTGTCGCATGCTACAGCTGACGGGTATCAGAACAAATTGACATAAATAGGCTACACACGTAGTGTTTGCTATAATTATTTGACTGGCATTAATTAATGTGGGACGTGATGACGTAGCGGCATGTTCTGTGCCTTGCAACCGAAAAGTCGCAGGTTCGAACCCACCGAAAAGTCAACGCTTAGCGATCTTGGACGAGTTGCTCACCCATAATTGTCTATGAGGAAGGCAATGGGAAACCACCTCACTCACCTCATCCCCAGGTGGCTTAAAGCCAAATGGACCTGCCTTCGAGCAGAAAACTCGTCATTGCGATCAGCATTAAATGATCGCACAGGGTTATTACATTTGTTTCCCCAAGTCGTGTATTGGTACATTTGTGGCCATTTGAGAACTTGCCTTTTTTTTTGGATTGGAGTTGGGAGTGCTTTTGAGTTGTTGCCTTGAAAGGGGGCTATATTAATTTTCGAATGAATGAATAAATGTGTAATTAATTACTCTGTGTAATTATGATACATTTAATTGTGACACAGAACGAGAAATTCATCGCAGTAAAACTTGTCGTACTCCAGTTGTCAGCCAATTGGATCAGGTCAGAGAGGAGAATCGACTGTTGCTACTCGAACGAGACAAGCTTTTAGCAGTAAGTAACTTTAACAATTAATTAATTGATTAGTAGGCTATTAATTGACTAATCGATTACTCAAACTAATCGATTAATTGACGCCTACTTATCGCGATTAGTTAAAGTCACTAATCGCCCAAGCCTACCTATGAATAGTTATTTTGTGAGAGGCACTATATAAATCTGAAGATATGATGCGATACTTCGACTAATATCATTATTACTTTATATAATTTTTTGAGGTTATCATAGCATGGCAGCACATTGTGATTGATTATAATTGATGTCACAGCTTGTACTACGGCATAAGTAAAAGTGGGTCTGAATATGAAAACCTATCATTATGTTGGATCATGAATGGCCATAAAATGTACCACTACATGTCTTAGGCATAATTCGATGCAAAGCCCATTCCAAACTCCAGGTTCCACTAAGGGCTTGAAGTGGGAAAAAGAGGTACCGGTATGATTACAAGAACCATTCTCCTCCCTTCCCGGCATGCTTGCTGTCAGCCATTAGAAGTGCGGTTATGATATACCATTGCATGACGTCTCACTTCAAGCCTTCTACTAGATCATAATAATAAATATTCGTTTATTGATATACATGGAATGTCACACCGCATACCATTACAATATGTTAGTTGTTTACTACCATAGTGTGATTCAATCGAGCTTTAGATAATATTATAATAAATGCGAGAATTCGTTGGAGATTCTTCATAAGAGTTCTGTATAGGACTCATATCATCAGTGTGATGTAGAAATGTAAGGATTTGATCATTAGATAGATTAGTTTAATCATCCTTTGTTCTGATTCATGAGTTCTGATTCTTTAGAACGTCGCCGAGTTTCAGGCTCGTTTATGCGAGCAGAACACGGAAGGAAAACACAAGGTTACGACACCAGAACGAACGATGTCATCTGAGGCAAGGCAGGAGCGTTTGGGTCACATTAAAAGTCTTCCAATGAGTAACGATCAGCGGATACTAGAAGTAATTTGATTTCTACGGTATATCCCGTCATTTTCATCACCAACATTTTTCAGGAAGTGGCGTCGCTACTATTGAAACGCTGAGGCTCGTGTCTCCCCGCAGTTTTATTATTCTTTTAGGGAAATATTTTCCTATTGAGAGCTGACAGGTTGCTGTAATCATTCCGCAGTGGCAGAAGCTTCCTGTGTGATATTCATTGCATTATCCTATGTATGATCTAGCCGGTGTCTTCCCACTTTGAATAGTACCATGTTAGTTTATTGTTATACTGTTATTTACAAAAAATCTTGGGCTTAGGGAAGAAATACAGTCCCCCTCGCCTGGCCCCCAATCATATCCAATCTGCACCCACTGCTTTCATGTGTCTGTTACTTTGTTTCCCCTCATTAAGTTTCATAACAGAATTGGTATTTGATGATTTTTGTTTATTAGTAATACATTGTTGGCACACAGCAACCTCATTATAAGATATTGCTTAGTAACTGATTTTGAAAGTCAAGTATGGATATATTTTTTTCAAAATAGTCGCATTGCATTAATTTACATTGGACCGAATAAGGTGCCATATATATACATGTATAATATATATATATATATATATTATATATATTATATATATATATGTAAATTAATCAATTAATCTATCAATCAATCAATAAAACTTAACACAGGTCTGACTACAGCTAAAAAGTGCAGTTTTCAGTAATGCAGTTTTCAGTATAATGCAGATGAAGAGGTTTTGATCAGACGTTCATTTCCGACCAAACTTGTGCTCTTGCCCATTCCACATGGTTGGACCCACCACTGCAAAATCCCGGTTCTGCATTATACAGAGTGGGCTATTAAAAAGTGACCCCCTCAGGTTTTTTGCTAATATTTCAGCCAACAGTAGAGACTAGCAAATGAAAGTTTACAGGTGCTGAACCAACTCATAATGATCACCAAATTTGGCTAAAATATTTCTCACAGAATAAAAATATTTTAGTCAATTTTGGCTGTTATATGCAAATATGAATTGGCTTTCAACCTGTAAAATTTTATTTAATATTTTCTACTTTTTGCCGAAATATTAGCAAAAATTCGTATGGGGTTACTTTTTTTGGCCCACCCTGTAGAAGTGTGGGTGAAGGGGACAGTGAAGTTCCCCCAAGTGGCAAATCTCAGAGAGACCTTAACACCTAACATTCAGACAGAGACAAGTAAAATGAGCATTTAATTGCTTCTCTTGCGTTGTTTGAGGACAAGGATGTTGTACAAATATTGATTGCGGAAGTTATGTAGTTATGTGGTGACGGTGACTATAGAATAATTATGAATCATTTGTATAATTATGGATTGTTTGTGGTGTATTTTATGTAGTTGAGGTGCTAGGCCCAACATGTTAAATAAAAGGAATTTATTAGTTTCCGCTTGAAGATGATACAGCAGTTACCCTCTTGGCTGAATGATTTACAAGGGAAAATTTTTACGGCAAAAAATGATTGGAGTGATTGCTTAAGATGAGTAATTTAGAAAGCAGTTAGCTGATGTGAAGTGTTTAAGGAACACTGAGTGGTTTGTTGAGTACCTTAAGTAGGCTGCTATCTGAGTTCTGGTTTTTTGTCTGTTATGACTGTCATTGATAAAACTGTGGCTTGCAGGGGCAGAGCTAAGCCTTTCAATGGAACTAGTTGAGTGAAGAGACATTTTCGGTGGAGTAACTCCACAGCTTGAAAGATCAAGATGGGATATTATCATATTAAGATACTGAATTAGCGATGTTGGTCTTAGCACAATCTTGAGTCTTCTAAACCACTTTAGGCCCTGATATGTTCTATTATATAGCAGAAATTATCATGATGTCGTGGTCAGAATGTCTGTATCCATATTGCCGTTGACTCGAACGATCAATCTTGGGTGTATTAAGACACTCTAGTAGTGGTTCTTGCCTCTTAGTCTTCTGAACCACATTAAACCCTGTTATGCAGAGGTGTCTAACATTTTTGTAATGGTAGAACAGTAGCAAGGCTTTCCAACAAGTTGGTAGGCAAGAGTGCCAAAGGTGCATGAGGAAAATGGGATAGGGATCTCAGAGGGGCCTTACAGACAGTTGAATCGGGCTTTGAAATCGTGAGTCTGATATGCATTATCAATTACAAACATCACAGAAAAGTCATTTAGCCTTAAAAATTACAAATTAGACCTTTTATTCTCAATTGTATTGTCTTTAGACAAGGCTTTGCGGGCCAGAAATATATCATCGGCGGGCCAGAAATGGCCCCCCGAGCCGGATCTTTGATACCTCTCCTGCTATGCTCTGCTGAAAGCGATTAATCCAAAATGTTTTGTGCACTAAGCATTTTTGATTTTAGTTGGAGCTGGTGAGAGATGAGTTGGATCTGAAGTCCAAGGAATGGCAGAACAAATGCACAATGCTCCAGGAACGATATGACTGCATTCTCATTAACCTCGAGGAGGTCAAGACAGAACGCAATCAGGTGGGATACCCCCCCCCCCGTTTCCCACAATGCACCTAAAAAACTAATAATTCTGATAGTAATAATTGGCATAGCGAATGACACTTTCTGCCCTGTTTCACCACCCCACGGAGAGGCAAATATTAGACGGAAATACTAGTTCTCTGTGGACTCAGTTGATTGTCTTGATCTTTTGGTTCCTAGGACTAAGACTACCTTGGCCCACTGTTGTGGGTCTATCTACCTGGAATGACCTTTGTCCATCATTAAGGACTTAACTAATGACTGGCTTCACTCCATCAGCTTCTCACTCTTTAAGTGCATTTTTTCCACGAGGTTTTCGTGTTGAGAGCCCCTCTGAACAGTTATTCCGTGGGAGGCGCTGCATAAATCTAAAGATACGATATGATACGATAGTACCAGCTGACCCTCTTTCTCCGTTTTTTGACCAGATGCGCAGTCAACTAGAGAATCTGCAGGGTGTGTACGACAAAGAGAGGGAGGAGAACAAGCGACTGGTGGCTGACTGCGACAAATACCAGGACAGGTTCTGTGACATGGAAAGCCAGATGACGTCAATGAAAATGGAACTGCAGTCGGTAGTAGCAACTGAATGTCTCATTTGCAGTATTTCTAGTATTTTTATACATTCATACATACCAATGTTCCCTCAAAGTTTTTAGAGATAGTGTGTGCAAGATATTTTGTGTGCTAGTTAACCTGCTAGTTATTACTGTTGATGATGTTTGCTAAGGTTCTTTTGATCAGAAGGGAATCTGTATTTAAGGTTTACCAGGATATGTAACTTTCACCATTCTTGCTACTCTGAGTTTCTATTTTCTTCTGCTGCCTGCTTGATGTATCTTGTAAGTAAACGGAACTTAAGTGGCGTCTCTCACTTTAGGCCAAGACGAAGGCGATCTGATTTACCAGTATCGGTGGGTTATAATATAATTATATGGTAATGATGATCTTTGTCTATTTATTTAAAACCGATGCAATGCAGTATCATCACGAGTGTAGTATGAGTGGATGATGACAAGTTAATACAGGAATCGAATTTAACTGTACAGCAGCCATGCAAGACGTCTACTTAGATCTAATTTAACCAACTCCTGGCGAATGAAAGGACTAGTCAACCGTATGGGGCTGTGGGAATCAATCTTGCTTCCCACTGCTTGTCACACCACTTCATTATTATATGTTTCCCCTCCCATTACCCAGTTCAGGTGTCTATATGAATCATTTGTGAAACCCTCACTGGAACTGTTTTATGTTTTTCTAGCAAGCTTCTATGTCTTCTCCATCTCCAAACCTCAGCTCGAAGAACAAAGAGCTTTGTGGTTTGCACAATGGTTCCTGCACAGCAGGCAGCTTAGAAGATGCATCTTCTGGCACCCTCAGCACCGTGTCTCCAGGTGAATGGAAGATTTGGACTAATCTAATCATTTTTGCAGTTATCTTAATCTAGTCTCATCATTTCATTAATGTAATCGAATCATTTTTACAGCTCCGTATAGCTCCATAAGAATAACAGGAATAATACACCTCTGGTTTTTATCCTCTGGTCTCAACAAATAATTACATTGTGTTATAATTATCATTCAAGTCAAAACATGGCAAAAAATGTAAGAATAGATGGACAAAATTTGAATTGAATAGATGGATTTGAATTTGGCCACAGCATGGCTGAGTAGGTTTCTTAAAGGGCGCTATATAAATGATCATAATGAATGAATGATCATAATGAATGAATGATCATAATGAATGAATGATCATAATGAATGAATGAATGACACCTGTGTATTGTTTTGTTAAAATATGCTCCTGAAACTGTTGTTTTAATGGACGAAAACTTTGCATCTTTTAAGTAATGTCGATGTGTTTTCACTTTCAGAATCTTCTTCAGACAGAACAGTAACATTTCCAAAGTTAGTGCTTTTAATGTATTTTACTAATATTTAGACCGCAGTTCTCAACCTGTGGGTCGTGACCCCCCCACTTACAATTTGCCAGGGGTCAGCGGGAACATTTGTTTAAAAAAGTTGTCAGTGTACTTCATTATTCAATATTCGTGTAGTTATAATTACTACACTAACTATTACACTATGTGACTTGAATTAATCTTTACTTATTTCTTGTACTATGTGTCATTTTCAAAATTATTGCCAACAATAAATATGAATTGTTATGCTGATTAATGACTGTTTATGCCGTTATGCATGAGGTGTCTGGATTATCAAATGGTAAGAAGTGAAATACATGGTAGTAAAAACACAGTGAAGGCAGTAACCCAATCCATTTCATTGTTGGGGTCGCCACAACTTTGGAAATAATATCAGAGTATCACAGGACTAAAGAGGTCGAGGTTTATAGGACATTGAAATGGTTTGACAGACAGAAAGGTAGAGATGGAGATGAAAGGGAGGGATGGAGAGATATGGGGAAGGGAAAGGGAAGATAGGCAGGTCTTGTCTTGAGGGTAGTGACAATTATTCACTGGGTCACACTAACTGTCACTTGATGACACTCCAATCACAGTTTAGGTATCAAGGTATCACTGATCCAGCACTTGCAGAGAAGAAATTGGAAGAAATATCCAGAGTGGCTGATCAGCAGCTGAAAAAACATTAGGGAATAGATTTAATATTAAGTGGTCTCTGAGTTTGTTTGGGAAAACAATACTATACAATACATTACAATACAACTAGCATTTATAGTGCACCTTAATAAAACAGAGTCTCACTTAAAGGCGCATTACAGAAACAGTTCATAGTAAACAGAAAATAAATGGGTTTTGAGACTAACCATGAAGACTTCCATCTAGGAAGCTCTGCACACTGCCTGTTCCATTCAGCTGGCCCAACTATTTCAAACATTCTGTTGCTAAACTGCAGGTTCGATTTTTTCGTAACAAAGTTCCCTTTTGAAGCAGAATGCAGGCCTCTTCTTGATCCAATGGTAGCACACCATACTTCCATTGGCAGAAAATAAGTCTTTACACGGGTCAGTCATTGGTCGGAGACTTGAATGATAATTATAACACAATGTAATTATTTGTTGAGACCAAAGGATAAAAACCAGGGGGTGTATTATTCCTGTTATTGTTATTATTTCCTTCCACAATACATTCGACAAGGTTTTGCCTTTCCAGATACACTTTTTTCATGATCTTGGTTATATTTTCTTATACTAAATATATACATTAAGGCATGATCTCTACCGTGGGTAGAAACTGGTAATAACATTTTTGTTTAGGCATGTTATAAATGAATTTAATCATAATTTCCTTAATAATTTCATTTAGTCATAATAATTATAATGGCATTAATCTGTTTAATTAATAATGGTATATACTTTTCTAGACGTCTGGAAGAAATAAGTCAGTCGCCAGGATTATGTCCAAACATCAAACGTAGAGTTGTAGTTACTAATAGTAAGTACACATTTGTCGTAATTTTTATGTAATATAATCAAGCATTTATGTAGCGCCAGTCAAATCAGCCAGAGAACAGGAGTCATATGGCATCTCTGGAACTGGCATGGTGAGAGGGGTAGTAATTCCAGGCACAGGGACTGTGGAAGACAGTTCCAAGCTGAGGGACCAGTATAGGCAATGCTCCTGAACTGGGCCAAAGCAGAGTGCAGATGCAGAATAACCAGAAGGCAGCAAGTGGAAGATCGCAATTAGGCTCTTGCAGATGGAGAGGACACCATTTCGTGGACCCCTCCCCATGCGTAGGTACATCGGAGCTCTACCCTCACCATAGGTTATTTATTTTTGCTAAGCATCATATTTAACAGCTTTAATTTGTTAATTGTTATGAAGAAATAAAACGCTAACAACACTTGCATGTTTATAAGTTTGAATGCTACATAAATCTAATTAAGCAGGAATATAGTCTGTGATTGGGTTTACAGTTCTGATTTTAATATATTCCATATTGTGGACATCATAATTAGAGTTATATTGTACATAATGTCGGGACCACTTAATCGCCGAAATTCGAAACCCCTTCCTGCGTACGTAATATGTGAATGGCCCCTTATTCTGCCATAATTTGTTTCATTGGAATAGTGAGAAAATTTATTTTGTTTTGTTGTTGTAGAAGTTCAGAAAGCGCCTTCTTTCAGCAGTGCTTGAAATTTCATCTCCATATTGCACATACGTATTTCCTATATGTCTGTCTGTCTGTCTGTCTGTGTGTCTCTCTCTGTCTGCCTATCTCTCTTCCTTTCTCTGTCTGTCTCTTTTCCTCCCTATCTCTCTCTCTGTCTGTCTCTCTCTCTTGCAATCTGTGTGTCCTGTCACTCTTTGTCTGTTCGCTATGCCTCCTTAGTCTTCTTTTACCAAGTATTTCTCTGTCCTTTCTCCCACTCACTGACAGTAGTTTCATATTTGAAATTCTTGATATTCGATATCGCCCTTCTTCCAACATTTTTTGCTCAGAAGTGCACAGACACGCCTCGACGAAGCAACTGCAGTTGTAATGCAGAGCAATTGTACGTGAAGGACTTTCTCAAGGTCCCTACACAGTGACCGACGCCTCGGACGTGGGTCGAACCCAATCGCTCGGCGCACACTCGAGTGTTATGGGCCGACCGCTCTAACCGATCAGCCACCCTTCTCGTAATTAACGAGTGCTGAAAGATACTGTGGCATTGGATCAGTAAATAACTCGTGGTAACATTCAAAAGACAGTTGCAGAATTTCCTTGCAACACGATGAACGCTTTGTCGAGTTTGCATCTAAATAAAACATATATAAATAAATATAATTATATAATATATACCTGTAATTATACTAGTTAGTACTTTGCCATGCTTAAACGTCAGACTGCCTACAACTTTGCTTTGGTGCCGGAATTAATACATGTCGCAAACAATGGAAGACTGTTTCCTATTTGTGTCTTTCACTTCATGCATTTTTCCATACAGTCCTGTTTATTCATTTCTACCTTCCAGATTACCAGAATTGGGTAACTAATAGATTATTAGAACAGCCAGAAGTGTATCTTGAAAACTAGGTTACCGCTGGATGGAATTCCATTGGTTAGCTTTTCGAACATCATTTGTTAATGGCTGAATTTGTGTAGGCCGGCAAAGGCGAATATCTAGGTTCTATGGTCACTCAGAAATATACAATAATGACTGAAGGCAGGTCAACATTATTTCTAGGTTCTGACTAAAACACATTCTGCCAACTCTAATAGGAAAGTTCCCTGTTAACTGCATCAATTATATACATATATTATACATGTATATATTATACATATACAATTATACATGAATGAATGAATGTACAAACAGATGAGTGTTAGTTAAGGTAGGTTAGCCGTTTGTCTGTTCATCTTTGCTATGGATAGCACAGAACCAGTCTATCCTGCTAAATGAATATTGTCCATGGTTATTTAGCATTAAACCATTAATTATTTAGCTATTTTAACAAGACTTTTCTGCCAGTATTGATACTGCCTAATGGATTGGCCCCCATGGATTATGTGAAATACTTTCGCAAATTATGTGACAAATCGTATAAACCACAAGGCCTAGTCATCAACAATAATATTATTACGTCATCTGGTCTGTAAACTAATAGCCTAGACAAGCCAATCATAGTTGACACTGACCGAAATTTACAAACTTTATACAATAATTTGTGAAAAGTTTCCATTTAGGAATTTGTGCGATAACCGCAAATTTATGCGAAAATATGCGAATTCGCATAATCCACGGGCCCTACGAAAGGACTACCAAAATCATATCAATTTTCCTGCAATCTTAATTATGATCTAAATTTAGTTTACTCGAAAAAGTACAACGCTGAGAAATACTTAAATGTTACAATTTACTGAACGTAAATAAACAATGTGTGGTAAAACAAAAACTAATAATCCTAATATATTAGTTTTAAATATATAAATTTAGCAAAACTTCAGTAACAAGAAACAATTCAACACTCAGGAGTTCTGAAACATCAAACCAACCTAGTAGCCTGAAATTTTAATGTGGCTTTATGTAGCTGCAAACCAATCAGAAATTAATCAATCAAAGATAGAACTTAATCACATTTTTAAAATTACACAGATTTTACCCATATGAAATTTGGGTAACTTCTGCTACTTAACACTCATCCTTAATAAATTAGGTTTTGAGTCTCAATAAAAATTTTCAGCTGTGATCCAGGAAATGTGTTTCAACTTAGCTGTGAACTATGAAATAAAAAATATTTCCTGGTGTTTGTTAAATTTGTACTAACTACCTTACATCAGGGCACATACCTGAAGCAAATATAAATGTAAGAGAATGAACTACTTGTTCAGTTATAGTCTGGTAAGAACAATCTCGCCCCGTCAGTTTCCTCTGCATGGTTAATCAGTGGGCTTAGGATGGTCCAAGTTTGTAACTGAACTGAAGATGGTGTAATGGTGGGCAAACGACCCCAATGGTTATGAAGGAGGATTACTTCATCCGACCAAGTAGTGAGTAAGATTCAGAAGTGCAACAATTTCAGGTTACAGAGGGAGTAGACGACACCCACAACAACCCCGAGAGCTCTATAACAAGCTACACTAACAAGTCCCACAAAGGGTTACATTTGTACTAACTTAGTATGAGATAAAAAATGAGCAATCCCTTGATATATAGATATATACAAAACAGCGCTTTAGAAGTTAGGAGTTTTACAATTGCAATATAAAACCCATGAGTATGAAAAGCTAGTAACTGTGGTTCGAAGCTACAGCAGATAAGGGCAGGTCACCCGCCAGTCTTTCTTTAACCTTCCCGGAAGAGTGTACAGTCGCTGTACTCATTCTATTACAAGCGGAACAGAAATCTCAAAGCGTTCACTCCTCAGGCTGTGAGTAGACAGACCAGTGCTCTAACCACTAGACTAAGCACTGCATTCTTTCAACTAAAATAATTATACTGATAGTACTTAGAATATATCCACAACAAATGCCTATTAATATCTGCAGAACTAAAACTAATTTCAACAAGAAGTGCATTTGAAAATAGATGAGGCATCACTTAAAAAAGTAATTATAATCATAGGATGCTTCATGCAGTCAGTTGTCACGGCCAAGGTTTTCATTAGCCAAGATATGTACAGAATTGTCGACAACTTTTAAAGAATAGACCGCAAACAACAGAAACTCAACTAACGCTCGGTAGCATTGTAGCTCCAGAAAAGCAGAATGGCATTGGACGCCAACTACTGCAGCTAACACATTTTTTTAAACAAACAGTTCCAGATTTTACCAACCACAAGAACCAACTTTGGCATAACAGCAGTTAACCAGAGCCTAGACTTAGGTTGGAAAATGCTTTAAAAACTGCATGAAAATCTCTTCACAAATAAAAACAAATGCTAATAATTATATTTGCCACATCACCAGGATCATTAACTCCACTAAGCACTTTAAAATGTCTAAAGTACTAAGATAACTTGCTGTAGTCCTTACAGATAGATCCGTGCTCTGCCAACATGAGTTTCCACATCAAAATGTTGCAGAACACCTGCAATTTCAATTTAAGCAAACCAGTCTGGTGTCATTGTCAAGGCAGTCAGTATCAGTTCAACCGTCATAAGGTGATAAGACTGCCAAGAATGCTACAAAGAGAACTTGAAATGGGATACAATCCTGTTCAGTCACAAATAATCTTCAGACACATCTGTCGATCAATCAGTTCCAATATCATAGACGGCGTTCTGCCATCTTCGACGATACTCAGCCATAATTTATGACAATTGGCCGCTCAGACAGACAACGAAAAGTGCAGGACTGCACACGATGCATGCATGAGCTTCGGATCATTAGCGATGAGCGCCTCGATATCGATCCCAGGCGAGAGCCTGGGAACGATGTCCGTGAGACTGCACAGCCCCACCTCCGGACCGACGTCGAGAACACAGTACACCTCGTGCTTGGCCGTTAGAAGCTCGTCGAGAATGATCATGATGCGCTTGGGGATGTACAGCCCGTAATGCATAATGCTGCGATCGACCGGACCGAGGAACACCAGATGCGCGCCGGCCGCAGTCAGAGAGCTCTGGTACTGGACATGAAGCCGGCCGGTGACCGAATATTCATCCGCGAGACGCAGAACGGCGTCCTTTGGCCAGCTGTGCACGCGACTAACCGGAATGTCCCTAAGATAGCGCTGGAGCTTGTCGCATTCCCTCTGCCTAAGGCTGCCCCGGTTGGCGATCTCTCGACAGTCGTACGGGGCGAGAACGAGGTCTCGGCCCCAGACGTAGATCGGTTTCTCCCCGTGCATCTGGGATCTCGCGACGCCCATAGTGTCCGTGTTGTGGCAGAGCAAGACGAACCCGACATGCGTCGAGAGCGGCCGAATGAGGCAGAGCTTTCCGACGCACTGGCCGCAGCCCTGCTCCGCTCGGTCAAAGTTTTCGGAGATCTGCTGACGAATGTTCGTGTAGAGCTCCTCGCGAATCTCGTTGGACATGCTGTCGTTGTGCTGAACGGCCGAATCGAATTTTGATATATCCTTGTCTTGAACGTTGAACATGAGACGATGCAGCTCCTCTTCATTTCTGTAGCTGCAACAGAACATTCCATGCATTTGAACCTACACTTGCTCAATCAGCGTCCAAAACTATAGTCCACAGGCCAGCAGCTTGTTGAAGCAAACAGTTATTAGAAATTTTGTAATACTAGTAAAACTGTTGTTCAAACATTGACTCTTTGGAGGAAAGCAACCTGGAAAGAAATAACTTTGGAATCCCTGCAATAGTTGCAAAACTAATATCCAAACCAAACCTTTACACTATGGATGCTAAAAATCTAGATAATTAAACAATCTGATAGAGCTGTTATTCGGGCACTCTATTTTACTCTACAACATTAAAAAAATGTTACGTCAGGTGCTGGAAGTCCAAAACAGACTGCAGAGGCAAAAGATAAACGTCAGCGACATATTACAAAAGCTGGTAAACAATGTTCTCTCTAAGTCGTGGAACCAGCACACACAAGAATTTAGTGTATGCACACAGATTTTTCCCATGAAACTATGTAAATCGAGTATCCTAGTCACTGCAGCCGACCACGCGGCAGAAAGTTTAAATCCTTGGCTTATAAGTCCCCTTATTTATCCTTAGATAAGGAACTTTTCTTAGGTTATCAGATCTTATCACCATAGACATCTAGATACATTGACATCTAGATACATTGACATCTAGATATATTGACATCTAGATATATTGACATCTAGATACATTGACATCTAGATATATTGACATATAGATACATTGACATCTAGATATATTGACATCTAGATACATTGACATTTAGATATATTGACATCCAGATATATTATGATCTTGCACACAAAAGTGTGAACCATTTATAAAATGTTGAACACAAAAAATTTCTTGTGCACGCTATCTCCTAAGAATTAGAGGGAATGTTGCTCACGAGAGCGCTTTGCTGATCTCGTTGAGGAGATAGATGATGTGACCGGAACTAAGCGGTCGGCCGTTGTACTGCCAGAGGAAGATGGCATCCGGTGGAACGTTGAAGACCTTGCTGGCAGACTTCTGAAGGACAGCGGTCGTCTTCGCATCCGCCAGATCCCGCTTCTCCAGAAAGCAGACGACAAACACTGACGTTCAGAGAAGGAACAAGTGGAGAAACGAAACGAAAAGAAACAAAACCAACTCACAGAGGATGATGGGAAGAGCGCAACAACGAAAACATGCACGTATATTTCGTTATAGGGCACTATATGCTCCTTCGTTAATTCAAAACAATTATCATTATATGGCAACAAGATACGCAATCACAGGCGCTTTCAATACAATACAATTGTAGCGTATCTTTCGATTTATATAGCGCCTCTCACAGAATAACTCTACAGAGTCGCTCTCAGCACAGAAACCCTGAGGAAAATAAATGCCGTTAAAGAGTTAGAAGTCAATGGAGAGAAGCCAGTCATTGTAATTGGCCTCACAAAGTTCAAAAGTGTGCACAAGCCTCGATGGTGCAATTGCAGTCACATTTGCAGAGCACGAAAAACTTGCTCAAGGTCCCCACACAGTTACTTCTCAGACGGGAATCGAACCTACACACCCCTCGCGCCACAGGCCGACCGCTCTAATCAATTGTAAACAACAACTGTCGAACCCCTTGGATATGAAAGGTATGCAGCGCCTGGGTAAAGAGCAAACGGACATGAAGTAAGGTTATTCCATGTGGCCGGTACAATCACCACACATGCATCTTCACAGTGCAACAAATTTGTCCTAAGACACAGAATGAAGATTTGCACAGCCAAACTTACGATAGGATGAGACCTTCTTGTGTCAGAAGAGGCCAGAGAAATTTACCAACTAACACTGCCAGACCATGTCCAAAATCTTTAATTCAATACCCTGGAAAATACTATACTCACATCAATTTGGCTAAAGAAATGTGGGTTAGGGATTTCTGGCTAGCACATGCTGGATTCCATAAAGTCAAACAACTTAATAAGTCAAGAATTGAATAACTTGCTGCGATAAAACATCAAAATATTCATTACAATACCAAGCAAAACTACTAATTCATGGGTAGCAAAGAGCTGGCCTACAGGCCATTGCTGATCTGCTGATGCTATACTGTAGAGTCTAAAGACAACACAGTTAGGAATAAAATGTCTAATTGGTAATCTTTAAGGCTTTGAGTTTTCTGTGATGTTTGTAATTGATATTGCATATCAGATCACATTTTCAAAGCCTAATTCAACTGTTTGCATGACCCCTCTGAGACTCCTACCCCATTTTTCTCATGTGCCTTCTGCGCTCCCGACCACCACTTGCTGGAAAATATTGTTACTGCTCCACCATCACAAAAACGACTGACAACCCTGAACTAATTAAAATTTCTAACAAAAAAATTAACATCTGTGGCAGAGTAAAGCAGTAGAACCCCTTTTTGGCTTCACATAACATCAAGAGTACACCAACCTGTATCTTCCAGTCCATGAGACAGTTTGCTTCTGTTTACACTACCATCCAACTTTTTCTTCTTTCCGACCATCTCAGTGTCGTCCACGTTCGACCTCTTCCCAGCGTCTCCAGCCTGAGCAAATCCCCCACCCTGCAGCAAACCCCGGGCAGCGTCGGCGCTCCCGTCCTCCGGGTTGGCGCGGCTCTCCGTAGCCTCGGACATGTCGTACCCGGACGTGTCGGGGCACCTTTTGGACGCTACACCACAGGACACCCTATCCCCAAAGATGTCCGACATCGTCATGACTGACGTGGGGGAGGTGGCTTCGTGATTTTCCGATCTGACCTTCTCGTTTGGGGTGCCATTCTTGCTGCCGGAGGGAGTCTGCTGCTGTCTGGAGTCGTCGTCTTTTTTTGAGACGTCTGCCTTGTCGCCTCCACGACTCGAAGTCTTAGATCCGGAGTCCGATGACTCCCCGGACTCATCCTCATCGTCATCCGACTTGTCGTTTTCGGACTCGCTGCAGGACTCGTTGTTTTCCTCCTCGCTGTCCGTATCCTTTGTGGCCCAACTACCTGCATCAGCGTAAAATACATCACCGGTTACACACTGACATCACTTGGAAATTGCTGTGGAAATTTGACTAAGGAAAGAAAACACAGGTTTTGAATGTCTGGCTAGCACAGACACCCTATGCCAAAATCCATAAGTCAAAAAAACAAAAAAACAACTCAAGAATAGAAAAACCTGATGTGATAAAATGTCAAAAGATTTATTACAATATCAGTCCCAATTACAGTTCAAATTTGCATCATATGAACTGCCACTAACATCATTTTTTAGCTGCAACTTCAATCAACCAATTTTTCTAATTGTTTAATAACAAGGTTTTCCCATACATACGCTCATCGTTAAATGGTTACGGGATTGTTCAAAGTCCTTAAATTTTAAGCAAATACCTAGACACCGAACACAGCCTCTTCTATGCAGCTCACAAATGCATTTCCTATATAGCCTAAATGTTCTTAAAATTAATTACAGAGGAACAGTTCGCCAGTAAGTCTGCAGAGAGTGATCGTAAAGGAGGCTTCTGAAGCAGAAGTCAATGATCCTAGCAGTGACAGCATTCAGTCAACGGCAGAACCATCACTAAGGTCAGTCAGAGACAGAACCATCACTAAGGTCAGTCAAAGACAGAACCATCACTAAGGTCAGTCAAAGGCAGAACCATTACTAAAGTCAGTCAAAGACAGAACCATCACTAAGGTCAGTCAGAGACAGAACCATCACTAAGGTCAGTCAAAGGCAGAACCATCACTAAGGTCAGTCAAAGACAAAACCATCACTAAAGATAGGGCTGTACCAAATATTCGCTACAGAGCCGAATAGTAGCGGTTGGGCCAAATACAAATAGTGATCACATGACCTAGGCTTCTGCCCAAGAGGGGGTATATCTAGTGGACTGAAGTAACTTTATACTGCCTAGACCACTGTATTGCAGTATCAGCCATGTCATTTCTAAGTTCAGTGAAATTAGTTCCATTCCTAGTTAACACAGACTGGCTGAAGGATGTGAAAGTTACATGAATTTAACTGCTTACTTTTACTTTATGTATTAAATTTACTGATCTGAAAGTTTTGCTGTTGAAATTTGGCGGTAGACTGATTTTGCACACCATTCGTATTCGTATTCAGCCGAATAGTATGTCCAATTATTCGTATTCAGTCGAATAGTGAATATCACCTATTCGGTACAGCCCTAGTCAAAGATTCAGTATTATTATTACACAGACAATTTCTGCTACAAGGGCGCTTGAGTAACATTATAAACATTAATTGTAAGGTAAGTTCAGGCTGACAAAAATTATGGACCGAATGCTCCATCTAATTTCAAATTGATTAGCTATAAGATTCTGCTAATATAATTCTAGTAATCAATCAGCAAATTTCAGCTGATTAACCCTTTAGAGACCAGCGTTATCATGCCTTACACTTTAGTATACGCTGGTCGTTAAAGGGTTAACAATTTAGCAAATCCCACTGATCTCTGATCATAACCATAAGTGCACATTTAAACAGGGTCTGTTAACAACCTGACAAACAAATACCAAAGACCGTGACTGAATAGAATTAATTGGAATCACGTGAAATTAAAATAACATTTATAACACAAAAAGCTATACATGCAAACATGACACATGCACACACAGAAAATACGCAGTCACTTACAGTTGAGGCCCTTGAGAAACTCGCTTCGATGTTCATCTCCGCAGAAGACGCTGACAGAAACAAAAGCCAGGTTGCAATCATATACATTCAAGACTGGCGGTTAGTAAGTCTTACTTAGACTTGGTTCCTCCGGTTCCTTTTGGAACAATGGTCAATAAGAGTTCTCAATCTTGTACGATCTTCAGCAGTCTCTTCCGTGTCTTCCCAGTCGATTTCCATCTCCTTCAAGTCTTGTTATAAAGAATTTTTCCAAGTTTTCACCGGTCTTCCTTTGTTTTTCATTCCTCCCTCTGGTAACCATCCCATTGCTGTTTTTGTCGGTCTTTGTGATGGCATCCGCAAAATGTATCCGGCCAATCTTCTTCTCCTTCGTCAGCAAGTAAGGTGGTATATTCTTTAAGCATTAGTTTTGCAATTAAAAAGCTTATTCCGAGATATCCTCTAAATGAGTCTCCTTGCACTTATTCGACACGATCTAAGCCACATGAGACTACATCATTGGAGTCTCAATTACCTTTTTTCTCAGAGTTTGTGTAAGAAATTCTTAAAACCGTAACACCGGAGAGTGCGTCCATTGAAAGACACTGAGCCAATAGTTCCATCACTGACCACTCATTCGACATGCACGGACCTAGATGCTAGACCTCTAGTTCTGATTGGCATGCATACTCATTCGATGGGTGTTCCAGTTCGACCAGTTGCTCTGGTTAAGCACAAAACTGAAAGGTTGCGGTGTTGCGGCTTTAAGAGGTGTGTCCATATCTGTCTAGACACTCAAAACAGCACCTCTTAAGCACGATGTTAACTCGTCTTAATACAACATCGTCAGGAAACATATCACACATAAACCAGGCTGTAAACGGATCAAAATTAAAAAGTCAATAATACCTAGCGCCACACTGCATTTCTTGCAAGGCGCATCAACCAATGGCATGTTAAGTTACTAGCTTTGGCGAGGGGACACAACGCTACCCTATGTAAAACAGGATGCACGTAAGCCACAAACACAGATATGAACTCGTCAGCAAGCAAGCAACACTCCCACACAAACTCTGGAAATAGAACGTTAAGGAGTTTGCACCCGCATCATGCTACTTGCGCACTAGGTGTGCTCTGGCTCAACACTAGGCTTTTGCTGTTGTGGATCCCTCCATTTCGATTTAACTTTCTTCCTCAATAACGGTCCAACTAACAAACTCGTTTTTTTCCCCATCGGTCTTGCATTCCCCAAAATTGCTCCCCCCGAAGTTTCTGCGCTGAGAGCGTCCCTGAATAGTCATTCTGCTAGAGACACCAGATAAATAAATAAATTCTTTTAATTCAAAATAGACAAACCACAGCATGATAACGAGTGCGGCATGATGAACGTAAGATGACAAGTCATTATATGAGTGGAATCTAACAGTAGGCAGCCGCACAAGGCACCTATTTCATCATACACCAACGTAAACACACTGCTATTCTTCTCACCAATATGACACAGATTGACCCTCGCTCTTTTGCATTTCGATCCTCTTAGTGATGGCCTCCTTGTCTTTGTGAGCACAGTAGAAGTGGAAAGTCTTCTTGCACTTTTTCACCGCACATCCCGCGGTCGCACCACCTGCAATCTTCTTCAGCTTCTTGTCCTTGACGCAGAGCGCACATTTCTATGAAAACAGCCAGACGATGGCTAAACTATCAGTGGCCGCAATGTAATCCACAGCGTGGATTACATTAAATCACAAAACACTTCTAGGAAATCAGCCAGACTGTGGTAACACTAACAGTAACCACAAAATGTAATGTAATCCACAGTGAGGATTATATTACATTACAAACTACTGAATGCAGCACCGATATTCAGTTCATTGTCGAGTTCTTCTAACTGATGCTATTCAATCAAGGGATACAAAGATTACGAAATGTTTGCAAAGGAGTAAGTAAAGTATTTGCACCTAACAAGAAGGCATGCATTACACAGCACACAATTATTACATACATTTAAAAAAATAAACTAAAGTTGGTGCAGACAATAAGGTCACACAGACACGACTGAAAAGAAAGGTTCCTACAATGTAGTATTTATTAGCAGGCCGTGATATGCTTTCCAAAAGTAGCCAAATAATGAAGCTTAAGTTATTTAATCAACAAGAGATGCAAATATTATGGGAAAAGAATTATGCAAACTAAAAAACAATACATGAGATTGAACAATAAAATAAATAAAAGATAAAAAAATGATTCTAGATTTGAACTAATAATCAAAACAAAGATTGACGCCTGACTGCAGTCTGACTTTTTGTCCTCCTGATGGATGCCTCATGTATTAGAATCCGGCACTACAGAAGCTACTAATTAATAATTAAGAAGAGCATTCCCTCAAGCTACCCAAGGGTATGGAGTGCTACCGGCTTCATTTCCATAGCCACGGCATACAAGGGTGGGTGGCCAGTCCTCTGCCTTGCCATCTCATCTCCCAACTGACAGCGTACAGTTGATGTACTCATAATAGCCAAGTTGGCTGGGATACAGATAGACCAGAAATCTCAAACCAAATTTCTGCCTTGACAGGGACTTGAAACTCTTGATAGACAGTCCACTGATTGCACTCATGACAGTGCCAGCCCCAAGCCTGGGTAAAGGAGGAGGGCGACACAAATGATCAGCGTTATCACACAGTGTGCTTAAACTGGAACAAACTTCAGTTAGACAGTCTAGCAAGCGAGCAACTATACCATCGACGCACGAAATACGTTTTCGTCTATTTGATCAGATATAAAGCAGTAAGAGATCATCACCAGTCGCTTTCCTCGTTGAACCTCTTTGATGACTCTGTTGACTTTGAAGCCCCCGAATCGGCGCATCTTGTACTGGATCAGTAGAGCTGAATATTGCTGGAATTGAAATCAATGCAATAATGAGAAATCGAGGATTGCATTTAGTTTATTTGCGATATTTCATCATACAGTATGCATCGCAAAAACAGAAAATTAGCTCCATAATGTATTCAGTACGTCAGTCATTAGAAAATTTATATAGCATTCTTTCGAGGCATCTACTCAAAAGCGCTCACAACTCCAGCAGACAAACAGGCAGGTTTCAAATGGCCATAAACTGTACCACTACACAATTTATGGAACAGACGTAAATCCGGAGAAATACCCAATTTGTATATCATAAGAATTGATTTGGTTCCCCACGGTGGCACCCAAATGGGCTTACAGAGATGATGAGTTCTCTGTATGACAGCTGTTCCTATGGCCACCCAGAGGTGAGATGAGTGAGGTGGTTTCCTGTTCCCTTTGTCACAGGCAATTATGGGTGAACCTGTCCACGGTCGCTTGAGGTAGAATTGAACCTGCGACCTCCAGTTACAAGGCACAGAATATACTGCCACACCACCATGTCCCACTTCAGTACATTAACCATACCAAGCAAGTTACTCTGGTGACCACAAGAGCAGCAGTTTGACAAATTCTGCATTCTCACCATACATTTCTTGTGTGCTGAGCATTTCTGCAATTCATCGTGCCACAGTTTTCCGCACTCTGGCTCAACTTCCTTTCCACGCTTACAGAATCCGCACTTCAGATCTTTCTTGTCTTGATCCATCAGTGCATTCACGCTGCAAACAGTTCAAAATCAAGCTTATTAGAGTTACAGTACAAGGAGAGTAAAAACATAAATTTTCAAATGTGAAATGTGTACTTTTGTCAAATAAATTATATATCTGAACCAGGATTTTAAGTCAATTACCCATTATAAATTCCAAACTTCTCTTTGGCATATACTCACACTGCACCACAATTTAAAATCCGCCCTCGACAGAAATTGTATAGCATGGGATCACGCCAAACACAAATCTCTGACAAATAAGAACTCAATTATCAGTTGAACTTATGGCAATTCAGCGCTCAGCTATCCAAATTATGGACACAAGTAACCTACTTCATTTTAGCATCTTAAATTTATTCATTCATTTATCTTCGTTACAACTCCAAAACAAATAGGTATAACAATAAAACATCTATTTAAAAAGACAAACAACTACACAGCGAGGAGAATATAGATCAACATTTCAGTTCAATTGCGTTTTAAATGGAGATTTGTTGTGGAAATAAAACATCCTAATTGACAATTCCTCTTGTCAGGTTGCATCCTTGCTTTTACTGCTATACTCAATCTTTCATTGCCAATTGGTACCTTGCGATGGCATAGATTAATCGTGCTCATAATTAGGCATTCAAAAACGGTAAGTTACCTAACAGCTTTCGGTTCACAAATGTGATAATCCCGTTGGGAAAAGGCCTGGGAGTGTCTTGCACAGGAAAACCAGCCTTGGCGCGTTTTGTCACACCGCACTGGACAATTTGAGAATACCAATAAGTGATTGCCAACACGGACCAATAAACAACATTCGGCGCAATTCGTTTGAACGTATCAATGCAAACATTTGCTAAGTCGCAACAACTACTTGCAAATGCGAAGGCTTTTATTGGTAAATTGAAAAATACCTCGGTACTATAGCACAAAGACTTTAACATAAATAGTCGCGGTATTCAGGGATCATTCTTTCATCAATCAGCATCGACGTTCACTATAGTCTTAATGCGTTAACTTTAAAGTTTGATTAATTCCATCCTACAAAAAGTATAGTCGTGCTCAAACATTTTACATTATGTCAAATTAGGCTAAAACACTAAAATATGGCATACTCTTTTCGATCTCATCCTATCACTTGAGAATTCAAAACAACATATCACGCAACATTCGCCATTGTTCATAGTTACATCTAATAAATTATCAGCCAATAAATTTTTCTTGCTAATAATGCTACAATGATGATATGTGGCGAAATAGCGCAGATGTTTTGAATTTCTCTATGCTGAGGTCGCTCAACTCGCTTTTATGCAAGCCTGGGGTCGTTTCTACTTTGTATTCTAATATCTATGAAACTGGAACGAGTCAAATTTAAACTGAATAAATTTATATTTTATCATATGTTTAAAGGATGGGATGGACTTTACAAGTTTAAAGGAATCTGAACGCGGAAACATGGAGCACAAGGTGCACTTTGATGCCTTTTGCAAGAATTTGATATGCAATGTTTTCATCTGTAGACCGTTGGATAGCTCACGTGACCATATTGATTTGTTTGGGTTGTGTCAGCGGGAGGTGTGATACAATATTAAGACCTTTTAAAATACAGAATGATCTTATATGCAACTAAAATTTCACTGCTTGGCGACAATGAATGAATGTGATATTGAAAAGAAAAACACAGTCTGTGTCAGGATATCGGTGCAGATTTTTATATTCTCTATTCAATAATTACTGTAAACTGGACTTCAGTAATACAATAATTATAATTATTACTGTTGACGTTATTATAGCAGGTACTTTGGGCATGATAGATTGCGCTCTTTGAAGAGTGCAATTATTTTTGGCTTTAGCTGGCATACGTTAAAGTAAGTAAGTACTTTTGTCAGCCATACCCTAGCACTTGCAAACATTAATGCACATGAGCACTAAAAAAGCTCAGTCAATGACAGCAAAAGGAACAAGTGATTGTTTAGAAATCAAGCTTTAGTAAACAGTTTGAATGAACCTTAATTCACCAACTTTTTTATATCGTGGCTAAATAATGGAAATATTTATGTTGCAATGTATAGAAACTTGATGATTTTGAAAGATCATCAGAAGCTAAACAACAAGTACCTTTTTTGGCTGAAGTGATGAGCTTATGGTATCTGTCGGAGGTTGACAAGGAATTTTGCTTTGGATGTGGGATTGATGGTGCTCAAGGTTTAAACAGAGTTGAGCTAAGGGTTGGTGGTATGTGACTAATAATTAATGTGAGCTGTGTTTAGTGATGCGTGGGGCAAAAATTTTAAGAAGATTGGAGAGTGGTGAGTTGTAGCTGGACATGAGTTCATAAAAGGGAAGAGTGAGAGTTGAGAATAAGTTGGGAGTCGATGTATTTGATGAAGGCCTTGTGGTTAATGGATCCGGTGAGACAGAAGCACAATGAGAGAGGGGGTCGAGCAAAAGGCTCAATTTTGAGGTTGATTGATGTTGAGTCAAGAGTGCGTTAGCTTGGGAGATTGGATGGAGGTGGCAGAGGTGACGAAAGGGACGAGGGTGTGGTATTTGACGTGAGTCAGGCAGTTGATGATTGTGTTGGACGAGGTTAATCGATGACAGGAGGTTCAGGAAGTCAGATGCAAGAGTGTCAATAAGAGCGTCGACATGGATATTAAAATCACCAGTGAGTAAGAATTCGTTGGGAATACTGGCAGCAAGAGAGAGAAATAAAGAGGATTTTGAAGGGTAGACAGACAAGGTGGGAGGGTGTTTGTTGTTGAGAACTGTGGTTTTATCGGAAGCAAGTCAGAGTGTTGTGGAACGCATTCGAATGGTTTGAAAGTGGGGTGAGAAGAATTGAGGACGATTGGCAGTTCGTGGATCAAGAAGGCAGTGCCGCCAGAGATTTTTGCAGACTTCAGGGAGGTGGCTATGTGGAGGAAGTTCTACAGGGAGTAGCCAGATGGTTTGCAGTCAGCTAAATGGGCATTAGAAGACGAAATGGTTATCTAGGTATCTTGAAGGGCAGTTGGATTAGGTGAACAAGAACAGGAGGCAAGGCCAGTTAAGGCAGTGGAGTTTTAGTTATAAAAAAAATTCTTTTTAAGTGCCAGCAGAGTACATTTAAAAGTAAACAACAGATTGATTTTGCTACCTTGTAGATTTAAACTTCTACCTTGGATGATGTTTCATGGAAACACTACAGTGCAGGTTTTCTTGTTAGATACAGTACCAACCAGCATTAGTATTGTTGCTGCTAACTTGAAGGATTGTGGTCGCAACAAGGGCTAAATTGCCTTCCTCTACTTTTTATTGATATTTTACTTTAAGGAGTTGTTGGAGGCAATTGTTAATGAACTGCTCGATGAAGTGTCACTTGGATTGTGCTTTGAAATACATCGATCATGTAAACTTGGAACCTTCCTACTGGATGAAATGGATACAGAGTAAGAAAGTCAAATCGCTTTTATAAGAAACTTGTGGCTGTTATAACCAATTGCTAATTTAGTGTAACTGAAAAGATTGTGGTTTGTAAGCTATTGTATGTGTATACTTAATTGACAAATTTTTCATGTGGCATCTATTAATCCTTTGCAGGAGTTGCTTGAGATGATATTTATGCAGTTTTGAGTTAGTTCGTGATCGAATACAGCGGTTCAGTGTCTATAGTCCGAAGATTGCATGGTATCCGGTCGATATGTGATAAGATTGCGGTTTTAATGGTAGCTGGATTGAGGAGAATAATTCTGTTTGGCTAGAAGCTGGATTGCACCATTCTTTTCAATCATCCAGCTACCATTTAGGCATGATTCTTTTCATATCAATCAAGCTCCCACTATTCAACATTCTTTTCATCAATTAATCCAGCTTGTAGTTAAATTAATGTCAGAATATAGAATCTTCGGACTATCGAACCTTCGAGCTATCGAACTTTCTAATTATCGAGCCGACACCGAATACTGCAATGACGGTGAAGGTCTTCATACCAGTCTACAATAAATAGCATTAAAGTCCCTGCAGCCATGGGCACCTAGACAGCTAATGGCTAATGACTTAGCCAATGAGACTTACTGAATTGATGATTCTGCAACTTTTTACTTTAAATCTGAAATGTTGCTGTTCTTTTGTAGGTCTCAGAGGTTATATGGTAAGTCATTTCTAACTCTGCAACTCTGGTGATTTTGAGTTTCTTTCTCATAGACTAAAACAAGCAAAACACGTTTTTTTTAAATTTTAAGATTCAAAGGCTTTGAAGTGTGCTTGCTTTTCCCTGCTAATTCTAACCTATTCTAACAACTTCTAAGCTTGCCTGTCTTAATTTTAAAAGTGTCAAACTCTATGACGTGACTTTAGAGTGTAAAATTTCAGTTTATTTCATGAAATTGAGGAGTTGACTTGTGAAAGGAGAGGTGTAAACAATTGCCAAGCAGTTTCATTGCGATCAAGTTTCAGGAATGGTTATTAGTCTTGAACGGTTGTCCTATCAAGAAATAACAATTGTATACTTCCTGCCCACCTCTCTTATTCGAGCTGTGATCTAACTGAAATTTCCGCATCTACTTGCACTTATAAATAACTGATTTTTAGTACATGGCAATTAATTCACACTGACACAATTCAAGTTCTACAAATATTCTTCTGTCTCTCAAAACATGAGAAATCAGCATTAAACTTCAACTCGATCTAAAACACATTAACAACACAATCGACTGTACACATTTCCAAATCTACTACGCAGTCTGTCCTGTCATGTGTGCAGAGAGTATCCAGCCAACTAACTATGCACAGAGATCTCACTTGACAGGTAGGGGGACACCCCGTCAGAGGAGCAGTAAATGTGGGGAGACACACATATAGATTGTCCCCTCTCTGTAAAAAGTGGGGAGGGCTCGTCCCCTCGACCCCCCCCCCCCCGGATCGTCGCCTCTGACTATGCAATGCAAGACTGCCAAACACTTGTTCAACTCAGTACATTGACTCATTATGTGTGCATACCCTTTTGTATTCTCTACCCTTTCAATTCAGATTGTCCCAGATACTCTGAACATCCATGCCATCCGTCTGCAGTCGGCGGGAATTTGTTGGTTCCACGCCTGTGGGTGGACCCACCACTGGCGACTTTTTCAGCTTACTGTGTTTGCTATGTATTATTCATATGAAATGGAATTTTGCATCGTTTATACCTGTACAGATAGCGCCTTTGAGTAGGTATCTTGGAGGGGTGCTATATAGATGTTCAATCACATTACATATAGATGTTCAATCACATTACATATAGATGTTCAATCACATTACATATAGATGTTCAATCACATTACATATAGATGCTCAAGTGCCTTACATTACAAATTAAGTTCACATTTATTATACACACAGATGCACACACATACATATATATAAATGTATGTATGTTCACAGAGGATATCTTCACACTTCTTTCCTTTTGTTGTGGCAGAGATTGTGAACGACAAAGGTCTTGACGTTTTTGGCCAGGTGCCAACGTCAAGGAAGCAGTACGACTGCATCTGTCCGAACTGCCATCGCAACATGGCTGCGTCACGGTTCGCTCCACACCTCGAGAAGTGCATGGGAATGGGAGGCAGCATCCCACGCGTGGCCAGTCGCAGGCACGTGCACTGGGATCTCTAGATTCACTACTCTATGATGATGTATTATGATGACAACGACGATTGCGAGAATGATGATGAGGACAATGATGATGAGTAGGAGGCCAATGAGGATGATGATTAGGATAATGATGATGGTGATGACAGCAAACATAATTATAAGGACAATGAGGATGAGGATGATGAGGACAATGAGGAAGAGGACAAAGGGGAGGACAAGGAGAAGAAGGACGATGAGGATCACGATGATGACAACAAGGACAATGAGGATCATGATGATGACGATGATGAGGACAATTGAAAATCATGATGAGGACAATGAGGATGTCGAAGATGACAACGAGAATGGTGATGAGTCAGAGTGGACCCTGGGAGACAAGTGCAATGCCAACGGGAGCTTCTTCCGTAACGATCTTCCGACCAATGAGAAGACACGATTGTGTGTGGTGGTTGTGTGGGCAGTTGGGAAGCTGTATGACCTCTATGCATAACTACCATAATACTCATCCTTGTCAGCTGTCAATGGGAGAATCTGTTGGTTGGTTCCACATGTGTGTGTGGACCCACCACTGGTGACTATTCAGGTTACCAGCCTATGTAAAATGTTAGTTAGAAATGACATTTTGCATAATTTAGGCTGGTGCAGAGAGTGCCTCTGAGTAGATATCTCGAAGAATCGCTGTATACACGTTTAATTACACTACATCTGTTCGTGCATATCAACATTGAAATGATTTGACAGAAATTATTTTCGTTTTCCAGGATTGCAAGTTGCCGGAAGAAATCAAGCGACATTGAAAGCGACGATAACAGCCGCGATAACGATTGGACTTACCACATGGATAGGAAAGGTAATTGTTCATCTTTATCACTGATCGGATTATTCATTGTATCAGTATCTTGCTATGGAGTCTTTTCAAATGCTCAGTAAATCATTCGTGTTTGTGCAGTCATTTATTTTACTATGTGATTTGAATGGTGATAAACAGGCAAGAAGAACAGAAGGATTCGGGTTCAGTGCCAATTTGTCCCATAGAGGTGACTGCCTTCCACTCTCTAGCTGCTATGGTGAAATTGTTCTGCGTTGGTCTACCTGATTGCCAGTGTTATATTTGGCGAGTGCTCCGAGTTTGGTCGTGGTTTTTTAGTGAATGCGCCTGTAATGTAACGTAATGGAGCACTTATATAGCACCACTTGATGTTAGAGGGACTCATGGCTCAACACATATGCCTGATTTGCATATTTAGTGTAATGTAATTGAGCACTTATATAGCACCACTTGATATCAGAGGCACTCATGACTCAACACATATGCCTGATTTGCATATTATAATTAGCAGAGTATTCAGACGATGTGAATGATTTAGTTGTTCACATGTTAATAATTGACTGGAATCAGTTGAGACTTCTTGATATGCATAGTAATGTGGCTTCAGTTAACATTCAGTGTTTCTTTTTGTGTTTTAGTGAAGAAAATGAAGAAAGACCGGCGCATTATGGCTCCAAAGAAGTCTAAAGTTCTAATCAAGTCTAGTAGGCGCCTTATTTTAGCATTGTTTTATTACCTAGCCTTGATCTTGATCGTCAACTATTATAAAGAGAATATTGCTGTTACAGACTCCAAGCTTTAATGAGCCCAGAGAACTGATAGTTCAACAGTTAAGGATACTAATTTCATTGGGCAAATTATAAGTATAATTTTCTGTATTGAGCAAATTAGAGTTACAAGTATGGCTAATATAAAATTTTGTTACCTCCAACACTGAACAGGTTATCACTTCAACTAGGTTTGAGTTTTTTGAACAAACTTACAGTTAGGCATTGTAAATAAACAAAACATTTTTAATACTTGTCATTTCATGTATAGTGCTGACAAGGATTTATCTTTACGTCATTGCTGGTCAAAATTGAATCATTTTTCGTCTAAATATAGTTTGACCGATTTTCAGGATTTTATTCATCTTTATATCCTGTCATGAAGACGCCAATAATTTTTCCAGAATTTATCTCTCGTTACTCTCGTTGCAAGATAAAGTTTGAGTGGTTCCTGTAGTGTTCTTGATTGGAGAAGAAGATTATCAGACAATAAAGAACAAGTTTAGGGATGTCTTATGACAGCCTGGATCATTGACCTCTTACCATGTTATTGACTCACTGATTTTATCTTGTCTGTCCTTAGTCTTTGCCTTCAGGCTGAGTTTTTCGAGTTCTTCCTTTCACACCTCACGGCAGTTTCTTCTATCTTACCATTTGTCTTTAAAAATTATCAGTTTTAAATGTGTCTAGGTTTTCATTTAAGAACTATTCAGTTACAGGGAAAGGTTCTGGAAGTGCAAATCTGATGGTCAGTGATGCAATACCAATGATGAATACTTACGAAACGATGTCCTTTGGTGAGTTTATTCCTACAGGATGCGCTGTTTGTGTAATTCTTCAGTGTTGCTTGTAAACTAATACAAAACTGCTTAATGTTGAATCATTTTTCGTCTAAATATTGGTCGAGCTTCAGAATGAGCTTCATCTTTATATCGTATCAATGGTAGACATTTGATACACAACTTGAGCTGTAAATCAATTTTGTGTGGTGAGTAGTTTTTTGCATACCAACTTTAATTTGCTAAAGGTGTGCCTCTACCGAAACAGTTGTTGCTGTTAAAAAGTGAAATTGATGTGCTTGATTCTTCCTTATTATCTTAGCATCTTTTATGCAGCATAAAAATATAGTGGTGCTATATAAATTTGCTAAATGGTATCATCGTATTGATAATGAGTTGCTTCCTAAACAACAGTGTTTTAAACATTTTCATTGTTCTCGTTTTTTGTTGTTGCAACAGATGAGAAACGATTGCTACTGCACAGGGTGAGTTGTATTTTCTGTTTACTTGATGTTCACATATTTTGAATAAATTTAGAAGAGTTACATTACTTTGTTTTTACAAGGATCATTATCAAGTTGAATTCTGAAAATGTTTGGGAAACCAGACACTGTAGAGTGTAGAGTGATGAATCAAGTTCACGCATAGGATTCTAGTTAACTGTGTCCTCATTATCATATTATGTTTGCTCATTTCTTATTCTTAATTAAGAGACAGTTCTTATTCTTATGTGTTCCTTTTTGTATTTTTGTGATTTTGCTGCAGACTTGTGGTGTGATTTCTGAGCACACCAAGAGAATGTGCACCAGGTTGGTACTCATTTGTTTATTTTTAATTTTTACCGAGATTTGATACCGCCCTTCTTCCAACATTTTTGCTCAGAAGTAGTGCATACACATGCCTCAATGGTGCAATTGCAGTTGTACTGCAGAGCAATGGTGCGCCAAGGACTAGCTCAAAGTACCTACACAGTGACTCCCCGGACGAGGCTCGAACCCGCGCGCTCAGCACACACTGAACGTTACGGGCTGACCGCTCTAACTGATCGGCCACTGTGCCACACCGTTGCATAGTGGTCAACTCATACTCTTCTGTTTAATTAATCATTGCATTTAGAAATCTGCTTAATCTGTAAAATGCAACCTGTGCTTATTTTTTGTATTGTATTCAAGTATTTTTTGTATTGTATTTAAGTATTTTTTGTATTGTATTTAAGTATTTATAAAGTGCGTCTAGTAGGGTGAACCGTTCAGAAGTGCTGCAAGTGCGTAATTCCCCGCGAGAAGAGGCAAGTTTTGAGAACTTGTTTGAGGTCCATGTAATCGAATTCACATTTGCTTTAGTCTGTGCCTTAAATTCAGATTTGCTAACTTTGTGCATGTAATGAATGCTTTTAATGACCAATAAATTAGTCTGTACGATAGCTTGTTGCATTCTAGTTGGGTGTTAATTTTATATAAATATAAAGTAAATTGGACAATAACAGTATATTTAGCGACTCATTGAATTTAATGGTTCTTTAAGAGATATTAAACTTTCTGTCATCTTAGCATGCTGCAAGTGTTCGTTACAAAAATGACCCTTTGCTAAGCGATCTAAAAAATGTGGAATTTTGCATATTTTTTACAAAGGCCAACACAACAATTCTGAAAGAGTCAAAGCTTGAAAAGCTATCAACAGCATTTTGTATTTTACATTCTGCCTCCAATTCCCATTGCTTTGTGACCTTGCACACGTTAAAATGTTTTGTATAATGATAATAATAGCTATTAATGGATAGTAAGAATAATAATAGTGAGACCTTAGTTAAAATAGTTATAATGTGAGAAAGAATGATAATATATAATTATAGCAGTTTAATTTTAATTTATGTGTTTTGTTTGTTGTGATTGCTTAGGTCAATAAACTGTCCTCAACATACAGACGATCAGAGGAAAGTTGTTCGTGATCTGCTGCTCGTGGAGTCCGACATGTAAGACAAGTCTTTGCACATTTAGAGTTACACTCCATAGAACACAGCAATATGAGTTTACTGAATTCAAACCGGCATGATCACAGGAAATAGTAGTATAACGAGCCTTCCTTGATGAAATATTAGGAACTCTTGATAAAAAATTTTTTGCAAGAGTCGATTTTATAACTTATGGCTTTTGTAGGCATTTATAGTATTACATTAGTTAGAGAGAAGATCATTAGGATTTGACTTAAGAAATGATCAGTTGCTGTATAAAAATTAATTGTATCTGAGAATTTATATAGTGCCTCTCTCAATTCTGGTTTACATTTAGTTAGGTTGAATGACATACTTACTGTTTTTCTATTATTAATTGAAGTCCTGGACCAATTATAATTATGTCTTCTGTTTCGTTCAAGAAATCACGACACTGAAACAACAAGTTTAGATGAAGATTCGATGGGTCAGACAACGGGCGCTCAGTCGGTGACCAGCGACGTCACGCTGACACCGTCAACCACTGACATTGGCTCCCCTGTCAAGAGTATGTATGTCAAGTGGTTCATTGTAATGTAATCAAGCATTTATATAGCACCCCTAAAAGTGATCTACTCGAAGCACTCTGTGCTAGGTTATGTTATGTTGAATCAACTTGAATGTCATTAATAACAAATATTTTGCATCAGTTAGTAAAACAATGCACAGTAAGGAGACGACGATTTGAGATGATATTGGGTGAAGGGTCCTTGACCTGGTATCGGTGGACTGTAGGGTTTTCTGGGGGACTTGCTCATGGGGCAATCTGAATCCAGTACTTAACTATGTTTGTAACCATACAGTGGTTTGTCAGTTTGAAATTAAACAGAAATAATAATTATCATTAGTATTAGTATTATTACTGTATTGCTATGACAGGCAGCATTTTGGTGAGAAAGAAGAAAAAGTCAAAGTTCAGCAGGAAACATATGACCGCAGCATCGGTTACCTCGGCAACCCGCGATAGTTACTATGCCGACCCTGACTGAAAATCTTCAGATGTGAGTCCTTTGGGGCCTGTGGTGGCAACTATGAACTCGGAAGCAGCTGAATGAAGCTCATACAGGACTGTAAATGTAATATACTGTTTGTGACTCCTTCCCATAGCCTCAAGGTTGGAATATACAAGTGCCTGCCTCTAATTGTTGTCATATCTTGGATCAGGTGTAGAAGTATGTGTTCTGTCATTACAGATACTGGCTGGTAAAGCCATGTAGTAATATAGAATTGCTGTACATTACCATATGCGTACATTACCCATTGGGTGAGTGGACGACCCGGAATGGGCAGAAAGTGTCATTGAAGTTGACTTTGGAAAGTATTGGTAGCTTAGTTTCTCAATCAGTTTATTATTGGTATTGTTTTGTTTTGTTGCCATTTTTTTGGTTCTGACATTTTGTCAGTTTTTTATGAGTGAAAAAAATTGGTTACAGATGTACTCCCAATTTTTTGGTTTTTATTCTGGTTTTGCTTTTATCCTCTAAGTTCTATTGTTGACTCAGAGTTTTGTTTAGTCGCCCTATCAACTCTCTGTGGATTTCATTTGCATGAGTTGAGTTAAAACTACCTTGCTGCATTTTTTGGTAATGGAATTCTTTTTGTTCTGTTGCTGACTCTAATTGTTTTTTGTATATTTTTTGCATAGTTTTCCTCCAATTTGTTTTTCTAGTCATTTTTTGTGTAAGTAAATTAGTTTTTGGTTTTTTTGTTGCAAAAATTTTGATGTGTTATCAGTTGGATTTGAATTTATTTAAGTGAATATTATATTAATTATATCAACTGAGCACTTTTGTTATCATGGTACTCAGAAACCTTCTGACTTACTGCAGTCAAACACTGATTTCATATGGCATCCGTTATACTGCGACCTCGACACCACACTAAATTTCAACCTTTTACTGAAATCTTACCATGATCCATCCAATCCGCCACCTTTCCATTCCACCTGAAAGAACCTAGTGGAAGAGCTCCACTGTAATATTTCTCTTGTGGCAACCGGCTTTTGCCTTCACAAGGTATCTTTTGACAACCGCTTTGGCCCAACACAACACTCTGGTGCCCTGCACTTGGCTTCCAAGTAATCAACTAATCATGAATTTATATAGTGCCACTTGAAGAGAAGCTCATCAGAGGCACTCCCAACCTGAAAACACCAAATCGCTATAAAAAACAATGATTTTCATATGCTGGTGGAAATGGGGCACAGAAAGACCAAGGTCATTATGGAGATGTAAGTAGGGCTAGGAATATTCAAGATTACGACTTTGATGGTAGATATATGGCTCTAAAGATAATGTTACAATAAATGTATATTTCTTATACATGTGTGGAGTTTTGGGTACAACTTCACCACTTAGTTATATTCTGATTGTTTAATATATTGGATTATGGGAGTTGGTCTGCAAAAGATTTTAGGATGAACTTCATCTATCTCCATTTCTTTTTCATTGTTGCTTGACATTATCTTGTGATTTTCTCCTACTCGGAAATCTGTTGAACCTTTTACACTTGAATACTCGTGAATTTGCTTATCAAACGGTTTGTCACCTTGTTTGTTATCATGACCTCTTTCGAATTCAATTGATTCACATGTCTTTTTAGACAAATGCTAGTTCAGCTTCTTGAAGTTCTAGCTGTTAAAGCAGACATATTCGATGCAAGGTGCAAATTTGTCAGAGGGTTAAATGTCCCTTCTAGTTTGGTTACAGTAGCCATTTTCAACTTTGATGTTTATGCTAGTCAAAGTTTGTATGCTCACAAAATGTGTATTTCTTTAGTTCTTTAATGTTAAAATATATATGATGCACAAAATATGTGTCTGGTTAAACTGCATTATTTAACTGTTTTATTTAATCAAATGTAACCTAGTTTAGGCATTCTGGGTGAGTTTGAAAAATGTGTAACCAGAATATTGTGCAACCAATTGTATTTATATGAGGATGTTAATTATTGAGGCAGCACAGTACAATTCAGTTGAAAACAATGGTTGCCTTGGCAACTACGTATCTGATTTGTGCACCATTTGTTTCCTGTTCACGCATTGTTGTTTGCATAACTGTTGATGTTGACATGTTTTATCTCTTGTTGGCATATCATTAGTAGAACAAAATTCATCAAATCTTGTTGTTAGAACAAACCCGGGCGTTAGGTGTTTGACATCGGTTGTCAGGCATCGGTTGGCATGACACCCATTCAGAATGACCTACCAGATGGATGACAATTAGTATGGACTAATTACTTCCCAATCAGATTTTGAGCTCTCGATTTCTTCAGTACAAAACAATGCTCTAAAACCTTAACAGCCAGCATATTAACATAATTGAATCCCTATTGCAAACAGAGTCAATGAAGTCGGAATGACTAGTAGTCTGGTTCAAAGTCCAGGCCAAAAGATCGCTCTAGTACAGCGGTTCTCAATCTTTTGACATGGGGACCCACTTTGCAGTATCTAGATCCTAACGAGACCCACCATTCCAAAATCTGGGAACATGTATGTAGGCCCCTATTAGACAATTTACATGGCGCCTTATAAGAACCTCTTGAAGGCGCTAAACGTAGCTACCCAATAGATTTAGACAAATGCGATTTGAGTAATTTAGAAAAGTTGGCTGAAAGCTGTGCAATGTTGCGAAGCTGTAACGGAAGAGCGTTCCAGAATGATGGTCCAATGCATGAGAAGGCAAGTTTGTCCACATCGATGTACGGGAGCGCGGGACTATCAAGTCCCCACAGGCTGCAGCACGCAAGGATCGACGACCTGGCTGGCTGGAGACGGGAAGACAGAACTCTGGTGTATTCTGGAGCCGTGCCGACCACCGATGTCCGTCCCATGAGGATGATCTTGAATGTGAGCCTATCCTCAACCGGGAGCAAGTGCAGTGTGTCACGCATATAGCTTGAAATATGTGAGTTTTGGCAGCTTGCAACGACTCGAGTGGCGCAGTTGAGAACGGATTGAAAGATTGAAGCTGTCTTATCCGGAACTTTGGCAGACCCGCACGTACACCATTGCAGTAGTCCAGGCGAGTCAGCGCGAAGGAGTGGACAGTTAAGTTTTAGCGGCGTCAATTGACAGATTTTGCCGAATGACTCTAATCTGGCGCAATTGATAAGAGTTAGACCTGCACAGAGAACTGACATGTTCCTCCAAGGACAGGTCTTGATCCAGAAGAACTCCCAGGTCCCGGACGACGCGTTGAACCTTCCAATGAGGAAATGCTGCTTTCATCGCCTCCTTGTCAACCCTCGAACGCACTTGTCTCTTGCCCAGCCACATAAATTTATCCGGGTTCAGTCTTAGCCGATTGGAGGACATCCAGATCTGCACTTACTCCACAATTGCCAAGATTTTTGACACGCATTTCAGTGCCTCAGATGGGCGGCATGTCAAGTACAGTTGGGAGTCGTCGACGTATTGATGAACCCGGGCTCCAAGAGCACATATTATCAGTGGTTAAAGTGGTTTGGGTGAGCAGTGGGAACTCTAACAGTTCGAGTTGACTTGATAGGAGACAGGACCATCAATGTCTACAATCTACCCCTAACCATTGTCCTAGCTACACAATAATTGTAGGCCTATACGCTGTGACTCGTAATTATTTAATATTTAATTCTGCACATCATTTGTCATTTTTGAAGCTTCCCACGAGCTCAGATATACATAATCGAAGAAACAAGTATTGAGATAAGCGACAGAGAATGCTGAAGTTCAAATGTATTGGACAGACGGGAACGCGCCCCTCAATCGGTAGGTGGCGTAAGTACGTGTTTGAAATTAAAAATAATTATTGGTATTATTGTGGTGGCCTATTTATGAATGTTTAGCGTATTAATTTGTTAACTAAACGAAACTGCATCCCTTTCTGTGCGATGATTGATGTGAAACTAATCTTGATTAAATCTAAAATTGTACGCTCTTATTAGAGGTGTCGCGCACACGAATCGCTCGCTAGGTGGCATCGTACATGTGTTTATTGAATTTAAAATAATAATTATGATTGCTATTATTACTTTAGCTTATTTACCATTTAACACTGTTTTTAGTGAGTAAATAAAACTACTTTCCTCTAAGTCCAATAATTGATTGCCAAAAATGAGGCGCAGCTGACAGTTGATTAATGTAATTATACTCTTAGACACCTTTATTTAAAGACGTTTTGATACGATACTAAATAAATAGTGGAACGCGAGTATGATATAGTTGGGAGTGGACGGGTTGATAGCTACACATTCTGAGGATAGGCCCTATGGTCCAGTGAATGCACTTGCATTTGAGGAGGATTGTGTAGCGGTTCCCCGGCTCCCAACTTTTGCAAAGCTTCCGTTTTGCAGTTTTGATTTGGCCGCTATTGATTTTAAAAGTTTTTGCAACGTCGCGTTTTACTACATCAAGGTACCAACTAGTTTTTTATTACTGCTTTGTATTGACGCTAATAAAGGCCTTCGGTTAATGTCAGTTATAATCTTACTGCGAATAATATGAACGATAATGCGTTATTTTTATATTGCTTGCTATATTTGTTTATTTGAAATATTTATATAGCGCCTCACAAAGACTTCTACCCAGAAGCGCTTCAGAACCAACCCCAGCTGGCTTTTTCGCCAATCCTAGGAGAGTTCAGCAGATGGGCGGAGTCATAATGATCTTCACCATTATGATTTGTTGTATATAGGTTATGTTAAAAATAGATTTGTTCAGGACTTTATTAAGAAACCCTTACACAGGATTTCATTTAGGAACGTCCTACATATAAAATCATTCCTTGGTATAAAATTACTTATTCCGACATTATATTCAAAGCCGAATTTAGCTTACTTATAGTAGTTGGGGCTCAAACTTACGCATAATATTTTTGATCTTTTTTAATGGCGCTAAATTCACATATTTAGTGCATCCATAAAATCAATTGAACATTGCGTTAGTTTAAACATGGCAATACAAAACAGTAAAATAGATAGCAGAAAATAATGATCAGTTTAAAAAAACTATTACAATAATTGTTATACGCCTAACATATGTTTTTAAGGCCATTACTGAATTATTGTGCATTATGTAAAGGTAAGTTGGCAGCTCGCTGTTAACCAATCTTGCTTATGCAAGATATTAAGGTGGGTGCTTTTTAAACTGTGCTGTCACCTAGCGAATGCGTGTGTAGCAGTTCCTTTTCGTTTGCATTCGCTAGGTGGCCGCGTTATTTATCGTCCACGAAGTTGAAAATAATTCGCCTTGTGCGTTTTCGGACAAATACCTTTTATTCTATCGCCTTGTATGTTTTTAGGTTTTTGTTTTTCTGTCGGTTTTTTATGTGTATGTATCGAACCACTGTAATCAGATAATTTTAAGTATTTGACACCGATGCTGCCATGTCTTCAACCATTATTGCCAATCAACCTCCATCATCTGCCTCAGGATCTTTCACTCCTCTTGCTTTCCATTCCAATTCGTCTGTTCAAGAATTCTTCCCCAAGTTGCCCCAACTGATCTGATCCCCACCTTTCAATTGTTGGCATATAATTATGACGCCCAGTCACTAACAGTCACTATTAACCGGTGCCAACCCAACTCGGACCTACTAGTTGATCATCACCTTCTACTTCTGTTTTAAGCAATACAATGCCTAGCGAATTGAAGGCATAAGCATCATATATGATGTCTATGAATGACGGACTAGTCATTGCAACCTTATGGGGTAGCAAGAATCTATCACGCTTCCTGCTGCACTCGAGCCGGTGTCTTACTCTATTCTATTTACGGATTTATACAGCGCATCTCGCAGTACAACAACCTAATAAGAGGCGCTTCCAGTGCGAAGAACCACTAGAGAAAAGGAAAGTCTTAACAGGACGAGCAGAAACTGTTCTACTACTAGATAAGATTGCAGCACGATCCCAGCAGGAAGGATGTTCCATAGCGAAGGGCCAACAGAGGCATATACTGCAGGCACGATGCTCAAGCTGTGGAAATTCTAGACCGATCCAATACTCTACGATCGGAAACGACAGCCGAACATGTGTGCAAGGGCAAAATTAACTCAGTCTCTGGAGACCTGTGCATTGCACATCCATGTTCCATGGTACTAGTGGAGGTGGCACAAATAGTCTTAGCAAAAGTCATCTTAAAAAGCCATTGGAGAAACATAAAGAAGAACCGATTTTGGGAGCACACGGGAGGCAGTGAGCACTAAAACTGGGGAGGGCATTGCCCCCAGTTTTGAAACTGGGGGGGCCGGTGCCCCTCTGCTCTCCGCTTGTTACACCTCTGGTACTAGTATTACAATAATACTGGTCTATTTTCAGAAATTGCACGGTGACCTTATAAGGCCATTCAAACGGACGAGCGGTGGTGATGGATATCACCCGGTCAGAATCTCATTGAAAAATGAGCTGGATCGTGACCATATACGGTCGTAACGTTTACATTTTGCATAGCATTGCTAAGCCGCTAACAAAAAGCGCAACACTATTTAAGGCTCTATTAAAATACGTAATCTATGAATTTGCATCGTAGGGCAGGAAACCAACGTTGTTTACCTCGCATTTGGTTGTTTATGAAATTTTCATTCATACAAATCTTTAGATTAATTCCACTCATTTTTGTAAAGGTCAAATAACATGAGAATCACCGCTCTCAGGAAGGTAGATGTTGACCGGTTTTCGGACCAGAGCTACCAAGAGGATCAGGCGACTGACTAGATGGCTATTGGACCTTCAGAGGCAGGTGAGTAGCGGAAGAAGATGCTCAATGAACTTCTGCAGCAAGAACGTTAGTAGAGGGTCGAGCTCACATTACTTTGCAGCGGTAGACATGATGATGATCTGCAGTGCAGTAGAAGTTACCTTACTTAAGGTCGCTAGAGTGCAGTCAGTAGCGACGAATTCAGGTGGAGGCAAGCCCGAGGTGTCAGCTCTAACAGATTGAATTTTGGTGGTACAGTGTTTTGCAAAGGCATCAGACCTGAGATTAATGTTCTTCTTCAGTTTCTGCCATTATCTAATATGTCTTCCAATTTCTCAATGGCAGTCCGTTCAAATATCGGGATACTGCCATCGACCAAATTTATGCGAATAACTTCACATACAACTCACCATGAACTGTTTAGATTGCCTTATCAAGATGTTGAACAGATGATAGTAAACACATATCCATTACAACAAGTGGTGAACTGAAGGAAGATGAGTTACCAGCGACATCATGCTGGTGGTCTCATGCCCGAGCCAAGTACCCAGGGACCAGAAAGTCACTGCTTATCGGTGATGATATTCTGCAGAGTATTTGAGTAGCGCAACTAAGGTCACTGATGATTACCGATTGACTGTTCCTAAATGAGTGTTGCAATGACATTGTTAAGGCAGTTTTTTAGATCTATTTTCTTAAAAGTCCAGTTCTTATAAACATTTGACACTTCTGTGTTGAATCTGTTGATATTGCATCTGAACGATTTCACTGATTAATCATAATTGTAATCTCCAAATTTCTAAAGCGCCTCTTGAAAGCTAAGTGCAGGGCACCAGCTTATTCACGAGTGCTGCGTCAAATTGAAAGGTTTGTACAAAGGATAGTCTGTGCACTCTGTGGGAGGTCAGAGTTCGGTTTCCAGGAGGTCAGCAGAGTAGCTGTTAAGGAGTGTGTCGCTTTGGTCGAGGATTGACAGGTGGAATGTCAAGTAAATTTATATAATAAATTATGTCATGTGCTGGTTGGGCCGACTAATAATAATTACATTTGAGACTTATATCATACCAAACATAGCTGGTCATTGCGCGATCATTGTGTAGCCTATATGTGCGTGGTCGTTGGGTCGCAAATGTAACTTTTGTTGCAACGAAATACATCGTTTTTTGTTGAAAGTGACAATAGTTTGTCCGATTTAGAGGGTGTTGATGAGAGAAAAGTAAATTTAATATAATCACGTTACTGTTTCAGAAAAATAATTTTTACAGATAAGTAAAGATTGCCGAAATTCGTTCACCGCTTGCGTGGTCAAGAGATGGGTCGCATTTTGGCCTATTTTACATCATTTATTGTCTGAAAATCATAATAAAGTTTTGCAATAATGTTTATTTTTTTAAACTAATTATGATTAATGTTATGTTTCTCAGAGCAGTGATGGGCTAATGCATTTATACACTTGCAAATATCAGTCTACCTATAGGTCTAATCAACATAGGCCTACCTAAAAAATAATGACACATGTGTGGAAAGAATAAAAAATTTATTGCACACTAAAGGGGTTAAGTGTAGCCATGTAATGTAATCAAGCACTTATATAGCGCCCCTTCAAGATATCTAGTCATGACCTGTCATTGCTGAGTTCTGCTGTTCAAATAAATAAACTGTTTATTTTATTTTCTTCAGGACAGAGCGTTGTCCTTTGTCCATGATGACGGTTCTAATGTCGTTCAAGACCAACGAGATTGAGGCCGGCCTCTAAGGCCTTAACCAGACGAGACAGTAGACGCTGATATCTACCGAGGATTCGAGAGCCCATCATACGGCAGCAGCGAACAGCTTCTCGTTTGGCATAATAAGGTAATTATTACCATTACTTGTATTATTAATACGTAGTAATGTTATGTAATCGAACATTTATGTAGCACCTCATCAAGGTATCTACTCAGTGACACTTTAAATATCACTACTACTATTATTATTATTATTATTTTCATTATTATTATTATTATTTCTCTTGTTATCGTTGTTTTTCTTTTATCTTTTTATTGTTATTATATAATTAATTTCATTGTTATGTATTTATGGTATTCGGACATTACCCCGGACATTTCCCCCAGATAATTCCCCCAAGGACATTTCCCACAGATAATTCCCCCAAGGACATTTCCCCCAGATAATTCCCCCAAGGACATTTCCCCCAAATAATTCCCCCAAGGACATTTCCCCCAGATAATTCCCCAAGGACATTTCCCCCAGATAATTCCCCCAAGGACATTTTCCCCAGATAATTCCCCCAAGGACATTTCCCCCAGATAATTCCCCCAAGGACATTTCCCCCAGATAATTCCCCCAAGGACATTTCCCCCGGACATTTACCGCCACCCCATATGGTTACTTGCTCAGCTTAAATATTAATGAGAGTGCACATTATTTTGACTATTGTAATTTATTATTGATTATTTTGATACGATGTGTAATCGTAGTTTTGTCTATAACGTATATGCATGCCGCCATTATCATGTACATAGCATGAGCTCTCACACTGGTTGAAACAGAAGCTATATTAATTAAGATAATTCTTTCTTAAATGGAAGTTGAATTGATGTAAAGACATACTTAAATGGAAGCTGGATTGATAAAATTATCAGCATAATTAGTATGTAGTCTATAATTAAAATTATGCTTAAACCGAAGCTGGGTCGTTGAAAATAATCATGCTTATGTAGAAACTAGATTGATGAAAAGAATCATGCAGCATGCCTAAATGGAAGTTGGATCGATAAACAGATTTCTGCTTAAATAGAACCTGGATTGATGAGAGGATACCGCTTTAATAGAAACGACATCAATAAAAATTATGGTGCTCAAGTCGAAGCTGGATTAATGAAATGATATAATGTGGTTTCCAATAAACTGGATGAAAAGATTTCTGCAATATTAGAAATTGGATTGATGAAACAAGATCGCTTTAATTATTGTGCTTGAGCAGAAACTGGATTGATGAATACAATTATACTCATATGAGAGCTCGATCGAAGAACATATTTCTCCTTATGTAGAAGCTGGATCGATGAGAGAATGCAAATTAAATGTAAGCAGGTTCAATTAAAATCATCGTATTTCAGTAGAAACTGCATTGATCCAAAGATTAGTGCTGAAATGGCCTAAATGGATTGACGAAAGTAATCATGCTTAAATGGAAGCTGTATTGATGATGCAACAATACCTAAATGGAAGATGGATTGATGAAAGGAAATATACCTAAATTTAATCAGGATTGATGACAAAATATTATTCAAGGATCGATTCAATTTGAATTTGATTTAAGGATTGAATGAGTTTGAATAAATTAGTAAGTTACTTGAGTATGATTTTAGGATTGACTGAGTTCGAGAGTAGTTAAGTAAGTACTTTGAGTATGGATTAAAGATTGACTAAATTTGAGAGTAGTTAGTAAGTAAGTAATTTGAGTTTGATTTTAAGTTAGATACATTTTGAGAGTGGTGAGTAAGTAAGTTAGCTGAATGTGATTTAAAGATTGAATGAGGTTGAGTAAGTTAGTAAGCAAGTAATTTGAGTGTTATTTAGAGGTTTATTCTATTTGGTGTATGATTTAAAGTTTGATTCAGCTTGATAGTAGTTAGTAAGTAAGTAGTTTGATTGTGATTGAAATATTGATTCAGTCTAAAATTATTAAGTTAGTAAGTAAGTAATTTGAGTTTGATTCATTTTGAGAGTGGTTAGTAAGTAAGTTAGCTGAATGTGATTTAAAGATTGATTGAGGTTGAGTAAGTTAGTAAGCAAGTAATTTGAGTGTTATTTAGAGGTTTATTCTATTTGGTGTATGATTTAAAGTTTGATTCAGCTTGATAGTAGTTAGTAAGTAAGTAGTTTGATTGTGATTGAAATATTGATTCAGTCTAAAATTATTAAGTTAGTAAGTAAGTAATTTGAGTTTGATTTTAAGTTTGATTCATTTTGAGAATGGTTAGTAAGTAAGTTAGTTGAATGTGATTTAAAGATTGATTGAGGTTGAGTAAGTTAGTAAGCAAGTAATTTGAGTGTTATTTAGAGGTTTATTCTATTTGGTGTATGATTTAAAGTTTGATTCAGCTTGATAGTAATTAGTAAGTAAGTAGTTTGATTGTGATTGAAATATTGATTCAGTCTAAAATTATTAAGTTAGTAAGTAAGTAATTTGAGTATGAGTTAAAGATTGATTCAGTTTGAATAAGCTAGTAAGTAAGTTAGTTATCTGAGTGTAATTCAATTATTAATTCAGTATGATTAAGTTGGTATGTAAGTAAGTAATTGAAGTTATATGATTTAAAGATTGATTCAGTTTGAATAAGCTAGCTAGTAAGTTAGTTATTTGAGTGTAATTTAATTACTAATTCAGTTTGATTAATATACTAAGTAAGTAAGTAATTTCAGTGTAGTTTAAAGATCGATTCAGTTTGAGTGAATTGGTTAGTAAGTAATTTCAGTGTGATTTTAAGATTAGTTCAGTTTGTTTAAATTAGTAAGTAAGTCATTTGAGCATGATTTCAAGATTGAGTCAGTTTGAGAGTAGGTAGTAAGTAGGTGATATGAGTGTGATTTTAAGTTTGATTCATTTTGAGTAAGTAAGTAAGTAAGTTATTTGAGTTATATGATTTAAAGATTGATTCACTGTAAGTTAGTAAGTTAGTCATTTCAGTATGAGCTAGTAAGTAAGTAGGTTGTTTGAGTGTGATTTTAAGATTGATTCGATTTGAGTGAGTTAGTAAGTAAGTAATTTGAGTTATATGATTTAAGATTGATTCAGATAGTAAGTAGGTTGAGTGTGATTTAAAGATTAATTCAGTGTGAGTAAGTTAGTCAGTAAGTTATTTAAGTGTCATTTCAAGATTGATACAGTTTGAGTCAGTTTGTAAGTCAGTAATTTGAGTGTAATTTAAAGATTGACATAATTTTAGATAGTTAGTAAGTAAGTAATTTGAGAGATATGATTTAAAGATTGATCCGGTTTAATTAAGTTAGTAAGTAAGCAGAACGTAATTTGAAATTTCTTGGATTTCATACAGTATTCTTGAAAAATTGAGAAATTTTAAACTGTCTGATAATCGCTTTAAAATGGTTTATTATGATAAAGAGAAGCTATATGAACCCAATTGAGGTCAAAAATCATCATATTTACATAATTTTACTTTTATTTTTACGGCTTAAAATGTCAATATCTCTGTTATTTCTTCATCAAGTGAAGATATTTCTGCAGTCCGCTGTTGCCCATAGGCCCATAAACAAGCTGTGAAAAAATTATTCAGTTTGGAGAAGGTCAATATTTTTGTCCAAAAAAATCGATGATGGTTAGTCCATCGGTTTTTTTTGACGAAAAAATCGATCCTCTCCAAATCGAATAATATGTTTCTAGGTTGTATAAGCATCACAGATCTGCTCACATAAATTCATTTGATGAAAGAATAACCGAGATATAGACATTACGGGTTTCCATGAGAAATTGAAAAATTCTACAGTGTTTGGGAATTGCTTCAAAATAGTTTATTATGATAAAGAGAGGTTATATGAACACAATCTTGGTCAAATATCATAATATTTTAATCGAATTACTACAGAATTACCTAATTTTAAGATTTTTTTGAAGGACTATATATATATCTCTGTTATTCTTTTATCGAAAGTCGACCTTCTCCAAACTGAATAATATTCTTCTAGCTTGTGTATGGGCCTATGGGCATCACAGATCTGCTCAGATATCTTCATTTGATGAAAGAATAACAGAGATATAGACATTTGGGTTTTCTTGAGAACTAGATAAATTTTAAAGTGTGCTAGAATTGCTTTAAAATGTTATATTATGACAAAAGCCAATGAAGCCATACTAATATTGGGCAATTAATGTCATTTCTTTTGACAGACTGCTACGAAATCCTACAACTTGGAAACCGACCAGAGAAACCCAAACACAGAAGAAGACAGGTAGTTTAAAAAGCCAAATTCATTTATTATTTGGAAGTATTCTTTGAATATAATCTCAAGAAACATCTCTTTAGAGAAAAGTAATTGTTCTTGTTAGCATAAATCAGTCCATGTTCATAGTTTCATGTAGAGCATTTTCTTCATAAATCGGTTCATGATGTTATGAAGATTTCTCTCACGAACTTTCACTGCTGTCGGAGGAGCTGGCTATGATGCAGCTTCTTTAGACACTGAAAGCAAAGTAAAACATTAATTTAAACCATGTTTTTATTACATTAACATTAAAATCCTCAACAGGGTAGAAATACAGTTGGAGTTTATGCTCCATCTGTGCCCCTAGCCAGCTCGGCTATAATGAGCAAACTAGCCAGCTCGGCTATAATGAGCAAACTAGCCAGCTCGGCTATAATGAGCAAACTAGCCTGCTCGGCTATAATGAGCAAACTAGCCTGCTCGGCTATAATGAGCAAACTAGCCTGCTCGGCAATAATGAGCAACCTAGCCAGCTCGGCTATAATGAGCAAACTAGCCTGCTCGGCTATAATGAGCAACCTAGCCTGCTCGGCTATAATGAGCAAACTAGCCTGCTCGGCTATAATGAGCAAATTAGCCAGCTCGGCTATAATGAGCAACCTAGCCAGCTCGGCTATAATGAGCAACCTAGCCAGCTCGGCTATAATGAGCAAACTTAGGGTGACCAGATAGAGCTTCCATCTGTGCCCCTAGTAGGGGCACAGATGGAGCATAAGCTCTATCTTGCCACCCACAGTTTGCTCATTATAACCGAGCTGGCTAGGGGCCCCCTAGCCAGCTCGGCTATAATGAGCAAACTGGGGGTGGCAAGATAGAGTTTTAATATAGTTTATTATGATAAAGAGATGCTATATTGTGCCTCTGAGAGGGTTTCAAGGGGAGCTATATAAATTTTCGAAATGAATGAATGAATATATGATGATATTTGACCTAAAGTGTTTTCATATATAATATTACCTGCTATCAAACTGAATCACTTCCTAAATCACAATCAACAGTTTACTCATTATAGCCAGCTTGGCTAGGATGAGCAAACTGTTGATTGTGATTTAGGAAGTGATTCAGTTTGATAGCAGGCATTATTCTTTTTTTTGTAGCCGTTTGCAGTGACCGGTCCTGGAAGCATCGTCCGAGTCTTGATCGACCGTAGAAGAGCCTGGAACCAGCGTTCTCTACAGGCACCACATTCCAATTCTGTGAAAAGGACTTTCATCTGAAATCAAAGACAAACTCTTATTAGACACTCGATACTGGCAAAATACGCTTATTTGACACTTTCATCTGATGTTGAACACTGAGAATTGTAGATGTAGTGGACTTATGTTACGTTTTATGGATTGATGTTCACTGCCACAGTGTGTAATGATGTTACATGATTTATGTTGCATTATGTGAATATATGCAAGATGCAGATCAGTATCAAATGTCTTGGTTCTTCTCAACCCACAATTATACAATGAACTTGACATACATGCACAGTAAAGCAACCCTCTTGCTTTAAGGACTACCTTAGCATGCATGTATGTATGCATTTGATTATTTATTTAGCGCCTTGTAAGAAGCTCACCAAGGCACTAAGCGAATTCACCCGCTTACTAAGTCAAGTCACCCATGGCCAAGCTTCTTGTTCTGCTCCAGTCCCAGGTCAAAATCTGGGAGGTCAAACAAAGAGCCTCGTCGAGGCTAAGACTGCTGTGTGAATAATCCACCCCTGCATCAGATATATATCCTAAATAGACGGTCACGGCTTTATCGAAAACTAAAGAAATTTTGAAGTTTTTAGGAATCACTTTAAAATAGTTTATTATGATAAAGAGAAGCTATATGAACCCAATTGAGGTAAAAAAATCATCATATTTTCGTAATTTTACTCTCTTTTTTTATGGTTTAAAATGTCAATATCTCTGTTATTTCTTCATCAAGTGAAGATATTTCTGCAGTCCGCTGTTGCCCAGTTAGTTAGTCCATCGGTTTTTCGCGCAAAAAAATCGACCCGAATAATTTTTTCACAGCATGTTTATGGGTCTACAAGCATCACAGATCTGCAAAGATATCTTCAATCGATGAAAAAATAACAGAGATAGTACAGTTTTCGTGAGAAATCAAGAAATTTTGAAGTTTTTGGGAATCACTTTAAAATAGTCTATTATGATAAACAGAACCTATATTAACCCAATTAAAGCAAAAAATCATTATAAATCCAATGTAAAACAAATATTTGGAAGGCCTAATGTGTCATTTCTTCATAAAATGAAGATATTTCTGCAGTCCGTTGATGCCCATAGGCCCATAGACTAGCTGTGAAAAAATTATTAGCTTTGGATGACGTCGATTTTTTTCATAAAAAATTCAAATCTTGCAGTTTTTTATACTAACGTACTCAATCTCAATCAATTTAAAAATCACAGTAAAGCCACCTACTAACTATTCTCAAACTGTGTCAATTTTCAAATCACACTCAAATTACTTTACTCACTTAATCAAACTGAGATATAGACATTGCGCTTTTCTCAAAAAACGCTAACCAATTATTGCAAAATTTCAGTAATTTAGTCTTAATTTTAGAACTCGACCCAAGCCAGTGTTTGGCACGAGACAAACCTCGAGACCGAGACCAAGACCGAGAGGTCCAAGACCAAGACCGGGTAGTCCGAGACCAAGACTGAGGGTCCGAGACCAAGACCAAGGCTCTTTTTTATTAACAATATTTTTATTAACAATTCAATTTAGTATGAAGCTAAAACAGAATACAGCGCTTAAAACATTAATTTTATTGCTGAAGAATACTATTCTTAATATTGGTCCAGAAACAGTTTTACCGTGCAGTCTGAACATTAGCGGGTTCAGCCCATGACTTCGGCCTGAGAATATCACACTATAAATTACTTACAGTATACGATAGGTAAATACTTTAAGACATCTGAACAAGCAGATTAACGTTCTGTTTGAATGATGTAGTCCTACATGTATTCGGAATTGCAGGTTAATTGCGACTATACGTGGCCGGCCACATAATTATTAGATTGTTCCAAATCCTTGAAATTTCTTAAAGCAAATTTTTAAATGGCCAGTTCCGTTGAAAATGCATTTTTTTGGCCCATAGTAACATGTATATATAGATTGTCAGCACGTCAGAAAACGATAACAATCGCGTTGGGCCGAAACACCGGTGTTTCTAATAATCGAAAATAACCGACAAATATCAAAGAAATTGCTCTGATACGGGCAAATGACCAAAAACGCTAACCTAAGACGGAGACCAAGATCTTACCAAGTGTGCTGAATTCGATTGGAAAAATCATACTATGGCAAAGAGAAGCTATAGTCTGCGGTAAAAAATCATCAATGTTTAATCGAATTACCGCAAAATTACATCATTTTAATCTTTATTGTGAAAGCTTAAAATGTCAATATCACTATTATTGTACTTTCATCGAACGAAGATATCTATACAGAATCGTGATGCTTATAGGCCCATACACCAGCTGAGCCAAAAGTCACGCTGCCTACTCTGAATATCGCTATATAAATTATTCAGCATAAATTTTGTTATAGCGCTATCACTTTTCAGCGGATGAATGTATCTATGCAAACAGGTGGTACTCACAGTTCCCGGATGATGGTAGGTTAGAACTACGCGGCAGTTTTCTTCCTTTTCTTCACTCGTGCGCAGGAGAACGGATCACAGTCCTACAATCCATTCACGTCATGCTTCGAGTTCATCTGACATCTTTCACGTCCTTAAAAAAATCAACTTAAACTATTAAACACAGCCTGTGCTAGATTCCGCAGTCACTGGCGTTACTCAAAACATTGAGACCCCACACGTTGCTGAAACGGCCTATGGCCTACTATGAATGACCACCTGCTTGAAATCATTGAAGCGTGCCCATCCCTACATCAGCTGCTCAATTATATTATGCAATTGTTCTGCGCGGAAAATTTGACTGGAATCAGATTGTCTGGCATAATACTCTCGCATGTATTTATTCGTGGAATGTAGGCCCATATTGCTGCTACATTGTAAGTTTGCATATGTTTGCATGCCTGTAAATTACTATGTATTTATGTGTGTGATCCCAATTTAGTTCAGATAGACTATCATCATATTTAACTCGAATCACTGCAAAATATAAAATTTCAATCTTTTTATTGAAGGAAAAAAATGTGTGTTTTTTCCATCGAAATGATCGAATGAGAGCATTTTCTGCAGACACAAGCGCCGACATTTAGTAAAAGGTACTGTGGCAACAGGCCAAGGATAATATTGTGCAACAGCCAACAGTGCCTCTCCACACTCAATCATTCGTAAATGTAATGTACTGTAAATCCTCGAAAATTTCTCAGCGTCCACAAAAGCCGTGTCAGGGAGACCAGCTTAATCACCGGCGCTAAAGACAAGCACTCAACAACCACGAGCATTACTTAAAAAGAAAGGAACAGAGCAAAATTGAGGAAAGCGAAAGAGAGAGCTTATGGAGGAAAGGGAGGGTGAGAGCAAGTGGAGAAAAGAGAGGAAAATAGCACATGGTGGAACAGGTATGGCGAGGGAAAGTAGTAAGGAAAGGAAGAGAGCAATTGAGGAAAGGGAGGAAGAGAGCATATGGAAGAAAGGGAAGATGACGGCAAAGTGGAGGAAGAGGAGGAAGAGATCAAAATATGGGAAAGGGAGAATGAGGGCATATGGTGGAAAAGGAGAATGAGGAATTGGTTCATTTTGATTCGCTAGGTGACGCCATTTGAACGATGTTTACATAACGTGTTAAATGAGTTCATCTCTATTCGCTAGGTGGCGCCATAGAGATTGGTCAAAAGTGAGGGTGAGGTTTGCCCTCGCCCTCCCTTTCCTCCATTTGCTCTCTTCCTCCCTTTCTTTCATACGTAACATCAATAACAGCAACCGTAACAGCAGTCATAACACCAATAACAGCAGGCTTGACAGCAATCGTAACAGCCGTAGTAACACCAATAACAGCAGATTGATGAGCAATTGTAGCAGCAATCGTAATACCACTAACAGCAGCCGTAACAACAACCGCAATAGCAATCGTAACAGCAACTTAAACTATTACACTTAAACCCAATTTATCTGGATTGGCACTCGCCAGCAGCTTATGAAGCTTGATTTAACTGCCATTACTGCTGATTTCCCCCTCTTTGCATTTCCCTCTGTTGTCCGGAACCTTGGAGTCGTGTTGAACCAAGAGCTCACCTTTGCCTCGCATATTCACCGTCTTTGCCGTGATTCATACTGCGAGTTGCGTCAGCTTCGAACTGTTTCCCGATCGCTAACTTGAGACGTCACAGCTACCCTTGTTCACGTCTTCATTACTGTCCGACTGGATTACTGTTGCTCACTCTATGCAGGCCTTCCAGCTGGGCACTTGCGGTGCCTGGAGCGGGTTCTGCGTTCTGCTGCACGTCTTGTTGGACGCATTCCTAAATTTGGTCATGTATCTGGCTATATGCTGAATGTCTGCACTGACTCCCCCTCCAACAGCGAATCTCGCACCATATCATCTCTTTGGTATGGCGGTCCTTGCTAGGTCTCGCCTCTGCCTACCTTCGCGATCTCTGTTATTCTACTTTAAGTGTACTGGGTCGCCTCTCTCTGTGCTCTACTGAGCGGGGCATGCTCATTGTCCCATTTGCCCGTACAACTACCAAACAGAATCGTGCTTTTCAGTGGTTGGTCCCTCGCTCTGGAACATGCTCCCGTTGGCTTTGCGGTTGTCACCAAGGGTCTGACTGACTGCTATAAATTTATTTAACGACGCATCTATGACAAGGATGATATGCGTCACCAAGGGTCCACTCAGATTCATTTTACACTCGCCTTAACACTTCTTTTTAAACGTGCTGGAGTCTGGAGTCGGGAGCGCTCCTGAGTAGTAGTCTTGAATGGGTGCTATATAAATCTCTGTAATGAATGAATGAATATTAAATACTATGTGCTATCTTGATTCCAAAGACGCAATGGCGTAACACAAAACATTAAGACAGCAAACCTAACAGCAATAACAATAAAGGTAACAGCAATAACGGCAACCATAACAGCAATCGCAACTGCAATGACAGCAACAGTAACAGCAATAACACCGAAAGTAACAGCCACCGTAACAGCGATTTCAGCAAGCGTAACAGCAATCGTAACAGCAATAACAGCAAGTGTAATAGCAATCGTAACAGCAATAACAGCAAGCGTCATAGCAATCGTAACAGCAATAACAGCGTGCGTAATAGCAATCGTAACAGCAGTAACAGCAAGCGTAATAGCAATCGTAACAGCAATAACAGCAAGCGTAACAGCAACCGTAGCAGCTATTGTAATAGCAATAACAGCAATCGTAACAGTGATAACACCAATCCCTAGCAGCTATCGTAACAGCTATAACAGCAATCGTAACAGCAATGATAAGAGCAAACCACAGTATATATGACGCCACCTGGCGTATAGAGATGAACTAATTTTCATACGCTTAATAATCACCGTCAATATCGCGCCACCTAGCCAATCGAAATGAACTAATTTTTCTCCCTTCTTTTCCTCCATATGCCCTCATCCTCTCCTTCCTCTACTTTGCTATCTTCCTCCCCTTCCTCTTTTTTGCCCTCATCCTCCCTTTCCTCCATATGCTCTCTTCCTCCCTTTCCTCCAATTGCCCTCACCCTCTCTTTCCTCCATTAGCTCTCTTCCATTTCCTGCATATGCTCCCTTTCTCCCCTTTCTCCATTTCCCTTCACCCGCCCTATCCTCCATATACTGTCTTCCTCCTTATCATCCGTTAGAAGAATGAAAACGAAACAAGTTGGGATACAAGTCTTTAACTCCGCCAATGCTCACACTCTTGCGGTGCCAGTCCAAGGCCTGGATGAAAGAGGAAGACGACGCTGGTGAAGCTTTGTTATCACACAGTGTCGTTAAACAGCAACATACAATGTCCGCACTTTGGCGAACAGGAGGAAAGGGAGGTTGAGGGCAAATGAGGGAAAGTGAATTAATTATATCGTATTAAATAATCGCCATATAAATTGCGCCACCTAGTGAATGAACGTGAACTAACTATATCGTGTTAGGCATGCACCGTGTACATTGCGCCACCTAGCGAATGGACGTGAATTAATTATATCGTGTAAATATATATTATTCCATTTACTCTCTTCTTCCCTTTCCTCCTTTTTGCCCTCATCCTCCCTTCCTTTACTCCATTTGCCCTCATATTTACCCTTCCACCATTTGCTCCATTTTGGTGAAGGTTACCTAGTTGGGATTCTGCGTGTAAAAAGTCTACTTCCTAAAAATCAAATAAGCTAGTTCAAGTTTGCATATGGGACTATAAGAACAATAGATCTACTCAATAGATCTATTCATTCGATGAAAGAATAACACCCACCGATGAATCCACCAATCGATTAACATACCCCCCGATCTACCCACCCTACGATCAACCCACCTACCGATCAATAATAAACCCTCCCTCAAATCAACCCACCCACCGATCAACCCACCCTCCGATCAACCCACCCTCCGATCAACCCGCCCTCCGATTAACCCGCCCACTGATCAACCCACTAACCGATCAACCCACCCACAGATTCACCCATCGATCAACCCATCCACCAATCAACCCACCCACCCACCGATCAACCCACCCACCGTCCACCGATCAACTCACTTACCGATCAACCCACCGACAGATTCACCCATCGATCAATCAACTCACCATCCTGTCAACCCGCCGCCCGATCCTCCCACGTACTAATCAACCGACCTTCCGATCAACCGACCCACAGATTCACCCATCGATCAATCAACCCACCATCCCGTCAACCCACCCACAGATTCACCCATCGATCAATCAACCCACCATCCCGTCAACCCACCCACAGATTCACCCATCGATCAATCAACCCACCATCCCGTCAACCCACCCACAGATTCACTCATCGATCAACCCACACACGGATCAACCCATCCTCCCGCCAACCCGCCCTCCGATCAACCCACCCGCCGATCAACCCACCCACCAATCAACCGACCTTCCGATTAACCCACGCACCGATCAACTCACTAATCAACCAATCCGCGGATCAATCCACCCACCCACCGATCAACCTACCGGCGGATCAATGAACCCACCGATCCACCAACTGATCAACCCACCAATCTAAGCACTCACCCACGGATCCACTCACTCGCCGATCCACCGATAGATCAACCCAACAGATCACGTTTTTCTTGAAAATCGAGAAATTTTAAAATGCTCGAAAATCGATTTCAGCTTATTATGGTAAAGAGGAGCTGTAAGTCCCCGATTTAGGCCAAATGGCATCTTATTTTTTCGAATTACCGCAACTCCTAAGAATTTTATTTTATTTTTGAAAACTTGAATCACCATGAATTAAAGTTTTTACGTCTATATTATTTTTCATCGTATAATGATTTCTGTGCAGAATTGTGATTCTCTAATCATGATCGTTAACTCTAAATATCTTAAAGTGCCACTTGAACCCAAGCGCATGGCATCGTTAATTATCGTCAAGTCAGAGGGGTTGTCCAAATGGGTTGTCCGAATGAGGCTCGAGTCTGGCTGTCTGGTAAGGGGAGGTACAGCAGCTGCTAAGGTGAATGTCGTTTTGAACTGAAAGGTGGAGGATCAAATGAGGCGAGGCAAGGATTTTTGAAGAGGTCAGACTTCAGTTCTGAGTGGAATGTTCGAGGGATGATAGAAGAATCTCGGACAGATCCATAAAGGTCACTGATTGACAAAGACATGGAGGAGCAGAAAAATTCGAGAGGAATGCGTTTCAGAGACGGTGTCCGCTCAATAGTCCGAGTTGTCTGGATGGTAAAGAGTTCACGACCACATTTGAACATGCAGTAGGGAGTTGTAGATTGGTGATAGGACTGGGCTGTGGATTCGCTAATTTTTATCGAACTAAGTTAGTCTATTTTAGGACCTGAGTGACATGATGCCGACCGGACATTCTGGCAGTAGCTTGTGTTGGTAAGCTTTGGCTATGCCCTAAGTTTCAGTCGCTTGAGGTGTGTTGATTGAAGGTCTTAATTGGTCCTATTTGCATCGTCGGAGTATTGTTACGCTGCCATTTAAGACCCCAATTTTCAAAACGATTAACTTACATGATCATGTGATATTTGCCGTCTTGAAATTAGAGTCTATAATTAAAAAAAACTTCAAATAGATGCTTTGTTAATTAAAAAATCTTGAGATGGATTTCAGCTGGGTCATTGCTCAAGTATAACGTTCATTCGAATGGCAGCAGAAGAAATGTGGTCACCCTAGAGCAAGAATAATAATACACTGTGCTTATAAAAAGAAGCAACACGAAACCGAATAATGTAAAAAAAGGCGAATAAGACGACATATTATTCAAATTACAGCGGATTCCCATCATTATAATTTTATTTTGGAATTCCCGAATGCCAAAATGTTAAATATGAAACAGTTCGCATAGTTTTCTTACTTCTCTATAATTCTTTCATTTGACATAGCGCCGATGAAATAGGTCGTGATGTGGCTTTTGTGTGTGATGAGTAATTTTATAAGATTTACATACACACTATATTTAATCGAATGAAGATATCTATGCAGTGATATATCAGATCTATGCAGACATCTGATACTCACAATTCCTGGATGGTGGCGGGCGAGAATCACGCGGAGAGTTTCTCTCAGTCTCCCACGCTTAGAGCAGATCAAATTCTCGCAATCCGTTCACGTTATCCATGGAGTCCATCTGTAATCTTTCATGCCTTTTTAAAAGCAATTGAAACCATAAAACACTGTCTGGGCTAGAGTTTGCAGCGGCAGTGACGTACCGTAACTAAAAGCTTCGAGACCCCATAGGCCCATAAGCAGGGAAAGAGACGACATAACTAAATACAGACCCATCTCTATTTTATCCTACCTTTCTAAATTGCTTGAAAAAGTCATGCATAATATTATGTCCAACCCAACATGGCTTCCTACCCGGGCATTCCACAGTGATGTCCCTTATTAATCTTCAGAATAGAATAGCGTAGGCAATCGATCGCAAGGAATACGCAATAGGTGTGTTCATCGATATTGCCAAAGCTTTTGATACGGTCGAACATCGCCTACTTCTTCTTAAACTACAAAATATGGGTATTCGCGGGGTTGCGTAAGAATGGTTTAAGAGCTACCTCAGAAACCGGTATCAGCTAGTATATTGTAATGGCTCATTGTCCACCCCCTAACTAGATCAAATTTGGGGTACCTCAGGGCTCAATATTAGGACCACTCTTATTCCTATTATTTATCAATGACCTTCCCCATGCTTCCCGCTTCGTGCACTTTCTTCTTTTTGCTGACGACACGAGTCTATTCGCCTCGCACAACTCTTACGAAGCCCTAATTTCTCTCATTAACAATGAACTCTCCCATGTCAATGATTGGTTCGCCGGAAATAAGTTATCTTTGAATTTATCAAAAACTAGTTACATTTTGTTTAGATCGCATAGGAAGAAGGCTCCTGCCAATGTTAGTGAACTCCGAATCAACAGTGTTTCCTCAGCCAAGTTTCTTGGAGTCCAGGTTGATCAATTTCTTTCATGGAAAGCTCATATTGCTAGCATATCGTCAAAACTTGCCAGAAACATAGGAGTGCTATCGAGAATTGCTTATTTATTACCTATCAGCATTCGTACCAACCTCTATTACACTATGATATATCCCTACCTTACTTATTGCAATATTATATGGGCCTCCAACTATCCCACTGGATTACGGTCACCAAAAACATTTCAACAACAATTGTTAACGAAATACGAGAAATTAAAATATTTAACCAAATAATTTTTAAATAGAATGAAATTCTACTTACGCTACATTAGTACTTACGGTGTACTGATGTTTTCGAGACTCTGAATAGCTAATATATATTATCGCCTTTCCGTAGCGGACGATAATTGTATATTTCCTGTTTAAGAAGTTCTGTTTTCATTTTGCTTATAAATTACAGTTTAAAATTGCAAATTTGCTTAAATCTTATTTTCAATTTTGTGAAACCGTTAGATGTGTCAGGGTACGAGATCTTCATCAACTACTCCACTGCTTGCACTCTAGCAGTGCCAGTCTCAAGTCTGGATAAGGAGGAGGGTGACGCTTACGATCTTGTTATCACACAATTAACTGTGCACGACTACTACTTCAACCCTATTTCTCGTCTGCTCTTTACGTTCTTCGCCTTCGATGCATAGGGGTCTGGGGGAGGGTAAGATGGCGAGTCATTTGTTGACTATATGACTTGGTTGGGGCCCTCGTGTATATATGATTGGTCTCGTCAGTAATTAACGATGAATTTTCTAGTTCTCCATCAGCTGTTTTCTTACTTGCGATCTTACTGTTCGAAACGAGCAGACAAAACCCTCTGACTGGACGCAGCGCTCGTTAAGAAGCTGGTGCCCTGCGCTTTGCTTACGAGTGGCGCTTTAGAAGTTCGGGGATCAATTCGATCGTTTGGGCGGACGTTTACTATACTATAAAAACCGATTTTGTGTGGTTGACAAAAGTCGCTATATGAAGTTCCCGAATGATTAATTAACTAACTAACTAACTAACAAACTGACGCACACTGAGGGTCTTCATATAGCGCTACACATTTTTCACGACGACATTGCAATTACCGGGCGAGGCACTGCCTTAATTTAAAGAGGTTTTGATACGATACTAAATAAATAGTGGAACGCGAGTATGATATAGTTGGGAGTGGACGGGTTGATAGCTACACATTCTGATAGGCCCTATGGTCCAGTAAATGCATTTGCATTTGAGGAGGAATGTGTAGCGGTTCCCCGGCTCCCAACTTTTGCAAAGCTTCCGTTTTGCAGTTTCAATTTCTTGTTGAAGAAAGCTTCGATTTTGCTGTCCAACAGTAATCATTGATGGACAAAGGTAGCGCTGCTGAAATTAATACTAGAGGAACTTTATTCTGTAAAGGTATTGCATGGGTTACAATAAAGTGTCTGTTTTGTCCTTTCTCAAGACGAATTTCTTTTATATGAAAGCGATTGGTGTGCGCTGAGAGAGGCGCTATATAAAAAAAGAGATTAAAAATACAATACAATGCAATATGTGATGGTCACCGTACCTGACTTCAGGGAGAGTAGGCCAACACTTCTGCCTCAACTCCCACTCCCTTTCACCATCTATTATCCTCTGCCTCTTCCTCGTCCCCTCGTCTTTCTTTCTGTTCTCATGGATCCTCTCCTTCAGTTGTCTATCACTACACATTGTATTCTCATTCAATTCCCATGCTAATCCCCTCATCTTTCCCTCCTCCCCTTCACTACCCTCACAATTTTTCACCCCCTCCCTCTCATTCATTCCTCACCTGTCCATACTCTCCGATTTCAACACTTCGTCCCATTTCCATGCTCCTCGCTTATTACTGCCATCCTCATTAGCCCTTCCCTCCGTTCTAATCCTCACCCATCTTCCGTTCTCCACCACTCCTCATCATCCTCTCCCCTCCCCATTATTATAGTGACCCGTTAACATACCCGGTTTAAGGCTTTATACATGTCGTTAGTGTAAAGCTGCTTACAAGCGGACAGCAAACACACTGTAATAAGTAATTCTAAATAAGACTCATAAGAGTCATGACTTAGTTGTTACCGAACGGACGTTCCGAAGAAGAGTTTTATTGGAACACATGCGTTCCGAGGGTTCCATTGCATTGTGAGCAGAGGGAACGCAGACACAGGATTACGAGAGCAGTGGGAACGCGTACCCACTATAAACCTTGCATATTGTATGATCTTTGTTAAATCAGCAAGTCACGCATCAATGCATTGTACGACTTACCATGCTAGCGTATAACAAAACTAGAAATAAATTATAATAAAATTACATGATGTGATAAAAAATATAAAAAAACCTTTATTGTGTGACTCACATTGAGACATAAAAACTGTTAATGAGATGGCGGGGCTAGCATTCTGGTCAGATGTACAGTAGCCTAAGACAATACGTGGGCTGATGTTGGTTAGACACAAACTTAAGTCATTATTTACAAAGAGCCTATTCCTATAATTATTTAGTCTAGAGTGTAATCGTACCTGAACAGCCAGTCTCACAGATGTATGTGTAGTTTAAAATGGCAGCAACACTGACAAGACAGCGATCTATAGAAAATATAGCGCATTACATTCACGTGACAATATTTTTCAGTGGAAAAAATGCGATTTCAAAGAAAAGTTGGCGACCCGCTTGGATATCCTTTGCGACCCACTTGCGGGTCGCGACCCAAAGGTCGAGAATCACTGCTCTAGTAGACAGGCAATAATTATGAAGATCTTCATGTGCTTATTGTAGCCAGTATGTGATCTCCAAACATGCCTCCTGTATGATGACCTCCAAACATTTCTTCTGTATGGTGACCTACATACCTTCTGTGTGGTGACTTCCAAACATGCCTCCTGTATGGTGACCTCCTTTGTAGCAATCTCTAAATGTTCCTTCTAAATGGTGACCTCCAAACATTACTTCTGTGTGGTTACCACCAAACATGCCATCTGTATGGTTACCTCAAAACATGCTTCATGTATGGCAACCTCGAAACATTCCTTCTGTATGATAACCTTTAAATGTGTGTACATTAATGCCATATCATTTGCCAAAAGTAAAAATAAACAACATAATAAATCCTGCTTTTAATTTAAACATCTACATTTATGCACACATAACAAGATACATGTAATTACGAAGTGTTCTAAAAAAATACAAGACATCCTCTCCCTGAGTCTATGTCAGACAAACACTCCTTGGGTTATGGGCTACGAACTAACAAACTTCAGAAATAGCGGAAGAGCATTGCAACAATTATTGCATTTCACAGAAAAACTTATGATTATCATTGTGCTCAAAAAACGTTTCTACAACAAGCAGTCTTTGTTGTTAGCAAATAAAAGTTATACCCTTTCTTATAGCACAAATCACTCTTTATTTGGAAACCAGTGCAACTCATCGATAGTGTTAATTCATATTGATAATTATAATGAGATAGCAAAGAAAAGGTCAAAGTTTATATTATATGAGTTCAGAAATCACGGGCTGTCGTAATATCGTAAAAAGGTTGGTCATGAATGCCTCCAGATACGGTTGGGATGATTGTCCCACACTACATGGATAAAATATTGAGGCAGAGTAGACCTACCTGAAAATAAATGTTAAGGTAAGGTCATCAGGTTTTCTTCAACCTTGTGCTGCTATCTTATCTGGTATCACAACTGTTTCTGTTGTTCTCTCCAGACTTTTCTTTTCTCTATGAGTTCTTTGGACTGCGAGCGCCTCTGATTAGGTTGTACTGTGAGGAGCTTTATAAATCCGTAAATAGAATAAACATTTCCTTGCAGGGCCATACCGAGCTATAATTGCGCCCTGTGCCTAGCTAAATGCGCCCTGTGCGTAGCATCAATTTGGCGCCCCCACATTTTCAAAATAGTGCATTTTATAGAGTAACAAGTTATTCCATCCTGAAATTTGCGCTATTTCCACATTTGTGCCCTGGGCCTAGGCCCTGCTGGCCCCCCTTGGTACAGCCCTGTCTCTTTGCAGTCGTCTGTAAATATTATCCTCAAGGCATCTTGATTAAACAAATTGACCAGGAGCACTGCAACATCTTTATAACATCATAAAAATGTCCTTGCTGTGAATGCATCTAATGTCGGCGATGGTAACCTATATTATTTTTATATGCCTATAATAATATATTATTTCTATTATGTACTTATATGCACAGAAGAAATATCTCTCCTAGATACTTTAAGTTTTGAACAATGTGAGCTTGACAACTGGATACATAGTGTAAGGAGAGTGAACATCAACTCAACTCCGGAAAATGTACATTGTAAACGTGAGGCCACTTGGACAAGAGTGTTTATGCCTGCAACTCCTATCACACCAGATCTCACTTTTATGGCTATAGACTTTTATGCACAGATGCAAAAACATGGAACCTGACCGAATGACTGGAAAAACAGATAGGGGAGTCAGGGCAACTAGGACAGGTTTAACCCAGAGCCAAGGCAAAATGGCAAGGATTACCCAACAAACACACAGCAGATATGTTTTGAAGCATGTAGACACAAAATGGTATAGACAAAGTAAAAATAGCTTTTATTTTTCAGAACATACACTAACGATGGAACATCGTTCTTATTCGCTTTTCCATTGCTGAACACACAGAGGAACCCAAAGAAAAAAAAGACGATTGCAAAAAGACTAAGGCTTCATTAAAATTTCATTTTCATTGTCCAGTATGCGCACACATGACAGCCGTGCCTCCATCTCAAAGTGTTCGCTTACGCTGCTCCCTTGGTAGGATGTCACCCTTCAAGGGTTTCGCTCCAGACGTATCTGGCAGCAGTGACGTCAGTTTCAATTCCCTAAGTCGTTTCTGAAAGTGCGATTCGAGTTTCTGTCCGGCTGTATAGACCGGGGCGGTCGGCATGTTGTACTCCTTACAATTGGCAAATATCAGGTGGACATCCAGCAGCAAGTCGCTCGGCTGTAAGTACTCGAAACGGTTCACTTTGTTTCGAATGAGAGAGAAATCCATGGGAGTCTTGACGATGTCAAAGTAATCGGGAGCCTACAGAAAGCATCGCTATGTCACACAGAAGCCATGAGTTTAGCATCTACTTAAAAACATTCTCTATGATCCAATTTCTATTTACAATGCAGTGGTTTTTCTTAGCTCTTTTCTAGGTCAACACCCATCTAAGGCTTTGAAACTCCATTCTGCACCTCCAGTGAATTTTCAGGAAAAAATTATCAGCAACTACAGTTAAATGGATTAACTAGTTACCAGTTATTTGTAACTGGTAACTTATAACATAACTGCTTATGACACAAAAATTAAAAAAAATAAGAAAATATCAAATAATTTCAATGTGTGAAAGAAAATAATGGATCATCTCCTGGCACCTTCATGAATTGAATCATGCTCTCCTTGGGAACAATTTATCCTCATCTTAAATCATAGTGCATCATTATTACTTTCATCCCTCAATGATTAACCATATCAAATCCTATCACTCTAAATATCCCCAAAAATTACATCCAAAACCTGTATTGGTCTTCCATTTTGACTTTGCACTCACATAGTTCATACATAAAAATTATATAAATTAAAAAAATTACAAATCAAGCCCTAGGCAAAAAATCAAACTCCTCCACTACTTGCAATTTGGCAGTGCCAGTACCAAGCCTGAATGAAGGAGGAGGGCAATGCTAATGATCTTAATCCTCACAAGGTGTCGCTAAACTGAAATTACTACCAATAGCACAACACGTGGGACCAACTGTTTGAGATCTCTTAGAGCTTAGTCATGCTTTCCTGGATTTATATAGCACCTCTCATAGAATAACTTGGCACAGAAACCCAGGGGAAAAAGAAACACCTTTGAAGAGTGAGAAGCCGATGGAGAGAAGCCAGTCATTAGTTCAGCTCTTCGTGATAGAGGAAGGTCATTCCAGGTAGATGGGCCAAGGTGCCACGTAAATGTCTGTTTACACTACATCACATTACTGACAAAGACCATTAAAGGTCAACCAGACCGACCGACCTCTCGCCGTGTGACTGGTTTGAGGAATGGCCAAGCATCGTCTCTCTGGCTGAGTTCAGACACCAGATCCTCACAGGACTTCATGAGCGTGGCCTTCTCCTTCGCGCGACTCTTCCTCACAAAGGAGTTATTGTCACTTGACTCATCTATCAACAAATACCATTCAACAAATTATTAATAGTTACAATCCATACCACATATATTCACATCTAGCTGTTGGTCCTCTGGGCATTTTCCGCTCTCTGAAGGAGAGACAGAAATACAGACTGTCAAGAAGCAAACTACAACATCTACAATTACACAATACAATGCAACTGAAATTTGATATTGCCCTTATCACAATCAGCCCAGAAGTGCACACACACCTCAACAGCGCAACTGCAGTTGTAATGCATAGCAATTGTGTGCTAAGGACTTGTTCAAGGTCCCTACACAGTGACTGATGCCTCGGAAAAGGGTCGAACCCGCTCGCTCAGCGCACACTGACCGTTACAGGCCAACCGCTCTAGCCAATCGGCCACTGTGCAGTTGTCAATGTAATATCGCAAAAAACTTTGGACATCATTCAAACCAAAAAACACTTACAGATGCCACTGTATATAAATGCCACAAAATACAAAAAAGTGACCAATAAATTTTTTTACCTGTACACCTTTAACAAACCAATCAATTGATCAATGGAACCTGATGTAGCACCCATTCTACTCAGATATCTACTCTGTCTATTCTATTATGGCTAGAGAGCAATTTTCTGTTGGACAAATTTTATTAACAACAGCCAATCTGAATGAAGAAAATAACTCCACCTGCAACGTAACGTTCCGGCAGGCTTCTTCGTGAAGTCGTCTTCTCCTCGAGGAGGCTCACTCTGGAACGTTTTGGACGACCCTCGGGTGACTCGGCTGCTCCGGTGCTCCTTTGGACACCCCGAGTCATGGTCCCCGTCTGATAGAAACTAAATTTTGAGCGATCGCTCGCAGGTGTCGTCTTCTGCCCTGAGGGAAACAACACTGGAGTCGTCTCAAGGGTGCTATCTAAGCTAGAGGTGTTAGGTGTTGCACACACACCTCGAACCCTTGTCCTTGCACGGCCTGCAGAGGCTGCCTCAGCCAGTGGTGATGGATCACTTTTTCTTGATCTCGTACCTGAAAAAAGCAAGAGACTTGGAAAATTTCCTATACATACATATAGTTTCTTTCCTACATTACCCTAACAATCTAGAATATAATACATGTAGGCAAAATAACATCTGGACATCACCATGACCTCCAGCGGCACACTCCATTAGATGTGTCATGCAATGGCCGCCTCGCATGGCTGCCAACGGTTAAATTTCACTCCTGCAATAATTTGTTCATACTATATTGGAAATCGTACAGCGTTTTGTCAGTTTGAAATTAAACGAAAATTAGTATTATTATAACATAAATTCTGCAACTCACTGTTTGGCCTGATCATCGTTTGGTGTTTAATGCACCAATGGTTATGCTATTTACTAATTAATAACAAATACACATCAATATAAAGTGTAGGCCATAAGAATAGCATAGAAAACAGAGCTCTTATTGCTGCTCGAATTCAGACACCAGTCGAGCAAATAAGCGATCATAACCACAGTTTTGCCTGCACACCTTTGACAAATTTTATCTTGGCAGAAGTTGGCCTCAAAACGATTTCGGCATCCGAGTCCTCTTCCTCCTCCTCATCAACCTCCTCCTTCTCGTCTTCTTCTTCTTCCGTATTCTCCTCCTCTTCTTCTTCTTCCTCATCATCCTCGTCGTCTTCTGCCAACTTTTCTTCATCGCTTTCGTCACTTAATATGCAACAAAAGATTGAATAACACAGTGATTTGCTTATTTAAAGTTTCATATCGAGTATTGAAAACCCTGCACTGGATGAGAATGCCAAGTTAAAACTGATTGTCACAGCTGTTACTGCCTAAGACCATTTCAGTGACTAATCGAGATTTTAACTTATACCACTCCCCCATCAGCATCTACACGACCAAAGTAAAGGCAAGATCGAAAGCAAAATGCTCAAGTAGTCATAAGATATCGTCTATGTAATGTAAACGAATATTTATATAGAGCCCATTCTACTCTGCACTAGCCTAAATGTTGTTAAATGCCATTACTAACAAATACCTTAACATTAGTTATTATTTATTTGCTATTTATTAATCAGCACTTTTATCGAGTCCATGTCTAATGCGGAGTGCATCAATCGATGGCACATCAAATCCATACCATAGTCCAGTAAATTCCAAGAGGTCAGTCCAACAAAATAAAGAGTCGTCAGTGGTTGACCCATTTAACACACTTGGACACAAGTTAGCAGGTTAAAAATATTACTAACTGAAACAAGACAACACTCAAACAACCGCTCACGATCTTCTTACTTACACCGAGTAAACTCTGCTCTGACTGGTGGCTGACACTGATTCACTCTCGTCGTCTTCACTGACATCGGCGTCAAACGACTTGCGATGCTTTCGAGGCGAATGAAGCACATCTTTTGGACGACAAGACGGGCAGAACCAGTCACCCGATGGAATGTGCTGCAGCATAATGAAATGGAACAATAAAATTCATTTTAAATGAAGACTGCTTGTCATATTCGTGACACTTTCTTTTAGCTCAGCTGGTTATATGGCTCACTACAACCTTACATGCCAGTTATGATCTCATTATCTGATGATAATCAATTCTTTTTGCACCATTTTTAACACTTTATTCTTAATGCAAATGATGTCAGTTTTGATCATTATTACAGGATTAAGACGGTCAGAATTTGAAAAATCAATAAATAGTAACTAGTTATTTTCCAGACACTGTGTACATTGTAAAAATAAGAACACACTGCAGAACATAAAATTACAAACTCTGGAAATGTTTTCAGTTTGCATAGCTGAGCTTCCACAGGATACCAACCAACACAAACACACATCCTATATCTTTCGGTCACCATTATTATCTCTGTATCTCTGTCTGTCTGTCTGTCTGTCTGTCTGTCTCTGTCTGTCCTATCTCTTGACACATTCACGCACACCAACATCCTTTACACAGACGAGTTACCATAGGATACTCCTCTCCCACAAGCACACAGCCCATCTCTTTCTGCCACCATCTCTCTCTGTCTCTCTCTCACTCCCGTCTCTCAACACATTCACGGCTTTTCACGACCACCAACGTTCTCAGAAAAGGAGGCATCTGGTAACCTTAACAGGAGGCTTCAGGCAATACATGTGGTGGCCTCGGTCGCAGCTGTCGCAGAGCAGCATTCGCTCTCCATCGCCCTTTCTTCGGCAGATGCGACATCTGGCGTGCAAGGCCGACTTGGACCACATGATGCTAGACTCCAGGACGGCAAGATGCAGGAAGATCTGAGGAAGGCTGGTCGACGACATCAACGACTCTTCCCAGCGCTCCAGAGCACTTCTGTGCTGAGCGGAACCAGTTGAAGACCCATCTGAACCACAGAGGAGATGCAATTAAAATGCACTCACTCTAATTACTTCTGCAACATCATTATTGTGATGTACGACACGCTGAACAACGGTAATTTTATGTGAAATTTTATTGTTATTAGGGACAAACCGAAACTCGGCTCGAGTTTCGTAGTACTCGGCATAAGCTCGGGCTTGGACAAACAATGGGTCCGAGTAATCTGTACAATTTTCTGTTTTGATAATGAAAATCGGATTTTTATTTACAAAATGACAATCGATCTAAATAAAAACACAAATACTGCTATTATTAGTACTTACTAGCTACTATTTCCAAATGTAAACTAAGGCAAAACTAAACATTCATAAAAGTTGTGCAAACTGCCACACTAAAATGACACTTTAAATATTCTAAACTTGGAGTCAGTAAAATTCAACCCATAAAGCTCGGTACTCGGCAGGAAAGTTACAGCTCTTGTCTAGGAACTCTCTACCCCATTTTTATTCCACTCTGAAATCTGTCTGAGGTTAGATCTGACAGCGTAGTACCTTCGTCACTATCCACAGAAGCGGATTCCTTCTTGGAATCTTGATCTTTTCTGTCGCGTGACGATCGTCCTCCGTCACGAAATGCAGCATCAAGAACTGCCTTCTGCTTGGCTTTCTTCATCGCTTCGTTCCCTAGAAAGCAATTCAATAATAGATTAAAACTCTAGAAAGTAAGGAAACCTGCAATTCACAAACAACAGTTTACACTTTAAGATGAGAAGAGAGTCAGTTAAGCCTAACTGCCAGTGAATCTTTTCAGCTTTTGCCATGCATTGTTTTCCTTACTGATGTACCTTACTTGTTTGAATTACATGTAACATCATACATCGGCAGAGGTGGCAATCTCATTTGACAGATGGGGACACCCATCAAGGGGTACGAAATATGGGAACAAACGTATAATGTGTCCTCTCTCTGTAAAAGGTGGGGGACTTGTACCCCTCGACAATCGGTATCGCTGCCCCTGTACATAGGCCAGCACAGAGCTAGCCTGTGAGTAGATATCTAGAAGGGTGCTATATAAATGTTTTATTAGATCACATTACCCTAATCTACCAATCAGTCCATACATCCAACCACCAACCCATAATCCATCAGATTTCGGCACAATAAGTTAAATGGTTGATCACAGAACTTAGAATGAATTAGCTACTGAAATTTGGTTACAATTAGCATAAGCGAAATCTTGTGGCTAATCAATCAGAATTAGCTGTTTGCATAATCAGTTAGCTGATCAATAAGAATCTAGTCGTTTAGTCACCCATCTCTGTCATCCAAGCCTTATTTCAACCGTAACAATCAGTTTCTACAAACCAAGTGGAGCCTCAAAGTAGCGGTGATCGATCATCTGCTCAATCTGCAGCAGAACCGATGCTAGATCCCTGACAACTGGTGACGCCCCCTCACGACCACCACCCCAGTTGCCCAACCCAACACCAATGCTGTAAAGATACCAACAACCCAACTGTACAAGAAGCACAAAGAATACGACATAGCCAAGAAGACCTCACCTATCCGCCCTCGCCAATAAGACAATACGCACGAATGAGGTGGAAAAACATAATTAAATGCCATGAAGAGATTGAAAAAAATTATTAAAACATTTATTGGTCACTGGGGACCAAATCAAGGAGAAACAGCAGAACATTGGTACTGAGCAGACTTAGGACTTGCCCTAGGAGCGATCGCCTCATTACAGGCTCCAACTGTCTGTCCACATAATTACAAGCAAAGAGTTCTAACCAATACTCAAAGGAGTCCTATTCATGTAAGTAAGATACTACATTTAGTCAACACAACAGCAGCATTTAAACAGCAGCATTTAAATAACTTCCTTCACCCATTACAAGAATTTATGTATATCGCCTCTTCAAGGTGACTACTCAGAGGCGCTTCCAACCCCAGCGCGGATAAAAAAAGTCGTCTTAAGACGAGAGAGGAATGCCTGAGACATGGTTCTTAGAAGGGAGCGGAGCGTCAAAGGGAGGCCGTTCCAAATCGAGCACCTACCACTGAGAAGGCATGGCATGACAACAAGTAGGTAAATAAAAATGCAAAACTAATACAGTCACACAGTGGCAGAATCTTTACAAAAACTTATCCAGCTTTTAACTGATTCTGAAACCTCCACAACTTTCGTAAGCTACTTACCGTCGTTGGTGTTCGTCTTTAGGGTATCCATCAGCACCAATGGGCTTGCCGGCCACCATCAGAGACCCAGACTGCGAATCGTGGTGACCCTCCTCTAGCGCTCGACGCCACTCGTCACGACTATTTACCTGAGGTCAAAAACATAATCAACAAGAATCAGAACATAATTATCGCCTAACAAATCCTAGGACAATTGATACAAGAGAGAGTCAGATGACAGAGGCAGATAAAGGCATCGAGTAATTGTTGTCACATTGCAAATGTAAAAGCATGCACAATACTGTTAGCCCTAACTGCCTACCGCAGTTTATAATACTGTGTTTACGAGTCTGATGGCCCAAAGCCGGGCGTCTGCATTTGCTGTTTTGGATCCATCTACCTGGAATGACCTTTCTCCATCACTAAGGTCTACACAAATGACTGGCTTCTCTCCATCGGCTTCTCATTCTTCAAATACGTTTCTATTTCCCCGGGGCTTCCGTGCCGAGAGCGCATCTGAATAGTTATTCTGTGTGGGGCGCTTTATAAATCTAAACATATGATAAAGATGAACATTTATAGAATTCGTTTCACCCATCTTTGTTGCATATTTTAATCAGCCACATCACACTGAAGCCCTTCACTCACCTTGAGAGATCCCAAACTGCCTGCATCAATTCGCTCTTCGATGTCGAGCAGCATCTCGCGAAGATTACTCTCTAGGCACTCCTGAGCAGAACCGTACTTGACAACATTCGGTTGTTGCTTGCTGCGAGATCTACCGCCACGCTTCTCCTCAACTGTTTCGCTTGCATCCCCCCCTCCACGACACAACAGCTGAGACTTACATCTGCTGATGCAATCCTTCAAACTCTCCTTCTGCTCAACGAGCGCTGACCTCAACAGGCCTTCGCGTAATCCACGAGGATTGAGCGAGTCAATGAGGTAATCGACCTCTTCGGGGGAACCGTAGAACGCCCATCGCACCTTCCCCCGAGACACAATCTGTTCGTAGACGCTCACAAACCGAGAGCCCGTCTTCTCCAGCAATTCCTCCGATACCCCGTTTGATCTGGTTGCCGTACCACCTTCAACGATTCCGTCAACTGGAAAATTTTCCTTGTCGCTTTTCCCGCCCTCTGACGAGCCGTCCTCATTGCTGCTCAAAACCCGAGTGGCCTTTCCGGCCAGAGTCTGAGCAACCGGCTGGAAGTACTCCGACGGAATCAGGTCCTCCTGATCCTCAACGAAAAGGCCCGGAATGCTCTGGAAGACCCAGAAACGTCGGAACGCGCGGTCGCGCCCGATCGGACAGATGGAATGGCTGCGCTGCAACTTGACTGCGAGATCCATCAGTTCTCTTTCCCTCCTCGCAAACCACTCCTTCGCTTGGGCTCTCTCTGCTGGACCGATTCTGTCCCAGTCGAGATTTTCGGTTGGCATGTTCTCGTAGTCTTTCGTTTTCAATGCCTGGAGAAACTGCTTTGAGATGTCAAGCTGTTTTTTACCGCTACCCTTTTCTTTTAAAACAGGACTGAAAAGGAAAGTAGCAATGTCCATTGACAATCATGCTTTATTCCTTGCTAAAGTCCAACAAGTTTTAAGATAAGAAAATAACTAAATTTGGTTAAACTTAAAGATCAAATGCGGCGATCTCATCTGACAGGTGGGGGGACACCCAATGAGAGGTGTAGAAAATGTGGGGTTTGGAGACAAACGTATAACGTGACCCCTTTTTGTAAAAAGGTGTGGGGGACTTGCCCCCTCTCGATCCCCTTGGGATCGCCGCCATTGATGCTCATATTCTGGGGCAATGTGATTCTTGTAGACAATGACTGAGCCAAAAAAAGAGTGATAAACAGGATTCAGGAAGAAGCAAAAACGTAACACCCAGAGAAAACTGGTCGCAGGACAGAGAGTAACTCAAAGTGCCGCTGGCTAATGAAAGAAAACCTAGAAAGATAAAGACACTGCATCATAAAGAACCAAGCGCTATGTAACTGCCACAAGATTAAGAAACACTAATGTGGCAAGTACAATGATTGTGTAATCATCATAAAGTAAGGAAACAAGTACAATCTTTGCATAATATTCGTCACAAAATCAAGAATCACTTAATGCCCAAGTGCAATGATTATGTAATCCTAGGTAGTCCAGCACCATATTTACCACTAGGCCAACAACAAGGCCCTGATCTAGGGGCGGTACATTTCAGGGGCGGGAAAGTTGGATCTACAATTGTTTAAACGCAAAAAGCAAATGATAGCAAGCCAGTGGTTGTCTAATCAGTCTTATACTGTTATTCAAGTTTAAACTACTACACTCACCATGTTAGTACTTTTTATTTATTTCAGTTTCTTAATGCAATCAGTAAGCAACAATGACAAAACTTATGAACAGAAACAGAGTAAGAGACAGACAGAGAGAGACGGATCTTACGTATCATCATCATCAGCAACTGTATCCAGTCGATTCGACTCCGAATCCTGCATCCTTCCTTCAGTTCTCTTTCTCCATCTGAAAGAATCAAAAATGCAAATTAAATCCCAGACAGCAAATCACTTATTTGGTACGAAAACTGATAAGATCCAATCACATCGCAATCCATTTTTAAAAAAAAACGTTTGTCAGTCGAGAATATTGGTTGGTCTTTGTGAGTGGACTACAGAAGAAATGTTTAATCGTTGTGTTATAGTGTTATCAGCATAATACGTAAACTTCCTGCATCACTTGAGTATTTGCTGAAAAGCATAGATTGTAAAATCCTCTCAACTATTACTGTAAATGTAGAATGAAACCAGAAAGAGCCAGCTCATACGAAAGAGTTTTACCGAATATTATACCTAATCTTGTTGTCAACATCAGACTCAAAAATGGCTGTGCATAGTTGATCAAACTTGCACAAATTACCACATACGGCCAATGACACAAAACAGAATCCCTAAATAAAAATACCTGAAATGCGTCTCGTCTTTGTCTCGCCTGTGCTCCGCCCACTGATGCAGTCGAAGCTGTTTCTGGATCTGCTTCAATTTCTCACAGTTGTCGTCGATGACATCTCGACTTACGACGTATGTCAACAATTGATGAATCAGCACTGACAAGATTTTGAGCTTATCCGCTGAAGGATAAAAAAATTGGTTGTACAGTTACGTAAACTTACAAACCTTCCCATACAGAGTCCCTAACCATGATGAAAACACATACCAAATACACCCTTAGTTATGATCGAAAGAAACTTAGTGTGCATACTGTATCGTCCTTTTGAATAGAAACAGAACACGAGAGAATATTAATAATAAAAAATAATCATATAATTTAAAAGCAAGAAACAGCAGATAACATGACAAAAAATTATTGCTGCATTCTCTGTGCTAGGCTCAAGGGTATGGAATGGCCTTTCTCTGGGGTTACATCTGTCCCTAAATCGTGAAGTGGTACATTTAATGGACATTTGAATAGTGACGGCACTGGCCTCGAAAATTTGGTGTGCAATTTTAAACTGTAATTTAAAAGCAAAATGAAAACAGAACGTTTTTAACACGTTGACCGCTAGGGACGTGTATACACATCCCAAAAGTAACTGCTGCTCAGAGGTCATTCAGCATGGCAGTAATATTTCCTATTGCGTATAAATTTTAGTGGACATGTGCTGCTACGTACTGAATGCATGTAAGATTATTCTAGACTATTTTTGGCACTGTCAGAGTGACTACAAACAGAATGAATTATGTGTCTTTCTTGACGTCGGCCATCTTAGTTTTTCGAATTGCGGTACAATGTAAGAATTATTTCTTATATCGTGTCTTACGGTAAACAAAATAAATAAAACATAATATGTGAAAAAGAATGGGTATTTGTCAGGATATATTCGGATATTGTCAGGATAATTGGAAGGATCCGTGGAATTTATTTTGCCTAGCGAATGTACAATTGGTGGTTACTATAATTGTGTTGCATGCTAACAAGAGTTTGCTAAGGCAGTGGCCTAGTCTTTCCTTGAACTATTTACTGCTCATGACGAGATTTTGTGTGCTCTCCTCATGAATCGGATGTTATTCTATCAATTGCAACCAAAGAGACCTTGCAGGAAGCGTGTGGTTTATACCAAGCCTGGAAGATGCAGCGAAACGTGTATTTTCTGCAACACTTGCCTCTAACAGCCTGTCCATAACAATGCTTCAAAAAGTTTCAAACACAGCATCTATTATTATTCTAGGCTCTACAGTGTGGCATTTACGCAAATGCACAAAAGGAAGTTATTTTTAATTCTTCAACCAAAAGAATGCAGAAAAACATGAAAAGCACAATTTCTAATTTTAGGCCTAAGTCTATATTTGCCACACCTGGCTAATAAATGTGTCAGTGGTCAAAGTGTTAAACAGGTAATGTTCAATTATCGTCCGGTATAGAAAGCCGTTAATATATATTAGCTATTCTGAGTCTCGAAAACATCAATACACCGTAAGTACTAAGTAAATATGTTCTGACGAAGTTGAAAATTTCATTCTATTTACATATTATTTGGTTAAATATTTTAATATCCTTTATTTTGCTAAAAATTGTTGTTGAAATATTATCTGATGACTGGGGAGCATTTTTTTATTGGACATTGTCTACATCTATTTTTAATATCTGTAAACTAAGTAGGCTATTTGAATTTCTTTTGCTTCATTAAAAAAGTTAGCTGAAATATTTTTGGTAATTTTTTTAATCTTTTTTGGGACGCAACTGCGTATTTTGCGTCCATGCAGCACTGCCACTACATTTGAAAACCTACCTTTTAGTCCAGACTGGAGTTGAGAGCGTTTTCGAGTAGTTAACTTTAAGAGGGTGCTATATAAATTAATTAATTAAATATAACACAACTATGCCTACAAGAGCGCAGCATTAGTTAGGTAGATCGTCGCTTTGTAAATAACAGAATTCGATTTTCGTTAAGTAAAGTCATAATTAGGCCAAAATCACTGGAGACCTATTAAAAAAATAACAGCTCAAGACTCATAATTTAAAAAAAAATCAAACGACCCTGTACGGTGCCTCAACCTTAGGGCCCGGCTTTAGAAATCACCTAATCATTATTTTTTAAATCAACATCGACTCACCACACGTCAAATCAAAGATGTTGCCTTCGCCGAGCATCCGAAGGACGGAGACCTCCTCCTGGCGGAAGACGAGACCGGGGTCGTCGTGGACCGAGTATCCTCCTCGCTGCTGGTAGTCGTACTTGCTGTTGGCTCCGTTCAGAGAACCAGACGACAGCAGATGCAGTCGAACGACCTCCGTCAGGGTGTAGCCATCGAGCTGCAGTTGCCGCAAAGGAGTCCCTAGGCAGAGGTGAATTTTGTGAAATCCGTTAATGTTTCGAGCATTTCATATGTGCATAGTCACGGCATACTTACAATACAACTGTAATTTGATATTGCCTTTCTCACAATAAGTTCAGAAGTGCACACACTTTAACAGCATAATTGCAGTCATATTGCACCAATGACTTTCTCATGGTCCCTACAAAGTAACTCCTCAGACAAGGGTCAAACTCGTTCTCTTCGCAAAACAGACAAACTGCTCAAACCAATCAGCCACTGCGCCACACTTGCACAAGTAATATCAATGAGGACGTAACAATTACTTATACCCTGAGAATTACAGGTAAAAAAATGTCATGAATACCAGTGCTGTAGAAGTTATCAGAATATACGACATTTAGCAAAGGAAAACAAAGAGCTAACAAAGTTCTTGGTTTAACAACTAAGCAACCACAGTACATTTTCAGAAGTAACTGCATTTAGTAATATCACCACTGTAGTAGTTTCACCAAAGTTAATGAAATAGCTGATAGTAGCGTATACCATAGTTGAGAACTGGCCACTGTGATGCAACTGTTGCAGCCCGGACTAGATCCTGACTAGATTTGTCCTCATACTCTTCCAATCCATCAAGTAAACCTACAATGTTAAAAAAATTAATAAGCATCATTGGTAGACCGGTGTTTTCATACTAGCAGATCTTAAACAGTGCAACAATTGGTTCTCTTTGTTTCACTCATTGAAATTGAGTCAATTTGGATTTTGACAATTTTGAACCCAATTCAGTCACCCAACAATTGTTGCAACTTGCAATGATATCAAATATATTAAAGGTATTTAATTCATAATAATAATAATTTAACAATAAACTGACAAAAAACAAACAATAGATACAAAAACATGATGTCCAAACCACACAACTGTTACAAGAGCGTAGGGCATAACCGGAAATCGCCTCGGACGAATATTGGACTATTCAGAAGTATTCGCCTCGGCAAATATTACACCTGCAAATAGCTAAAAATAACTGTTTTGAAAAAATTTTTTTTGATAAAATAATATTTTTTCATCAAATAAATTTAGGACTAACAGACTTACTTATAAGTTATTGATTAATTAAACAAGAACTTAACATTCCATTGAATTTTCTTCAAAATAATGATGTTAATTTTTATATTTTAATTTCTTTTGTTTGCATTCCCGGGGCAACCAAATCAGCAATTTTCCCGCTTGAATTGGCTCCACTCACTTTCCGATAAACATTAGAGAGTAAAGATGTCGTTGATGACTTCATATTTCAAATTTTATAACAAGGTTTTACATTTTTTTCACAAATAAAGTTATTAAATAATAAATATATTTTTATAGCCTAGAGCGCAATGATACGCTACATGAAGGAGATTGCTATAGACTCTGCATTGACTATAGATAGTTCTCCGTAGCTGTGCACGTGGCAGGTTAACTACACTTTGCCTACGGATGGTACTCACTGCCAGTCTCTGGCCAGATTTGCCGCTACTATTCGTACCCGGATCCGGCAAATAGTTCATCTAAATACTCGGATTCGGTACTCGGTGGAAATTGTCTAATCGGTTATGCCCTACAAGAGCGTCTAAAACCAACTACTGCAGAGCAAAATGAAGCCAGAGGCAACAATCGCAGAAAACTAATTCAGTAAATAGTAAGCAGCGATTAACAGAAGCCCCGCAGAGTAATGGATAGGACAATGGGGCACAGAGCTGAGGAACCGAGCTCAAACCCGTATCCCCATAAGGTTGACTAGTCATTCTTTTGCCTGGTGGCAGCATTGGTCAAATTAGAAGCATAACCCTAAATTTGACTCCTGTAATAACTTGTCATCATTCGTTCATACTGTACTTGTAATCAAACTGTGGTTTGTCTGATATTGAAATTAAAGGAAAATCATTATTAATTATTATTATTATGAATTAAATACCCTTAATGTCCTTCTCATCATTTAACTCGTGTTGCTCCTCGTCCTGGAGTCCAAAGATGGCGCTTAGTAACTCTCTCACAAGGTCGGCAAAAAGCCCGTCGACATCTGTGTCATTCAGCGCCTTTGCAAGAGTATCTAGCAAATATTCAAACGACAATCAGACAAATTGTTTGTAGTTTATCAAAAATAGAAAATAAGCGAAAATTAAAATCATTATTATTATAATTATCATTATTCTTGGTAAGCAACAATGCAAACTAGTGGCGTACGGCCAAACACAGCCAGATGCGACAACATAAACAAATATAATATATTTCATTTTATAATGTATGCATATATACCGCCTAACAAGAACCTCACAAAGGTTCTATATAAATGCCAATCACTTAATATGACATATTAAGCCATTCGTATTTATATAGCACCTTTGTATGTATGCATATGTCTATTTATATACCGCCTAACAAGAACCCCACAAAGGTGCTATATAAATGCGAATGGCTTAATATGTTATATGCAATTACATTGCGATTATGCAATTTCGTCATAAATAATAAATGAATACAGCGCAAGTAATATAACTACCAACACCACATTTTTATGTATGCTGTCAATGGTATAAATTATAAACAATACCAATAATTAGCAACAAGTATAAAGTTAAAATGAGAGTTTTAAACTTTACAACAGAAACCTATCGTATTTTCAGTACTAATATTCCAACTAGTGTATAATAAACATCAGCTAACCCAGCGATAAACTGCAAACTTTATTCTAACAAAGAAACTTCCAACATACCAACTGATATATTCTTTGGCAAGTTAAACTCGAAGAACTCGCGGAAGCACAGAAGATATTCGAGCATAAGAACTGCATCACCAAACGCCTCATTTGGAATGCCACAGGACACTGGAGTTGCTGCTGGTAAATCCTGTTAACAAACAGCAATACCAATATGATATGGGAGCCTTGCATGGCTGCCTTAGAATTACATTAGCTGTCAGTAGCCATAATATCGCTGGGTCTCTCCGCACTGAAAGCACCTCTGAGTGGGAGAGACACCTATATCAATTTATGAATACAATACAATTATAGAAATGTACCTATAATTTCAAACTGACAGACCGCACAGTAAAATTACAAGCACAGTACGAATGGATGCCGACAGGTAATCACAGGAGTAGAATGTAACTCAAACACAGCCATGCAAGACTCCCACATCATGTACATATGATTTAGCCAATGCTACCGCCCAGCGAAAGAAGAGCTCATCAATCTTAGGAGGATATAAGAAGCAATCTCGCTTCAACACTGTTCTGCATGCCTGTGTGTTATAAATTACTTTAAGCCCCTCTGATTATGTTTGTTACTATAATACGTTAGTGTTACAGTAATACCACAAGACGGTATTATCACCATAGTAAGTCAGAGAGTATGGAGTCAATTTTCAGTAGGAACGTAGAATGCAGGCTTTTACCTTCAGATCCTCACATTCCAAATCCTCGCGTGGCTTATTGAGCTCACGAAGAAGAGCGTCTTTTTCTTTCCTCTCGAGTTTCTTCTTCTCGTTTTCCTACAACAAAGCATGTCCACGATATAGATCAAACAGAACAACTGATCCATTCTGTCATTATAGCTGCCCAGGTTGCAAGGGTCATGCACAGGGCCATACCGAGGAGGGGCCAGCCGGGCCTTGGTCCAGGGCGCAAAAGTGGAAAGGGCGCAAATTAAAACTAATTATTCCATAAAATGCACTATTTTCAAAATGTGGGGTTGCCAAATTGATGCTACGCACAGGGCGCAATTACAGCTCGGTACGGCCCTAGTCATGTTGCCGTAATAACTCAAACTTCTTTGGACACGTCTAAATAATCACATCCATTTTTAATGATCAAAAACAGCCATGAACAATACAAATAACAGCAGTTTAAACCTAACTTCAATTTACAATGTGAAATTCCGTAAGTGCCATGTGGAGTTGGAAGAAAACCAATCTCACACACACACACACACACACACACACACACACACACACACACACACAAAAAACAGTTTGGGTTTTATTAGAAGCTAAACTAAGATCTAAGTTTTTGTCTTTTGAGATTATGTTCGAACTAGTGACTGCTAAAATATCAATACTATGCCCAGGTTGCAAGGGTCATGCAGCCAAAATAACTTAAAGTTCTTTGGACATCTTTTGGACATCGCTTTTTGGTAAGTCAGTGAGAAAGCAAGTAAGACAAATGTGCACATCAAAACATGATGGTAAAGATCTGTAATGTAGATATAGATCTGTAATATAACAACCTCTTTCCGTTTCTGACGCAGTTCCTCTGCTTTCCTCTTCAATTCCTCTTTCCTCTGTTCTTTTTCCTTCAGTTTTTCCAGCCGCTCTTCTTCCCTCTTCTTTGCCCGCTCCTCGATTTCCTTCCTCATTCGTCGGAATTCGTCCTCTATGTTCATTGTTTCTATAACACAGCAGATAAGAAAAATTATCATGAAAATTGCAACAAAAAGATCAGTAAGTTAAATTGCCAGACAAACGAGCACAAATAACAACAAGTACTAAAGTTTGGATGAAAACAGTGAAAAATTCACACACACATACATACACCAACTAACACTCTTATATATATAAAACACCCACAGTTGGAAGAACTCTAAAAGAAATCATGATATGATTTATGATCACAATTGTTATATTTATACACTGAACGATGAATGATTTTATAGGCAGCAGGGTATGAAAGTATGGTAATCCAAACATACGATGCCCTCTATCCGTAAACTGAATTTATTGGACTGCAGGTTGACCGACCTCAGAAAACCATACGAGCACAAACAAGTGTGGCCAAACACAAACCAGTCAACGAAGCAACAGAATAAACCAATTCAAACACAATATTTAGGTTCGTTTGGATACAGAACTTCAGTAGTAATACACACTTACATGTAGAACCGCATACGTTGCAACTGCATATCAAACTGGCTGCTAGCAAGTCAGCATCTAAGCTGCACCTTTGTGGTTGAAACTATAGAAGGGCTGAACAAGTACCTGTCTCCTTTTTCTTTGATTTTTCAGCCTTTGATGGTCTCGGTGAATTCTTTGCCTTTTCTTTGCCTTCCTTCTCCTTGCCTTCCTTTCCCTGGCAGACTTTTCTAGCACCAGAAATACTTTCATCCTCCTCAGTCAGATCAATTATATTTGTTTTAGCCGGTGCCTCGTTGTCAGAGGATGTCCTGGCCGATGGACGCCGCTTCTTCGCTTCACAGATTTCGAATGTCGGCAGCGGACCAGCAAAGAAACCACTGAAGCTGAGCGAAGACAGAGACAACCTTTTTGCATACTTTGCCTAAAAATGAAAATAAAACAAAATCAAACAGCAAATCATTTAGAAAACTTCTCCTAGATGAGAAAAAACCAAGCACGACCAATAGTCACTCTTCGTCAAACACAAAAGAAGTGAACTTTAACAAAAAGTTAAATAAAATCATATTAAATATTATTTTTCACAGGTTTACGAAGATAAGCGAGATTTAAATCCTAAATATGTTTCCTGTAGTTCCGTTATTTTCTCTTCTCTAATATTCTGTTACTGTCATTTACACACCCTAACATCACTCAATCAATTTTAAACCCTGACCCACTTCAAGGCAGCAACACATGTTAGAAGTCGCATGAAACACATGTTAACCCAGCTTCCGATAATTTGTACAATATCCAACAGAAATTACTATTATCAGCATTAATCGTATACCGCAAATACAGTGCATAAAAAGGCAGGGAGCAACTGTCAAGAACCTGATGAAAATCTCTCAGTAGATCACTCAGTGGTGGTCAAACCTGTACTGTACTGTAACAACCTAAGCTTTCATGCCAATCAGTCACTGAGACCCATAAACAGAGAGCAATAAGAAATCACTGATACAGTATGTTTACCAACACATTATGCCCTCGTGCTCACCTATCGCCTATGCTCATGGAAAAAGCAAATTCAGAGAATTTAAAGAGCAAGCGCAAAATTAGAACTGAATCATTTGATATCACTAGAAACTGTTTAATAACATGCAGGATGCAGAAGCCATAAATTGCATGCGCTTAAATATAATGATAAAATAACAAATAACTTTGAAACAAACCTTCACCCTCCAAATGCCGTCTACTTCCACAAGGCAGTGCTGTTTGAGAAAGAGTTTGCACTTGTCACGAGTAAATAGTCCTTTCTTTCGACTTAGAAATTGAACAGCAACAAGAATAAAACAGGCAAAGCTAATAACATATATTGGAGAAAATACTAATGATGTAATTACAACTATGCATCGATATACAAAAACCTGTTTTTCCTCAATGATTATAGCTCTGAAAATATTCTGTAAATAGATCAAGCCACTATTTCAAATAAATCTCAATTTAAAGAGTTCTTCATCGAATTAACAATATGCTGGCATGACGCGGCTGCCTTGCAAGGTCTTCGTCTTGTTCCTTTCTCTCGGGCCTCTACAATGCAGTATCTTCGGTTGTGGATCAGGCTGCTTGGCATTGTTTCTTCAGTTCTTGTCTAGGAACTCTTTATCCCATTTCTATTCTACTCTGAAATCTGTCTTCTTTTGCCGAGGGTGGACTGGGAGCGCATCTGAGTAGATTTCTAGTAGAGGCGCCATTTTAAGTTTCATTGATTGATATTGCCACATGAGAAAGCATCTGTTAAAAACATATCTCAGTAGTAAACAACAATAACAATACGTGAAATTGCAAGTATATGAAAAAATTAACTGTTGTTTTCTACCTGACGCTTTTCGCCTCAACAGTGCAAGTGTTCGTCTTTAGTGGCTCTTGTACAGCATATCGGTACAACAGAGGACTTGATCCAAATGCAGAGCTTTTATCTTCATCCTCCTTTGACAGACTGATAAAGATAAAAGACAATCGGTGAAGAAGCTTAGAATGAAAGAATACATTTAAACATAACCATACCCAAAAGCTTTATTGATAACTGACAATTAAACTGCGGCTCAAAACACTGCTACGACAGAGTTTTGGTTCAAGAATTCTGCTCCATCTGCAACCCTACCCAACTCAGCTATAATGAGGACACTGACCACACACTGTCAGTGGGCAGATAAGACGGTGAGGAAGAGGACTTGTGTGCTGCCCGTTTACTGTGGTGAGAAATTGAAGTCGCAATTTCGTCGACTTTGACTGCCCTTCTTCTTGTACTGCATTCACCAAAAATGCAGTACTTATGAAAACTATAGCTCTACATAGACATCTATTAAATTTGACACAAAACATATATCAAATAACATCAAATAAATGTAATTCAGCAGGTAAATTATAAACATAACTTAACATAAAATGCAAATTAAATATAAGTTGAACAAAGATAATAAATGAACCTTTCAGAGAGTTTCATCTTTTTCGCCTGAGGAGGTTGAGGTTCATCAAGACAAATAACGTCACTGTCGCAAGTGCTGTCATCAGCAATACCATTGACTTGAACAGCACCAAAATCCGGTGCAAAGACCTCGACAATTTTACACGGCTTTCTAAACACAGAATAAATAAGTAACGAATAATGAGGGAACACGTGCAGGATGTCAAAGTTTCAATCTGAGGCTAAATGGAAAATAGAATTATTTATTATACAAGATAATTAGAATACAGATACTTTAGTAGTAGTTCACTGATGTTAGTTTGAGCTCAAACTCAGCACAGAACATTGTCTAAACAAGTCTTTTGTTCTTGTATTAATCTGTCAGATATTGTCAGAGTTCACCATCATATACACAAATCCATACCATGCAGCCCACATCTAAGGCTATTATAAGTTAGATTTGAAGAGAGCTTCAAATTGATCAACAGGCAGTGAAGTTCAAGTGCAACAGACAAGTTGTTAAAATGGTAGGCATACTTTGAGTAATAAAATACTTCTGTACACACTATAATTTCATAGGGAACCCATGTCAACTTCAGCACAGACTTATTTCTTTTCCCAACGTAGGGCTTTTCGCACTGAGAGCACCACAGATCAGATTGAACTGAGGTGCTATGGAAATATGCAAATACAATACAATACAATACAATTTCAGTGCTACTATAACAAGGTCAGTGGCCATGTCAAATCAGAATTTCTTTAATAACAAAGCAAAGAAGGTACTTGTATACACCCAAAAAAATGAAGAGCAGAGTTGCCACCTGTCATTTGAAATGACCGCAAACACAGATTCCCCGATGAAGTATCGATCTTTAGAGAACATGTAGACATCATCGACGACATCATTAAGCCGGCTGCGGTGCGTCAGATGGGCCAGGTAGAGCAGAGGGCTCTGCAAATAGGTGGGAAAATTGTTCAGCTGATCCTGGGCTCTCTTCTCCGAATGCAAGGCCTCCGAGAAGGTCATGTTTGGTCGACCCGTGAAGGCACATGTCCACACGAGGCTGTTGCACAGTATGATTCGCTGGAAAAACTTCCTGAAACACAAAAACAAAATTCAACATGGCAGCAGTGGTAACAACACTGATTAAAGATCGAAAATGGTGAATTCAAGAAAATTTAAGACTACGAAAATCAACGACTCTACTTCACCAAGTGTACTGAATGCTGTGTTGACCCAAATTCCCACAATGCACTAAGCGCAGGATTTGGCGAAAAGAAAACCGAAAACCAAGATTGGACAATAAAGACTGTACAGACCAGGAACTTATAAGACCTGGACCAGAAAGAAGGAACCTCTTTTCATAATACTTTACTTTGTTCTGAGTAATATTAAGCTACACAAAAGAAAGCAGAGGATCGCATTAGGGTTAGAACTGTACAGATATCACTTTTTGCCGATTACACCGATGCCTATTATTGCTGATTATTCATTTGCCAATACCCGATTATTTAGCCGATAATTTCACCGATTCTTTTGCAGATTATTTCATTGTGTTTCCCAAGATGTCTGGTGGTTCCAAAAGATAGACCTATTGCTACAGCCTATTGTTGTGATACAAGTAAACACTTGCTCCGTAGGAGATGTATGCATGTAGTTGGGGACTACTCCTAGGCAGGCAATACAGATTAGACACACCGCCCGCCGTCGAACTGTGCCCAGGGTAATTAAAGGCCAGTGAACGGCTGGCCTATTCACAGTCACCCATCTAGTCTCAGCCTCTCAGGCGACTGAAATGTATCAGGGAGATCTGATTGGCAGCTAGTATGTATTCATTAGGCATGCCTCCACGATGTACATTCGCATTGGCCAGCCATTCCTTGGCTTGAACTGGCCAGCCATTCCTTAGCCCATAAGCAGGCACTATGACTCAATCTGCACAATACCTATGTTGACACGTTCTCACGGCCTATACTGGCACACTGGGTGGTCTCACCACTGGTGTGAAGAAGCCATTGGCTCGACGACACGATATGGGCGTCCTTCACAGACCCAGTGAGGTTGCTGTCATCATTTTGCTTTTATAGACTGAAAATAATATTATAAAATATAAAATAAATTTTAATATCGGCGCCGATTATCTTGCCGATATCCGATATTGCCGATATCTCTATAATCGGCCCGATCAATCGGTCCAGCTCTACTTAGGGCATAACTGGGAATCGCCTCGGCCGAATATTGGACTATTCGGAAGTATTCGTCTCGGCAAATATTACACCTCAAATAGCTAAAAAAAACTTTATGGAAAAAAAATTTTGATAAAATATTTTTTCATCTAATAAATTTAGGACTAACTTATAAGTTATTGATTAATCAAACAAGAACTTAACATTCCATTGAATTTTCTTTAAAATAAGGATGTTAATTTATATATTTTAACTACGCTTTTCCTACGGATGATGCTCGCTGCCAATCGCTGGCCAGATGTCCCGCTACTATTCGGTTCGTAACTGGCATGTCTACGAAAACATTAAATCCTCTGCAGCCAACAACAGCACAAAAGAAAATTTTACTTCTAAGATACGAGTTGCCGTGTAAGCTGACATGCCACATATGTTACAAGTGATATGCCCAAGATCAATTTACTCATTTTACTAAATAGCTCCAATTTGGACCTATTAGTTTCCATGCATTAAGTCATATTACGGCGATTGGACCAATTCACACAGGGATTGCTGAAAAGTACTTTGAGAAACAAAACTTACTCATAGTCGTTAAAAACTTCTCCAGTAAGCTTGCAGAAAAAAATGTCATCATTTGGACGGATATCCTCTGGGGGCGGTAGCCTGGCAAACTGCGCTTTACGCAACAGCGGCATTACTGCTTGCCTGGACGGGTAAGGATTCCTTCACAGGGCCCTCGGGTAAAACTCATACGATGAACAAAGTTTTTAATAATCCGGTATAGTGCAATAATTATTTCGCCTTTGATACAAAATCGATCACTTATTTTCATCAAGCAACATAACAATCGGCAATCAGTCGGCAATCAAATAGACACTGCCTCCGACGGAAAAAGCGCCACCGCGAGGCCTACTGTTGTTCCGAATTCACGCGCACACGACTAAACAGTAAATACGCCAGTAGTTGGTCAAATCAATAATCCAGAACTGGACGGACAAAAGTGGTCGATGAACTTCTCGGGTTTTTGCAAGAAGCCCAAAAGTTGCACGGATTCTACTAAATTATCGTTGTCAGACAATTGTTAGGCTGGCACACATCGAAACAACGAATTTATGAATCCATGGGGAGTGACGCAGTCTTTGTGACCCAGTTTTGTTGTCAATGATTGGATAGATGAATCACGTGACAAATGACCGCGCCTTAGTTTTTGTTCTCTAAAATCCAAAGCTTTCTACGTTTTCATCCTTTGCAGTCTCCGAATGCAGCGTCGTAATATCTATGATAGCATTGTGATTACTTTTCACATGCTATATCTATGCTTTTGGTCGAAGCCTTGGGTCGAAGCCAAGGATCAATTATGCTTCGACCCAAGGATTCTACTGGATCGAAGCCTAAGCTTGTACAATTCGAATCAAAAACCATCAAAAGACAATGTTAGGATTTTATTTTTTAATTCTACAAATCGAACTTTAAGGCTATTAGTCCAACATTGGTTTGTTGTAGCCTTTGTACTACCAAGAAGCACTCTTAGTGTGGAAGTTCGGCGGGAAAAGTCTTAAGATTACGGGCAGAAACAGAAGTAGTTAGGATAAAAGATCTTGAGCGAGTCGGAGAGGAATATCGTTCCGAGGCAAAGGGCCAATTAACAGACACATAAGCGCGACATTGGACAATGGCCGTCCGAGGTACCAATTAAGAGGACATTTTCGTCTAAAGAACGAAGAGAATGACGAGAGGCAGAGAGAACGGCGGATAAGGTCGCAAAGATATAGCGTGGAGCGTCACCCAAAAGCGCTCTGGAAGAAAATTACTTTTAACCGAATGCAGGCTGAGCGGAAGCCAGTGTAAGTGCTCAGTGATGAAGGTTGAGATATGTGAGAAGCGAGGTTGGTCGATAACAAACAAAGTCATGCGTCCACCATGTGGTAAATAACGTGGAAGACATCGATTTCCTAACATACGGTTCTAAGACATCTCAGTTAGCATATTGACAGGAACAGGCCAGCAGGGATAGGTGCTCCCATGGACCAATATAACGTATTAAGGGCAATATAAAGCACGACGCGCAGATCATTGACAGTGGAGGAAAAGTAGTCTGGGAACAGAGAGGTCATCAATATTGAAGAACAATTAAGTAGCAGACTTAGAGAGAAAAACAAAACATGAGCGGAGCTGACACTAGGGTCTATGACCATGTATTACAGATTGAAGAAGTACCAAGTACTGCATTATTGCCTGATAACAAAAGTACCACGTTCTTTGGTAGTAAAATAGAGTAGGTTCAATCAATCAAATATACTTGATATAGTGCCCCTTCAAGATATCTACTCAGAGGCGCTCCCAGCCTAATCCTCGGCTGAAAAGGACAGTTTTAAGAGAGGCGTAAAATGGAGATGAGGAGTTCTTAGGTAGGAGACGGAGCTCTATGCGAAGTCCATTCGAGATTGTAGGTCCCACGATCGAGAAAGCCCGCTTCTGCACTATGGAAGTGCATGCAAAAGGGACCTCTGCATTAGTGGCGACCTGATCGGTCGCCACTAATGCAGAGCGAAGTGGTCGTAGACCACTATTGGCAGTGATAGGGCGACATAGCTCCTGGAAATAAGCAGGCGCAGTACCGCCACGGCAGCGCCAAACTAAGGCAGATATCCTAAATGAGATGCGCTGGGGTAGAGGCAACCAATGTAGGACATCTCGCATGTACTCGGATACCTCACCTGTTCTGGGAATCCCACCAATTAGTCGCGCAGCCGCACGCAAAACCCGCTCCAAACGCCCAATCCGAACTTGGGAGAGCCTAGCATATATTGAGGAGCAATAGCTGATACTACCTGAAGGTAGCGGGATTGAATAGATGTAACTTCGCATTGCAATTGAGCACAGTATCCGTCACCACTCATTTCAAAAATAGTGGTGACAACCACCACCACTTTTTGGCCCATATGCTGAATAGTTTTTTCAACAATTGTGGTTGAAAGCAGGTTAAAGCAACAACAACAAAAAAACACGTTTTAATGTTAGCTCGCCTGCCAAGGGCTCTAGATTAGCTCACCTACTAATTGTTTAAGGTGGCACAAATTGGAGATGTCATCCATCTGGTTGAAGTTGAACGGGAGGAGGCGATTGGTCATGAATACATTGTGAGATTTTGTGCAGGGCAGAGTTCTTCCGCCCTTGGACTTTAATATGGCCAAGTGCAACAAATTCAACACATGAAAACGCTGACTTTGAAAATCCGTATTCACTTCAGATCACTTCGCAGTCTCATCAGAAATGTGACGAACTTAATAGCATCGGAAAATAACTCATAGTAAAGGAAATGGGATGATCGCATTTACAATATTCTGTACATAGGAAACTAATCACTGGTTGGAATGTCCCAGTGTGTCATCAACACTCTTAACACTTCATCAACACTCTCAACCATTTAAAACCGTTCACATTGTGTTGATGCATACATCGAAATCTGCGACGATGATCATTGCTGGCACTTATTGCCAGTGACAGAGGGAATTAGACTCCACCGAAAATACTTGAAAACCAGTGGAAGAAATATCAGTACACACTTCGACTCTCGAACTGTTAGGATTTTCCAGCTGACAAAAATCCTTACTCGGCCTTTCCGATGAAAAACACATGCACACAAAAGATTTACATAACGCGTACTAAATAATCCAATTAATACCCTTCAACGCCACTTTTCTAAAAATTACACCAACCGATCCAGATTCATAATTATAGCCCTAAAGCATTCACATAAATTAATCTTGAACAGTGAGCTCTCGACAGTAAACCCAGTCTTTGGATCATTAAAAAAATACCATACAACAGAAATTCTTAAACTGCTTGTTTCTTTACTGAACAAAAGACCTTGAAAGAATAAACCCTATCTGGTTGAAACTACGAATAGTGCAGTGGAACTAATCACTTTCGAGGAGAACTATTTATATCTGTGGATTTTTCAATCAAAATCTCCACCAAACCTGTACTATATTCATCTCACACGGAGCAGATGAGAATGGCAATACCTAAACTAAAACTACACACATGAAAGCAATAGTTGGTGATTGTTACTGAACTACAGTGCAACAAATTTAAAAGTACAAAATGCTCCCAGTGATCTTCTCATATGAGCAAGAAGAGTGAAAAAGAAGCCTAACAAACACATCCAAATGCTGACCCACCACAAAAGTCACCAAACATCAATATAAAACGGAAAACTAATAAATACTTTACGGATACGTGCAACAAGTTTATACATGCACCGAGCTTATGAAGGGTTCATTCATCCCTGGAGAAGACGTGAGCACAAATTAGTACAATGAAATGGGAAATGACTAACTTAACTATTAAAACGTGTAATACGTAATTCAGAAGAGTTCGTAATCGTGATCTCCAAGCTTCTAAAGTGCCACTCAAAAGCCAAGCGAAGAGCGCTGACTTATTCATGAGTGTTTCGCCAAAGTCATACAGGTGTCCAAAGCGTAGCCTGAAGGATATCCGAGTCCAGTTTCCAAAGGGGTAGAATAGCTGCCTTAGGTCACGCAGGAAGCTGGATGATCAGGTAAGAGTTCTTGAAGCAACGAGACTTTAGTTTCGAGGGGAAAGCCCAAAGGGCGAGGGACAGAAGAGTCTGAGGCAGAAGATGGTGGGTGACTGGTAGTGATGGTGGAGGAACAGAAAATGTGCAGAACAAAGAAGGCAGTCACAAGTTACATACATAAGGAACATTTTTAAGTGCTCTGTTTAGACTCATATATGAAATACAGTACGTGGATAGCAAGGCTTCACTCTTTTACATTCTCATCTGTACAACCCTCTTGCCAGAGTCTAATTCACCAAAAAAAAGCCGAGGTCGGCTGTTGAGGATTTCTGGGAATCCGGAGAATCCTGCACTATACCCTTGTAGCTGAGGCTGGGATCCAAACCTCTGACCCATCTCCCACCAAATCGGACACTACCTCTTGCAAGACAGCCTGGCATAAAATTCCTGCAGCATTAGACATTAGCCATAAGACTTGAAAGCATTTTGCAAGAACTATCCCAAATTTGTGTACTTAACGACTCCCAGATACTATCTTTTCTAAACAAACGTTTTTGTCCACACATGATTTGGCAGATAGTGCCAAATCGTAAACACAATAACACTCATCAAACCAGTTCAAGCTAATACACGACCATAGTTATTATTAACTAGATAAAGACACCTCTGACATAATAACAATAATAATAACAGACACTGCTGACATAATAATATCCTCAGTTTTGATTTAAAACCGACAAACCACAGATTTGCAGATGACCATGTAAGAAAAGTCTAAAAATTAACTACGATCGAGTTTTTCTCTCATTTGCTTGAACTGAATAACTGAATATCCCAACTTTTGTGCAGATGTGTTACACAGAAGGTGAATAATTATAATTGCAGACATTAATAACAACAGTTACTGATAACAGCATCAACTGATGAACCAGTATATCCATCTGTAGTAAAGCTGATACATTGATAATTTGACCTGGCTTCCCAGCGACAACAAACCAGATGAGGGCATTATTGCATGAATAGTTAGGAAAGAGTCTATGAAGAGCATTCGACGACGCTGCCGACCGCCCGCCTCATTCCCGCGATTGATAGAACAATATGTAACCAGACTCTGAGCTCTTCTGCATGTCCGTTGCAAGACCGTAGAAATCCTCTATCGCAGAGGCTTCAATTTTCTACAAAGATATTTAATCGTAAACTTGTCAAAATCTAACAGTACAATGAGTCCCTCAAGTAATCCAACATTTCTAAATTTGAGCAACACCTATAAATTAAAAATTCCATTAAAATATTCAACATATAATAAAATTCTTTCAAAAAACACAACACATGCAAGGTATTGAACACCTATTACACAGCTTTACGAGTTGTCCTTTCCAAATGATGCGCTGGGAGCCGAACAAGAGACGTAGTAGAAGAGAGAGAGAGACAAATACAACCATCTAAAATACAGAACGCAGTGGTTCCCACTAATGATCGTGCAATTTGTGGTTGTGCAGACATGACGCAAAATAAGTTAGCATAGCATATACTTTATTGAACCGCTTGCAAACGCACTTTTGGGAGACATCATTTAACCAGCAATAAAATAATGTACAATCACAAAACAATCGCCACAATAAAACAGACGTCTTCAGAACGATGAGTTAGCAAAGAGAAGGCAATCAATGAGAATAGTCATTTGTATCGCACTCAGAGGTAAAACCAAGGACGTCCTGAGACGGATGCACTTGAAAGTCATCCACTAAGATCAATCAACTAATAAATCAATCAAAATCAATCAATTAATCAATGCAATTTATATTGCACCTCTACATATTTAGAGGCACTCACAACCCCGGTCCAGTCAAAGAGGACAGTCTTGAGAAGTTTACAGAAAGAGCTAGACAGTGGAAGAGAGAGAGCACAGGTCAGATGGGAGGCCATTCTAAACACTACAATAGATGAAAGGGGTGTTTGACTAGTGAGCGAGATAATTTTCCAACGTCAAAGTTAAAGGGAACAATGGTCAGACGGTTGACTGTTTGATGTGTAATCAACTAGAAATCTCATGAAACTCTTGAACTGTTGTGCAGTCCACAATACGTACATCGACAATATCGTCGTCGAAGAGTAACCAGAGACCGTGACTCTTGACGATGCTGATGTAGTGTCCTCGACTGAGCCCACTGCCACAGTGTATTACGACGGATATGAGGTCGTACATGCGATCGGGATTGCTAGCGTCGTCAGACTGAGAAAAATATAACAATGTAAGTTGTAATTATCGTTAGAGTCAATTGCAATTAGTAATTTATATACTGTCGTTCACGGTTCTGTGACTATAGTTCAAAGGTTCGATAGTCTAAAGATAGCATGGTGTCTGGTCGATAGGTGATAACAAAGTGGTTTTAATAGTAGCAGGATATATTAAAGAATTATGCTTGGCTAGAAAATGGATTGCACTATTCTTTTCATACATCCACCTTCCATTTAGGCATGATTCTTTTCACATCAATCCTGCTCCCAGTTTTACACATTATTTTCATCATTTAATCCAGCTTCTAGTTAAATTAATGTCGGAGTTATACAATCTTCGGACTAGCTATCGAACCTTCGGACTATCGAACCTTTGGACAATTGAACCTGCGGATAATAGACTGGACACCCCTTTCACACCCATGGTCATTCAGTAGTGCGCCCAGATCCTCCAGAGAATAATACGTTTAAAGAAGTGAGAGAGACAGACAGACAGACAGACAGACAGAGACAGAGAGATATGTTGATAATACCATTCTTTCAAAGACTTACCTCAATGTCACACTCCCTCTGCCTCTCTATCTCTCTCTCTCTCCAGCCTCTCTTTCTAGCTGTTGCTCAATTGCTTAACAGTCCTCAAGTTGGCCAAATTCTTCGATAAAAAAACTTATAAAGCACGACCTATTGCCCTGTCACTCCCCTACTCTCGAAGAGATGTGTCAAAACTGACCAGGCTCTACTATATTAGCTGAACCTCATCACAATCAATTCCATCCGCCGTGCTGCAGAAGCTTCTTCGAACTGATGTCTCTATCAACCCTAGTCGGGAATCTGTTGGTTGGGTCAACGTGTCTGCGCCAGCGGCTTCTAGTTATATAGGGCAGATGTCTGCCAAGTACTCTGCTAAAAATGATACCAAAATAACATTCATCTCCCCAACTGGTCTCTTAACACAATTCCGTACACCCATCCATTCATCCATCCATCCATCCATCCATCCATCCACCCACCCATCCAAAAGATGCATTGAAGTCCAACCGTGTTAAAGAGTCGTAATTCCAGTGGAAAGACGACGCGATATGATAGTTTGATCGAACGATTTGGTTGCTCCAGTTTGAATCGCTTCAAGTGTAGCGCTAGAACGTGCGGCAATTTCTTTACCCTCATTCTAGAATTCAGAAAGCACAGATGTTGACTGGCTCATTACATGCCACTCCGGTCAAAAACCCTTAACATGCACACATTTTATTTAAATTGCACGTTCTATATATAAAATCGTTTCATTTCGTTGACCAAAACAGAATCGACTGCTGATTAATCCTGCAAAAGTCCTGGATGTAGTTTCACACATAATCTAGGTCAATGACCCAGTTTTCGCCGGCTTCATAACCCTTGCAAACTAGTCTCAGGCTATATGTAAAAGAAAAGACGAAAATGAACAAGATAACCTTTTCTGTGCCTCTTGTTTGCTGCAACACACTTCGCAATAGTATTTGCATTCGCTACATAGTGTTTCCGTGTTACTGAAGGCCTGCAGACAGTGCGTAATCGACGTGTTCTGTTCGACTTCAACGGAGAGGTCGAGGAAATCCTCCTCCTTGCTTCTCACCTAGAACACAACAATGTCAGTCGACTTGCTCATAAACTCCACCCTACCATTGCGAGAGGCAGAAGAGGTTCTAACGAGGTTCAGAATATGTTTACTAGCAAATTCAATGAGAAACGTCTGAATCTATGCATTGTGAAATGATATTTATCACTCAACTTAAATGATGACAAGTTATTACAGGAGTCATATTCAACTGTCAGCAGTCATGCAAGGCACCATCACACTATACATCTAATAACCAGCCAGGCAAAAAGACAAGTCAACCTTACAGGGGATACAGAAATCGAACTCGGTTCCTCAAATGATAATTTTCTTTACATCACCATTAGTCCATCACCATCATTACATTACATTAATCATTACATCACCATTAGTCCCTTATAACTATACCACAGTCGAGACAGATGTATACAATGTCTTTGCTCTTGTATATTCCCAGGAATGCACGCTCTTTCTGAGTTTGTCTTCCGTACATAAGCAACTGAACATCGTTCTAAATCCATACATTCCACCTCTGATTAGATATCTTGAAGGGGTGCTATATAAATACTCGATTACATCACATGCATGCATACGATTACATTACATTGCACACGTACCGTTTCACAGTTGAGACAGCGCGTTTCACTTGTAAACGTTCCCTGGAATATGTCGTGTATCCACGTGGGGTCGGGTTTCGACGGTTGCCCATTCTGGGTAGTCTTACCCTTCAACAGCTGCTTCTCAGCTAAAACCAACAGAAACAGTGTCACTTATCAGTATAGCATCTTTTAGATTTATATAGCGCCTCTCACAGAATGACTATTCAGCACAGAAACCGAAGGGGAAAAGAAACAACTTCAAAGAGTGAGAAGCCGGTGGAGAGAACCCAGTCATTAATTTAGTCCTTAATGATGAACATATTGCAAGTAAAGCCTTAATTTACAAGCAAACATAGACACATACAATACACCTAGTTTTGATCCCAAACGTCTTGTATTGCACCAAAAAGTGTAATCAAAACACAGCACAAAGACAATTAAATTATGAATTCCTCATAAAAATTAAAAGTTTATGATTTCTGTTAAGATCGGAACTAAAAAGCCAAAATTAAAGGAGAATAATTGTGAAAACTAACCTTGTAATAGATCGGCAACGGTGTTCAGGAGGTAATTGAGAAATTCGTGGGCATCGTGCTGCATGTAGTTGTCGAATGCCACTATATAAATTAGATGTAATAAAAATTATAAAATGTTTAGAACAATTATTAATACGATATAACATTAACAAATAAGATCTAACAAGCCTCCACCAAATCGGTCACCATTTCCCAACAAAAAGACATCAGAATAGCTTTTACATTACCTCAAAAATCAAAGTACAGCTTCTTATTATCAACATTACAAGAGCAGCTTCTACAGTGCCATTATTACAATACAAAAGCATCAGAAGCTCATACCAACCCCAAGTCAATATCTCAATCCACTCAATCCAGGGAATTTGCCTTTCAGGCGCTATATATATTCTCAGAACAAATTCAAGGTCCACTGTTCGTACTCTGACTGTACAAGTCCAAAGCCTGGATAAAGAAGGAGGGCAATGCCAATGACCCTTGTTCTAACACAGAGTCGCTAAAGCTGAAACTACATCTACTGATAAAGAGGTCCACAACTTCCTGAAAACTAGTTACAAGTTGGTCACACTACTAGCAAATAATCACTTCTATGCATTGGTGTCTGATATAAAAAAGTAAGTAAGTACTATTATACTTTAATGAACCGCATGAAAACACAATGTGGGGACATCATATATGAACAATCAGAAAATGCATGCATACAAATTAATCAATATCTGCAATCAATACCGACAATCAATCAACACAAACCGTTTTCCTTTCTCAGTCGTTGAATAAACTTCTTGGGCGCAATTGATCCCACTTTCCTCTTCTGCATCGCAATGGAGCAGAAGAGATCCGCAAGGCAGGTGAGCAACGTCTCTTTCTTCTGGTTCTTCGTCTGCTGCTTATAGAGAAGGACCATGTCGCGAAACGGTTTACAGAAGTAGAGTGCCTGAAGCACGGAGTTGCAGTAGCATGTGTTGCCAAACTAGTAGTGCAAAAAGAATGACACCAAGTAAAAATACAGCTACATAATATCCAACGATGCAATTAATATTTCAATTTAATAAATACTTACACTATTACACAGTTCACAAACTAGTAGTGCAAAATATGACATCAAGTAACAACACGGATACATAATATTAAACCAGCCAATTACTATTCACCATAATAATAAGAAATATCATTTTACAATATTACCTGGTTCACAATTGTCATTAGAGTAATATACAATTCTCCACTAATTCAGGCATAAGTCTGAATGTTATATTGTTGAAATAAATAACTTCATTTTAAAAAACTGGAATACAGATTACTATCGAATAGGAATAGGAGTGGATGCAATACTTGTTCATGCAACCAGCCTTTGAATAAGCTCGACTTTCATCATGTCAACAATATTTCCCACTACCATATCTCCCATGAGTGACATGGTTATAACCCATTGTCATCATGAAAGACACTCATCATCCACCTCCTTTACTTCTTATCATCGTCCTCGTCTTCATCGTCATCATCATCATGTTTAACATCATCATCATCCTCAAACAAGAGGAAAAAAGACAAGAGCGTTTGTTCATTTCTGAATCTCCATTTAACGTTGGTTCTGTTGCACAATGTTAATGAAATCTTACATTGACTAAACCAATGAAATGTTCGTTGATTGCGAATTGTCCAGCTCCCAATTCTTTTTCCAACTGCGATGCATTTGGACCCTAGAGGTTTCATAAAACAGCAATCAATCGATCAGCAAGCTGTTTAGGAATCAATTAACTAACTAAGCAATTAATCAACTAACTCATCAGCTCTGCGTAAAAACTGACAGATTCTCCCAACAAAATCGCCAAAGCCGCCATCACCACTTTACCCTAATTTACCAAATCTTAACACGTAGCAATCAGACTGGCACTGCGGGAGTCGAGTCAACAATTATACTGTATTTAATTAGTCACATTTGCACTCGTTACGTCATCGAATCAATAAGCACTTCAATACATTGGTTTCAACAACATTATGGTCAACCTGATTGTAGCAACTTTGTAATCACGAGGGCATCTAATATCTAGATCGGTGTGTCACATAACTCCATAAGTTTCGTTCATTCAGCACCTGTTTTTCCCCCCAGCAGACTTAGTTCAGTAGCTTCATCTTGTGAATCTTCGGTAATGCGTTTAAAATCCCAAAGACCGCCTTTTAAAAATAATTATTTGGTCACCGCTTTAAAATATTGATCATCCGCTAAGGAGGCCGGGGCAATGCGTGGGCGTTCTCAATCCCGTCGCAGGAGCCTCATATGCGGCATCACTGGTTACGACAATTGTTATGCTTGCAGAAACGAAACTTGATAAAATTTCCGTTTCAGCTCTATATGTCTGATGTGAGTAACAAATGCAGCAAATAAAAGCAAACAGTCAAAACAAAACAATCACAAAGCGAAAATAACAAACCATTTTGCTAGACCGCAAGATAGCGCACAGATTACATATTTTGGTATACAGATATTCGTACCTGATGACGCAATTGAGCGTTACATTATAGCGCCAAAACCCACTATATTCTAAATACCAGTTGCTATAATAGTAAGACAAATTTTAATATTTCACGCATATTTTTAAAAAATTTCGTGCTAATGCATTTCTCAATCTTTTGCATTAGAGAATTAATGTGTCAGACTCTACATTACATCACAGCTTAGTAGTGAATCTACTGGTAACATATGTTCTGCGTTTTTCGCGGGTACCGAACGAACTGTATCACGGGAAATGTTTACTTTAATTCGGAAAAGGAAGCGACATCTAAAAATTATATAATTTTAAAAGAGTAAACATGTCTGTACGTTCAGTGAGAAACTTGGTGTTTTTTGCGACATGTTAATTTTTCTAGATGATTATGTTATCTAAACTACATTAATTTTAGAATAAAATAAATGGCTATTAATAGATATTTGGAAGTCACGCAATTGTTCGTTAGATGGCAGTACTCAATAAAACTGATAAACTAGAACACGCAAAATGCTCAACAGTCTTTGCAGACATTTTTAAATTTATAAGCAAGCCGTTTACAGCATTTCCTTGTTGAATACTATTGTTGCTGTTACTGAGCATAATTTTGTGATGCATAAACTTATGACGCAGCAAAAAGAAGATGTAATCAGGTCAATATCCTGAAAATCAGTTCAACAGGTTCGTTAAGCAGTTTGAATGCATGTAGAAAGCCTGAAAGGAATTACAGTTTTATTTATGATATCTTCGTTTATTTATACAGTGATTGTAAGAACATTACGATCCTGAAGTAGCCTACATGTATATGTGAAGGACGTGATCTGAACATTCTATATCTCTGTTTTTGCCATGCTCACCGACCGCTTTAACAGATCCGCAGTTGGGACTAGATAACAACTGGCAATGCCTGACCTTGGTGCTCTTTCTGCTGCGTTCCTCAACTGACTTTTGCTACTTCATTGCGAGACCTTGGCATCATCCTCGACCAAGAGCTCTCCTTCGCCAAACATGTCAACTCAGTGAGTCGCAATGGCTTCTATCAGCCACCAGTGTTGGGCACGATACCAAAAACTCTAGACCGAGACTAAGACCGAGAGGTCCAAGACCGAGACAGAGTGGTCCAAGACCGATGGTCCAAGACCAAGACCGATAGTCTTTTTTATAAACAATTCAATTTATTAAGGCGCTATTCAATTTATTAAGGCGCTATAACCAAATGACACACTTAAAACATTAATTTATTGCTGAAGAATACTAATCTTAATAATGGTCCAGAAAACAGTTTTACCGACCACTCTGAACTTTTGCGGGTTCAGCCCTTGGCTTTGGGCTGAGAATGTCACACTAAAAATTACTTACAGCATACGATAGGTAAATACTTTTAGACATCTAAACAAGTAGATTAACGTTCCGTTTGAATGGTGTACTTGTACTCGGATTTGTAGGTTAACAGGGTATGATCACGTGGTCGACCACATAATTATTAGATTGTTCGAAACCTTAAAATTTGTGAAAGCAAATTTTGAAATGGCTGGCATTTTTTTATGCCCTTAATAACATGTATATGAAGATGGTCAGCACTTCATAAATCGATAACAATCGCGTAGGGCCTAAACATCCGATGTCTCTAATAATCGTAAATAACCGTCAAATATTGCTCCGTTACGGCAATTGACCAAGAACGCTAATTTAAGACGGTGACCAACCCAAGACCGTTCCCTTAAGACCAAGACCGACACATTCGAGACCGAGACCAAGACTGATGGTCCAAGACCAGGACCAAGACCGATACATTCGAGACCAAGACCGCAGTTTTCCGGTCTCAAGACCGTCTCGAGACCACACCCCTGTCAGCTGCAATAATTATGAGTGATCTTCAGCTCGCTTTCCACTACTGCAGTCTAGGCCATGTTTTGATACCATGGACTTCAAACAGGAAATGAACCATTGTACAACACACGAATGGCAGAATACAATATATATGCCAATTCCTGCATATGGTGAACAGTCATTATTATACCTACAAGCATAAAAAGCTAGAAATGAAAAAACAACATAAGTTATGTCTTAATTGTGCAACTTAAAATTTCAGTGTAAAAGTGCTCAACAGAAATTTTTTCAAGAGAATTTAATGCAAGCAAATATAGTTAAATATAGTCTTGTAAAGATGCAATCCTATCCATGGCTGACTGCCCCTACTATCAACCTAAGCAAACAATTCTCTGAAAAACCCTAAATCTATACATTAGAATAAAGCATTGCACAGATAAGGATCTGCTTAAGTCACCTATAGACACATTTTTAACAGTTACTGATACACATAAATAACTCAATATCCGAAAATACAAAAAATATAACCTTTGGAAATGCACAACAAGTCAAACTATCCTTGCATCCTTATGCAGCCAACCGATTTTGCAAAACATTGTAATATAAAACTGCCACTTGCAAAAAAAAAAGAAAAATGATGTACGATAAATGCTCAAACCTCATTCACCAGTCATCTACACAATTTTCATAAGGACGAATTCCAATAACAGCCAATTTAACAATTTCATTAATGGAAGGAGAGAGATATATATTAAACAAGATGGACACATTCAGGCAGAGAGATCTTAAAAGCCACACCGTGACACACCTAATTAGGATTATCATTGCCAAAAAAATGAGACTGTTGGAAATATATGGTAACACATAAGTTCGTTCACCGCTTTCCTAAAAATGCATTTTCTCAGGAAGGGTTTCACATTTTTTTCTGATATTTTGTCAGTGCATGCACAAGTCAAATAAAAGATATTCCACAAAAAAAACATTTAATAAGAAACAGTATTCCACGCATGATTACCTGCAGAATGCTATGAACACTCGATTGAGGCAATCACTATCAACGGGGCCATCACAGCAATCAAGTACTGCTACGACAGCTGTATTATGCGAAGTTTATTGCGTACAAACAAGATAGTCATGTCGTTTGTCTCTTTGCAGAAATATGAGTTAGACACTCCATAGCGAAAATCTGACTCAACATCAGGACGTTCAAGATGAATTTCCTCCATGAAATTCAAGTCAGCATCCAGAAAAATGAGATCAAAGGCACCATCCTGTAATATCGCTCGATCATAGGAGTCCAAAAATAGTTGCTCGTGTGACCCTTCCCTATCCAATGGACATGACGGATTTCTTTCCCATCTTGTTTACCTCCATGACTACCTCGTCGTCTAGTAAGGCGTAAACCAAATTTCCGTTTGATTTCATTTCCAGGTTTGATGTTGGTTGACAATCCCAACCTGACAATGGCAATTTCGTATTTGTAATAACCGATCTGTTGGGTTGTTGTATAGTCACAATCAACACTTCCTCTTGACCATAAATATGTTCCTTGTGAAATGCACGTCTTTTCACAAGAATTGTAATCTCCAAATTTCTAAAGCACCACTTTAAAGCTAAGCGCAGGGCACCACCTTATTCACAAACGCTGCGTCAAATCAAAAGGGTTGTCCAAATAGTCCGTGGGCGGTCAGAGTTCGGTTTCCAGAAGGTCAGCAGGGAGGCAGAGTAGCTGTTAAGGAGGGTGTCGCTTTGGTCGAGGATTGACAGATGGGATGTCAAGTAGTGAGTCTGCGTAAGAGTTCTTGAAAAGGTGGGACTTAGTTTAGAATGGAAAGCCCGGGGTGTGATGGACAGAGGCGCTATGGACAGATGCTGCTACATGACGAGAAATGATGGTGAAGGAACCGAGAAGGCACGAAATGCAGGAGGTTGGTCATTCCAGAGACCAGGTGCAGCGTTTGATATTGCGCGGTTGGAGAACTTGAGATTAGATGTAATCGGAGGTCGAGTGAGGGTGAGGCAAGAGGACGATCGGGTAGAGCGGGTTGGCTGGGTGGTGAAGAGTTCGCGAAGATATTTGGGATGTGAATATTGTATAGAGTTGTAAGTTAATGATAAGATTTTGAAGTGAATGCCCTCTGGGATTTTTAGCCAGTGAAGTGATTTGAGGATTGGGGTTATGCGATGATGCTTAGGTGTTCTGGTGACGGCTCTGGCTAATGAGTTTTGGACTAATTGTAAACGTTTGATTTGTGTGGCTTCAAGGTTGAGGAAGAGGGAGTTGCAGTAGTCGAGCTTGGAGTGGACGATGGAGGTAGCAATGGTGGAAGCAGTTTTGAAGTCGAGCATGGGTCGGATGCGGCGTAGGTCGCGAATGTGCATGAAACAGGAGCAGGAGAGGTTTGAGATGTGATTGGAGAAAGAGAGGTGAGGATCGAAGGTGACGTAAAGATTTTGGAATTGCAGGATCGGGTATTTTCTTGATTTGGTCAGGGAGGCCTATGAGGATAAATTCTGTCTTGGAAGGGTTGAGGCAGAGGAGGTTAGATGACATCCATTCGGAGACTAAGTTTACTACATTCAGTAGTTGTGCAATGGAGGCAGAGAAAGAGGTTGGAGAGAAGGATATGTAGAGTTGAGTGTCATCTGCATACAGGTGGTGGTCGACAGAGGAGGATTGTATGAGATGACTTAAGGGTGTGTTATAGAGGATGAAGAGGATTGGTCCTAGGACCGAGCCTTGAGGGATACCACATGTGAGTGGAAGGGGTTGCAAACAGAGTTTGGAGGCTTTGACAGAGAAGGATCTGGAAGATAAGTAGGATTGGAATCAGAGTAGAGCAGTCCCAAACCAAGAGGATAGTCTAGTCAAGAGAAGGCTGTGGTCAATGGTATCAAATGCAGAATGTTGCCATCATCAAGTAAACAAAAAACTTTCGATGCGATAGCAGAGATCTGTTGTGCCAATGCATTTTAAAAAGTAGCTTGGTGGAGAATAATCTGGCCAGCGCCACACTTTACGCCCACCTCTCCCATACAGCATCAAATTAAATACATGCACTGCATCAGGACCACATCCCTAAAGGAAGATAGAGTTTGATGGTTTGCATAATGCTATTCCTTTTGGTTTCTCTGCTAAAGGTAGCTCAGTGAGCGTATTCATTTCGGTCAAGTCATGAACTTCGTATGCTACAAACCCGTAAAAAGGAAGACATTTAGGTAGACTTTGATATGTATCAAGGAAGTAGAGGTTGCTTCCTATCTGTGCAAAACCCAATTGACCTCTATGCCATGACATTGTGGCAATTGTTGTGCCTGAGATACCCGCAGGATCTGAAATAAAAACCACACCTAAATAAGATTATCATTGTAAAAAGAGAATCTGTTGGAAATTAATACAAAACAAACAAAAGCAGAAATTACGGATGGACTAGCCGTACCACCTTAATACACAGGTGGGGATTTAGATTTGCAATAATTATTAGTTCAGCACTTCCTTTGAGTAGGGGTGTTAGACGGTAACAAGAATTCCGGACACCAGTTTTGAAAATGTTAACCGATTTCTGTCATTTGCAAAACGGTATTCCCCCGAATTCTTTTATTTTGTTCGCCTTATTGTATATCTCACTTATCGTGGATTAATTCCCATAAAAAAATGCTCAAGTAAGTCCGTTAACTTTACATGTTCAGACGTGGCTAAGTGAAATATTTCCCGCCCGCGTCGTCCAACAGGGTAATAAATAGCTGTCGATTGCTAATAAACGGCCCTTTTGTCGAGACAAGCTTAATCTGGGAACATAGCTAGGTGAAGGGTAATCTAAGCCGATTAAGATAGCAGCACTCAGACTTAACTCCAAAGCACCCACTTAAACACTTCGTTATCAACTGTTGACGCTGCATTGTGATAGGCAATACATGAAATAACGTGCAGAGTTGTGTTATATTACAATTTACAATATTTTTCTAAGAACACATATAATAACCGGCTTAAAACCGGTTTTTTAAATCCGGTAATCGGTTTGCCCAAAAAACCGGTCTTAACAACCCTAAATTAGAGCTGTACCGATATCACTTTTTGCCGATTGTGCCGATACCGATTATTGCCGATTATTTCATTTCCGATACCGATTATCTAGCCGATTATTTCACCAATTATTTCATTGTGCTTCCCAAGATGTCCGGTTCTAAAAGATAAACCTACTGCTACTATTGTTGTGATACAAGCAAAACACTTGCTCCGCAGGAGACGCATACATGTAGTTGGGGCCTAATTGTAGGCAGGCAATACAAATTAGGCACACCGCCCGCCGTCGACCTTGCATGACGAAGGAGAGAAAAGACATAGGCTTATCTATGTAACTGGACGCCAAAGACCTGCATTTTGGCATAAAATGCCGGCCAGCAACTGTGCCCAGGGTAATTAAGCAGACTCACTCTGCACAACAGCTTTCCCATGTCTTATACTAGCATAATGCCTACTGGGTAATCTGAAGCCACACACTATGGGAACGGAATGCTGTCCTTCACAGATTCAACGATGTTGCTGTCATAATATTGCTCTTAAAGACTGAAAAAATATTATAAATGAAATTTTTTAAATATAGGCGCCGATTATCTTACTGATATCCGATACCGCTGATATCTCTATAATTGGCGCCGATTATGAGTGCTGCCGCTGTATCGGTACCGCTCTAAATTTAATGACCCCTACCACTTGAACCGACGAGGTTGATGAATTGGAAGAGTAGGAGGAGAGATTAAAAGGATACTTAAATAGGAAGAGACTTTTAAAAATAAAAAAAATACTAGGGTTAGAGTCACACTCGCCTTCTTCAAAAATAACAGAGTCATATCCAGAGTGGTCAAGATCAGTAGAGCCACACAGAAACAATTTCAGAGGTAAGGCAATACAATACACCTGTTACATGATATCCCCCTTCTTACGGTTTAGTTCAGAAGTGCACACACGCCTCAGCGGCGCAATTGCAGTTGTAAACACAGAGCAATTGTGAGAGAAGAACTTGCCCAAGGTCCGTACCTAGTGACTAGGGCATAACCGGAAATAGCCTCGGACATTCGCCTCGGCCGAATATCCAGTTTTTCAGGACTATTCGGAAGTATTCGCCTCGGCAAATGTTAAACACACAAATAGTTAAAAATAAAAATAAAATTAATTCAATAATTTAAAAAAAATTCAACAATCTAAAAACGAAAACTTTAAACATTCATTGTGACAGTTATTACTGGCATAATCATTTATTTTGCACATTTTTCATTATGTGAAATGGCTAAAGTGACGAAAGTCTAGAATTTCAAGATTCGCCTGCGGATAGTATTCGCCGGGCCAGAGTTGTCACTACTATTCGGTTCGTACCCGGATCCGGCAAATATGTATAGTGCATCCAAATACTCGAATTCGGTACTCAGTGGAAATTGTCTACTCGGTTATGTCCTAACAGTGACGCCTCGGACGAGAGTCGCACCCGCTCACTCGGCGCACCCTGGGTGTTACGTGCCGACCGCTCTAACCCATCGGCCACCATGTCACAAGCAACCCAGGCACAGCTGGGCTAGTTTGTATATAATAATAAAAATGTACATTCGATGCCACTGTCACAGTGAACGCAGGTCTCATAGAAACAACAGCAGGGCAGTGGTGACCAATCGTTTTCACACCATTTAAAAAAAACACACAGACTATATCATCGTATGGTACCTGATCATTTAAAGGCACTTCACACAGAGAAAAGGGAAGTTTTAGGAATTTAGGGCAGTGTTGGGCACGAGACCAAAACCTCGAGACCGAAACCAAGACCAATAGGACCAAGACCGGGTGGTCCGAGACCAAGACCAAGTGGTCCAAGACCGAGTGTCCGAGACCGAGGGTCCGAGACCCAGACCGATACTCTTTTTTATAAACAATTCAATTTATTAAGAGGTTAAAACGGAATAACACGCTTAAAACATTAATTTTATTGCTGAAGAATACTAATTTTAATAATGGTACAGAAGACTTTTACCGGCCAGTCTGAACTTTTGCGGGTTCAGCCCTAGGCTTCGGCCTGAAAATATCGCACTATAAATTACATTAGTCTATACGATAGGTTATAAATAAGACATCTGAACAAGTAGATTAGCGTTCCGTTTGAATGGTGTAGGGTTGTAAGCCTAATTGTACCCGGAATTGTAGGTTAACAGTGACTGCCCTTGGCCGACCGCATAATAATTAGATTGTTCCAAAACCTTGAAATTTATGAAGGCAAATTTTGAAATGGCTAGTTCCGTTGCAAATGCACATTTTTTCCCCCATAGTAACTTCAAACTTGTGTATATAGATGGTCAGCACGTCGTAAATCAGTTACAAGCGCGTAGGGCCTAAACATTTCAGTGTCTCTAATAATCGATAATAACCTACAAATATCAAAGAAATTGCTCTGATATATACGGCAAATGACCAAGAACGCTGACAGCGATCAACCCCAAGACCGTTTCTTTAAGACCAAGACCAAGACCGATGCATTCGAGACCAAGACCAAAGTTTTCCGGTCTCGAGACCGTCTCGATACCAAGACCGCGGTCTCGAGACCACATCCCTGATTCAGGGTGAGAGAAAATGCAACTAGAGAAGATGGTAGTGAAGAGAGTACATTCCATACAGAGGGAGAGATCCAAGCAAAGAATGTGGATTAAGCCATTGTAGTCCCAACACGAGGAACAAATAGGTCAAGCCATTCTGCTTCTCCATGGGACTGCATTTACTAAATTTACTTGTCGCATGGCACTTTAAAACTGTTTATAATTTCTTATTGTGTTGGTAAATTGATGGAAGGTTTAATACCGGTTGGAACACCACTACGTTTGGGCCATTAAAGAATTTTATCAAGAGACTGGCGTACTTTCTTATTTTAGGTTGCGTTTCAACACAATCTTGAACCGATTCTTTAACAGACAGTTGTCCCACTGCGACCAGACTGTTCTCACTGGCTGAATCACTCGAGACGCACATTTAACCCAAGCGCACTTTGCCCGCTTGGTATAGATCACTTTCTTCACCACTGCATTCATCAGAATGTAATCTAACAACTCAATCGGCAAATCTTGCAGCTGTGAAAACAAGAAATTCAATCAGTAAGATCGTTTTTATTATATTTTTATCTGGTCTATACCAGCTTTTCACAAACTGGTCTACGAGCCCTTGTTTGCCGGTATGGAAAGCGAATAAAAAATCAGAGATGTTGAAAAATCACACACAAAAAGCACTTACTTAAATGGCAACATAATCATAGAATTGTCAAAACATGCATTTAAATCAATTATAATACATATGGAAAGTGACTGAAAATGAAATACCTAACATAAGATTATGACTATTACTTAGCAAATTAATTTAATAATGATATGTACTCTCTAAATAATAAAATGAGATGAAATGGAATAACATAAATATACAGTTCAACGTGAAACAGCAAAAATTTGACACTTTTATTCAGTTGCCAATTACTTACTCCTGGACAGTGTTCCCTCTAAGATGTGCGCATGTGTCCGCACACACGAGTCGTGGAGCCAGCGCACACAAGAATTTTGTGTGCTCTAAGACACGTTTCAGCTTACTCTTTACCTCGCGTACCCGGGATGCTATTGGTTCATGAGCGCATGTTCTATTTCTAGCTCTTGCATGGCCAAGATGCCCGCACATGTATATTGCATATTAGCTCAGCTAATGCAACCACGCGCCATCAATAATCTTTCCGCTAAAAATAATGATGTCCATCTGCTGCTCTATTAGTTAAAGTCAGTTTCAATTCGATTCAATATTTGTTTAATCGTAATCAAGCTGACAAACCGCAACTTAATTTACAGGGTTAGCACTCAGTGTTTGCACTCGTTTCTTTTGTAATAAATGAGAAATGTAAGGTATTTAACATTAGTAATAAAAGATTTGAAATCGACCATCTAATAATGTCTCTATCTAAAGTTCTGAAACGGAAAATGTTCGGTATCATTCAACGACGAATGGCTTAATGAAATACGCCTAGTAGAAACTGATAAACTGAGTGCAAGGGAGAGAGATTTACCAGAAAATGAAGTTCAAGGTTAGTCAACTTTTGATTGTGAAGCTATTGCACAATGTAGACTAATTTTAATGTTGAAGTTGAACACATTGAGTCTCCTCTAAATATAAGGATCTTCTGGTAAACGATGACATTGATGCTATTACTCCACAGTATAACCACTATAAGTTTTTTGTAGCTGAGAGGATTAAAAGTAGGCTAAATTGATCTCTAATTATCCAGATATGGTTGCATTCACTTCAGAGTGAATGGTTTCAAGATCTTTCAAGGCTGATGGATATTGGAGGGACTTTTTAGCTTCAAGTGTTGACTGTGAACAGGCTTTCAGTTTAACCAATAATCTTAAAACCAAACCACATAACCGTTTCAGTGTTGCTCACCTTGCTTCTAGTTAAGAGTTACTTAGTTAAGATTTATGCTTGTACAATTGATTTTCTGGGTGTAAACAACCGCTTTGATTTTTGATTCTGAAGTCACTATTTCTATTTTATTTGCCGTATGTTACGATTTACCTCGGTGGTCCTACTTAGCGGAACTATTGTCCTTTCTGTCGCTTATTGAAGAATAATAATTGTTATTACGTTTTGTTTCAATGGCTGCAATAAAATGAATTGAATTGAAAAAAGTTATGAAGATTTTCATCTAGAAATGCTCAATTTCCCAGAAGATCATTGCATAAGAAATTAAAAGTTACATTCTAGACAGCAGAGTAGCAAGTCTAGACAGGGTTTATTCTGTGTGGGTAAATTCCAAAGATCGTAGAGAAAAACAATGAAAGCATGAACTTGTAATTTACAAGGGCAGCTGTATTAGAACACATCACATCACCATTAATAAAGCATACAAAACTCTTTATGAAAGTGGTTATGTGCAAATAATGTTGAGAAAAATTTGGGAAAATATTACATAATCAGTTTACAAATAATAAATTCTGTTAGACCGCATTTCTGGTGCAAAACAGGAGGGAAACTAAAATGGTGTTTTTTAGATCGGATTTATGTCACTACCATATATTATCCTGCTGTATTAGTAGGCCTACGTGTAGATACATGGTGACAATTGTCGACTACCCAATTAGTTATCGTAATTAATACAAGTGAATTTAGCGAAATTAAAAGTCCGATTATTAAGATTATGCAGAGGAGCTCCATACATCCGGACTAATCATTGACACGAGAGAGTACACAGTTTTAAGATGGCTTTTGTTACATAGCTAATTGAAGTGCTAACTAACATTGTATTGTTATAAAAGTTTCAAATTGTGCAATGGGCCCTACAATTATGTCGATTGCATGTCTTTTAATGTGCTTATAGACTGGGTTGGAGTAGGGGGGTAGGTTGCTTATCTGTTATATAATATGGGGTGAGGGGTCACAGCTGTTGTTATATAACGTTATTAAGGGTATGGGTTTGCCAAAAATTGAGATTTTTGCGTTATATAATATGTGAACGGCCCTTAACCCTAAACGACCCTCACGACGCATGATTTCAAATTTGAGGTGTTTTTAACAGTGCGCATGCGCCAATGGTAGCGCATGCGCAGAGGTCTTCACGCGCAAAATTTTGTATGGGTTCGGTCATAGAGATAAAATATTTGCTTGTTTTCGGGCCGAATTTTCGGCCGCAGAAGATGTATCAATGTGATTTAGTCACAATTTGGAAGCTTTTCATTCCGTGCAGTCGTCATCTCTTGTACAAAAACTGGTACTGTTTGCTTTTTAGTAAGTTTTTACAGATTTTTCAGTTGCAAAGCTTTGAACATTTATGGCTTGAACAAAAAAATGTAATAAAGTAACATTTCCAATTATTCCGCTTCAAGCAACGTTTGTTTTCGATTCTTCATCGTCTGACCAATGCTGAACAAGTAGTTAGTTAATTAAACGTCACGCGACTAGATTGAAGTTGGCCCTTTGGCATTTGGCAGGCAGGAAATGTAAATCTACGACCATTTCTCAAGACCCACAAAAGCAACGCCTGGGATACCGGCTTATGTCACTGCCGCTATACTAAATCAAGTACGGAGTACTAGCCATGCTTCTCGTTTCGTTCCGATGTCAGGTCAAAATCCTGGGAGGTCAAGTTGAGAGTTCTATGGTGTTGATAGGACTTTAACCATTTAGCTAACTACATGCCTACATCGATAAGAGCGTAGGTCGCGTCTCGCGCGCCTCTGCGAAAGGAGAGCACGCGGTTGCATCACGTCCCGATGCTGGCGTATTTCAGATATTTAAAATCTGGGGTTAGTACGGTCCTTGCACGGGAATCTTTTGAAGACGCCATTTTTATAGGACAAGCTTACCACGTTTTTCCGTGGTCGCGTTTCTGGGCATTTTCGCCAAAAAGGACAAAAACGACGAGTAGGGCCTATAGGTTCATTTTCAAACGAATTACTTCGATAGTTGACAATATCTGTGCCACCAAGGGATCTTGTTAATTAAATCCATTAAGGACAATCCATTTTAAGAGTATGTATAAGCGTATATATCAAAATATTATGGACTATATGTTATAGCCTATACGTCAGTTCTTAATGGATGTCTATAATTCGTGTTTTACATTCTGGTTACCTTTTCATCAAATTAATTTTCGTCTTCCGGCGTCTGCTGCATTTCGTCATTAATTTTCGGATGTAAAAAGCAAAAAGTTGTTCCATTTGTGCAGGTGTCTGTAAGTGTATTTACACGTGCAATTCAGGTGAAGATTCAGGTACAGTTCAGGTGCAGTTCATGTGAACTTCAGATCCTGACCTGCAGTTCAGATGCAGTTCAATTGCCGATGCAGGTGAAGTTCAGAGATAGGTGCAAAGCAGGTGCAGTGCAGATGCAGGCGCAGTGCAGATGCAGCTCAGGTGCAGTTTACGTGCAGGTTAGGTGCAGTTCATGTGCTGGTTAAGTGCAGGTGCAGTTCAAGCGTAGATGCAGGTGCGGATCAGGTGCAATTCAGGTGAACTTCAGATGGAGTTCTGCATGGAGCAGATGCAAGTACAGTTCAGGTGCAGGTCAGATGGAGTTCTCGTGCAGTTCAGTTGCAGGTATACAGGTGCGGATGCAGTTCAGGTGCAGCTCAAGCGAACTTCAGATGCAGTTTAAGTCCAGATGCGGGTGGAGTTCAGGTACAGATGCAGGTGCAGTTCAGCTGCAATTCAGGTGAAGTTCTGGAGCAGTTTAGGGCAAACAGTGGCTAAGGTTTTATTGGAGAGAGCGCTGAAATGATCGCGAATTATGAATTCATTGAGCGCATGGAAGGGATCGGTGATCATCGGTCGATAGGTGGCTGAGGAGAAGAGAATGGTAAAACGGCAGAAAGAGAGAGATGGAGACATTCAGGGAGGCAGAGAGAGAGAGAGAGAGAGAGTGAGAGTGAGAGAGACAGTGAGAGAGACAGTTCCGATGCAGTTAAGGTGCAATTCAGGTGCAGTTCAGGGACAGATGTAGGTGCAATTCACGTGCAGTTCAGGGACAGATGCAGGTGCAGATGCAGGTGTCTGTAAGTGTATTTGTAGGTGCAATTCAGATGCAGGTGCACGTACAGTTCAGATGAATATTCAGGTGCAGTTCAGGTGAGCTTCAGATGCAGTTCAGGTGCCGGTGCAGATCATGTGCAGCTCAATTGCCGATGCAGATGCAGGTGCAGGTCACCTGCAGGTTTGGTGCAGTTCAGGTGCAAATGCAGATGCAGTTCAGGCGCAGCCCAGGTGAACTTCGGGTGCAGATCAGGTGCAGATGCAGTTCAGGCGAACTTCAGATTATCGGATTGTAAACGTATATACAAGACTTTATTGCCACTAACTGCAGCGACTTCATTGGCAAAGACGAATGGCCACCAAACTCACCAGAGTTTAACCCTCTCGATTATCACGTCTGGTGAGCTATGCTTGAGCGCTACGAGACATTTCATCCAGCATGGCCCTTGTGGGGTCGCCATCACTGATTCTACCAGCTATAGTTATAAGCTTCATCTTGCAGGTTTAAAACTGAAGTTGACCGAATCGGTAAGTAAGGATATCCATTTTTAAAGACTTTGTTCCTCATCTGTAGGCTTATACTGCTGTAAACATATTGCAGAAGACAGAGCCTATGATAGTGTAGCAAGTGAGAAAAGTATTGCAATAGCAATACCAATACCTCCTGAGAAAAAGTAGCGCGATACCAATACCAATTCGTTTACCAATACTTTTCAACATGCTCGCAGAAATCGCTCTTAACATGAATCATGCACCGATAATAATTATATGGAATCTCCCACTGAATCGCTTGGGCCAAACAATGTATGTTAAGTATAAATCCTTCCAGCAAATTGTTCGAACACAATGCTCTAATATCGCAATCTTCGTTTCCTCAGATTTTCAATATCGGTTAACTTCGCAAGCATGCTTGCACTCTAAAATTAGTTAGTCAAAAACTGTTATATCGTCAATCAACTTTCACATTTTCAGGTGATTTCCAATATATACATGCACATGTATTTCGAGAAGGAAAAGTGGGACCATCATGAGGAGGCCATTCCTTCGGGTTCCATGTCAAGAGTATAATAAATGCATTGTAGATCTATATTGTATAATATTAATTGGAAGACGTCATACCATGGTCTATAGAGACATCACTGCTCAATCTCTCACCATAGATTGTCTGTCCTCCTGTAGATACTGGGCGTTGAAATATAATATCATTAGACGTAGCAGCTGATCTTATAAATATATGAGAACCATATAAAGCAAATCAGGGCCAATTAATCATCATTCAATTACGCTTCGGAATTCATGGCAATGTCCTATATCAACCTCGTTGATAGGGTATATTCAGCCCTCTATAGGCTGATCCTTTGATATACTGCCCGTCATGCACCCAGCAATATATGGTTTGTTTTTATATATATTTATGCGCAACATTTGGTTAGAGCAGTCGGCCTGTAACGTGGAGAGTTCGGGTGCCCCTCGTCCGAGGAGTTGCTAAGTAGGAACCTTGAGGAAGTCCTTCGCGCACAACTGTTCTGCAATATATTTCAACATGCAATTGTACCGTCGAGGCATGTGTGCACTTCTGAACTATGGGAAACTTAGGAGGAATGGCAATGTATGAAATGCAGTTGCAATGTATTGTTTGTCATGTATTTTCATTCATTCATTACGAAAATTTATATAGCACCCCTTCCAGATTGCCACTCATTATAGCGCATACAAATCATGTGTGGATTGACCGACACATTTTAATTATTGCTGCTGGCATTTAACATCAAAAAGACACTATTTGGCATCCGACTAATAGCTGCATGCATTAAAATACATTTTGTATTCTCCGCTACATTACATTGCATTACATATCAATATGTATATTTACCAGTCGTCTGAAATGTAACGTGGCGTATACTAATTGTCCTGTGATCATCGTGCCCCAAAAATCAGAAACTCAGAGGCAGTGTTCCAGTAGGCTATACGCGTGGGTTTGGGGTTTGGGGTTTGGGCCGTTGCTACAACTGTCAAATGATACAAGCTGTGTACACTTTAGATGCCGCTTCAAACGGTTGCCGAATTTTCCCAAAATCAATGAATATCACACGCACGGATATACACAACTAGACCTATATAAATATATATATATAGGCCTAAATATATATAATGTAGGGTCGTGCAACCGCGAATGAAATATGTTCTTAATAATCGACCCCTCTTCATTATATTGCGCGCTTAAGAAGCTCATCGTCTGATGTGGATACTATAGGAGGCTGACCGGTGAGGGAACGTTTCGTAGGCACCGGCACTTGTATCAATATTGACTCGGTTACTTACTATACTGCTGGTGCTTTTCCCCACGCCTATGCAGGGTAGGGGAGGGGTGGGTTAGAAGGGTCGGGCGCGGTGCATGACGACTGTGCCCTAATGATTCCGGTCTGGTAGACAGATACCGAACTCCAAACACAAACGCCGGTCTTTGAAGTCTCCCGAAAGACGTTTACGAACGTCGGCTAATTAGCGATTGGCGAAGGACGCTTTGGAGCAGCCGGGCGCCTGACAGTTTAACCGAGAGAAGCGGGTGAAACCGAGGGTGCATCCGATGCCAAAAGACCCTGAACAACCGACCGGGAAAGGATCTCTGGGACCAGAACCGCTTTGAAGGACCTGCCAAAGACATTTGTCTCACGACGACCTTTGCCCGCTTTCTGTCAAGTCGTTTAGACCGCGGCTGTCAAACTAAGTTGTCGCCACTTGAACTTTTTTGCACTTGGAAGGGCGACTTGTGTAAATTAGTAAATTGCGCGCGCACACACACACACACCCACACACACACACACCCACATACACACACACACACACACCCACATACACACACACACACACACACATATATATATATATATATATATATGTACGTATTTTTCTGGAGAGCTCTTATTGACCAATGTTCCAAGAGGAGCAGGAGGAACTTAGTCTAAGTATTATGTATGTAGGATTTGTATGGCCTGCAGAAGTGATGAAAACATGGTGAAGAGTTTTATAAAAGAAATATACTATTTTGTCAGGGTTAATTGCCTGAAGAGTATAGTTGCAGTTCAACGACAATGACCATTAGCGTCACCATCCTTCTTAATCTATTCTTGGGATTGGCACTGGAGTCTGAACCTATAGCTTCAAGTGCTTAAAATGATGCTACAATTTATCACAGTATTACAAAAATGTCTAAATCAATTTCGCGTTTCTTTCCGCATATTATAGCTGCATGGGGTGCTTCTGTTTCTGCCCATGTTCTGAAGACTTGACTTTTCCCACAGGGCTTTTCGCACTGGGAGCGCCTCTGATTACGTCGTACTGAGAGAGGCGCTATATAAATAATATGTGAATACAAAATACTAATGACTCCAGCATCAACGATGTTGTAGGCTACACAATCTTAAAATAACCCAAAGTGAAAGCTGTTCTATAATGAACTCATCTAAGTTCTGCGGCTGTTCCTGACAGAGCTAGTTATAAATTGAATTGCTGAGCGAAGCCTCCCTTGTCTTAGTCGTCGAAAAACATTTATGCAATGTAATCGAATATTTATATAGGGCCTCTTCAAGATATCTATACTCTGCGCTATCCTATGCAATGCTGAATGTAATTACTAACGAATATTTTACAGTAAACCCCATAGTTAGCAATATAGTGCACAGTAAGCTGAAAGAGTCGCCAGTGGTGGGCCCACGCACAGTGGTAGAACCAACCAACGGATTCCCGTCGACAGCAGGCAGACGACACGGATTTTCAGAGTCTCTGCAGGGGCCAAGTTGCGTCAATAGGATAGAGCGACGACTGGTGACAATCTGACGTAAACGTTGACGCAGCGGCGTTGCAATCATGTCCAGCTATTGCATTGTCATCCGGAGCGTTCAGATTCAATCGATAAGCAGTAAATATCCTAAGTTTTCATTGCTAACAATATCTTGCGAGCGGCCACGTTAACTTTGAACTATTTTCGGAATTTTCTAGTGCGGAACAGGCGACCGCGCTCGTGAATAAGGTAGTGCCCTGCGCTTGGCTGTCGAGTGGGGCTATGGATGTTTTAGGTCTGACTCTATGGGGGGAGTTTATATCGCTCCCAAAACCCCTATAGCTGCATACGGTAGTGAAGGGAGAGGAGGTAAGTGACGGGTGAAGAGGACAAGGTCCCCGATATTTCAGACAATTATAGGTATACACGTGTGTCCAAAAACCTTCGTAATTCAGTTTAATTCAGTCTAATGTTTAAATGCTTTTTGTTAAATCGCTAAATGTTAAATGATTTAGGTTAAATTGTTAAATATTAAATTGCTTAATATTAGAATGTTTATTGTTATGTTAAAATTAAATAATGTAGGCCCTAATGTTGAAGTACCATGGAGCGACGGCGTTAGTTGGTTCCAAAAGTTGAACTCTTACATAGCGTCAAATTGTTTAGTATTTAAAATATTTGTTTTCTGTTCAATATAGTTTAAAGTTAATTGCCAAGTAGCTAAATTTTAAACTCTTTATGTTGAATGTGAATATGTTTATTATTTTAATTTCTTAACGTTCAAGCGTTCGCTGTCAATGTTAAATAGTTTAAAGTTGTAATGTTTGATAGGTTGATGTTCTATCGAGAATTCGAGATATTTCGCTGGGAACGAGAAAGAAGTTACACGACATAGGACACTACTTGTATCTCGTGAGAAAGCCGTCACTGAGAAAAGGACGCTGCAGCTTCTACGCTTTTGCCCTTATGCCGAACCGCCCTTTCGGAAGACAACAAAAGCCCGCGTACTATACTTACAAACAACATCATAATCTTTTTCATCATTTTCTTCTTCTTCTTTTTTCCTCTTCGTCTGTTTCTTCTTCCTATTAAATCTTCTTCATTCTTCTTCAGTTTTTATGATAATCATCATCATCATGATAATCATCACCACCATCACCATCATCATCGTATGCTTCGCCTTCTTCTTATTCTTCTTATTCTTCTTATTCTTCTTATTCTTCTTATTCTTCTTATTCTTCTTATTCTTCTTATTCTTCTTATTCTTCTTATTCTTCTTATTCTTCTTATTCTTCTTATTCTTCTTATTCTTCTTATTCTTCTTATTCTTCTTATTCTTCTTATTCTTCTTATTCTTCTTATTCTTCTTATTCTTCTTATTCTTCTTATTCTTCTTATTCTTCTTATTCTTCTTATTCTTCTTATTCTTCTTATTCTTCTTATTCTTCTTATTCTTCTTATTCTTCTTATTCTTCTTATTCTTCTTATTCTTCTTATTCTTCTTATTCTTCTTATTCTTCTTATTCTTCTTATTCTTCTTATTCTTCTTATTCTTCTTATTCTTCTTATTCTTCTTATTCTTCTTATTCTTCTTATTCTTCTTATTCTTCTTATTCTTCTTATTCTTCTTATTCTTCTTATTCTTCTTATTCTTCTTATTCTTCTTATTCTTCTTATTCTTCTTATTCTTCTTATTCTTCTTATTCTTCTTATTCTTCTTATTCTTCTTATTCTTCTTATTCTTCTTATTCTTCTTATTCTTCTTATTCTTCTTATTCTTCTTATTCTTCTTATTCTTCTTATTCTTCTTATTCTTCTTATTCTTCTTATTCTTCTTATTCTTCTTATTCTTCTTATTCTTCTTATTCTTCTTATTCTTCTTATTCTTCTTATTCTTCTTATTCTTCTTATTCTTCTTATTCTTCTTATTCTTCTTATTCTTCTTATTCTTCTTATTCTTCTTATTCTTCTTATTCTTCTTATTCTTCTTATTCTTCTTATTCTTCTTATTCTTCTTATTCTTCTTATTCTTCTTATTCTTCTTATTCTTCTTATTCTTCTTATTCTTCTTATTCTTCTTATTCTTCTTATTCTTCTTATTCTTCTTATTCTTCTTATTCTTCTTATTCTTCTTATTCTTCTTATTCTTCTTATTCTTCTTATTCTTCTTATTCTTCTTATTCTTCTTATTCTTCTTATTCTTCTTATTCTTCTTATTCTTCTTATTCTTCTTATTCTTCTTATTCTTCTTATTCTTCTTATTCTTCTTATTCTTCTTATTCTTCTTATTCTTCTTATTCTTCTTATTCTTCTTATTCTTCTTATTCTTCTTATTCTTCTTATTCTTCTTATTCTTCTTATTCTTCTTATTCTTCTTATTCTTCTTATTCTTCTTATTCTTCTTATTCTTCTTATTCTTCTTATTCTTCTTATTCTTCTTATTCTTCTTATTCTTCTTATTCTTCTTATTCTTCTTATTCTTCTTATTCTTCTTATTCTTCTTATTCTTCTTATTCTTCTTATTCTTCTTATTCTTCTTATTCTTCTTATTCTTCTTATTCTTCTTATTCTTCTTATTCTTCTTATTCTTCTTATTCTTCTTATTCTTCTTATTCTTCTTATTCTTCTTATTCTTCTTATTCTTCTTATTCTTCTTATTCTTCTTATTCTTCTTATTCTTCTTATTCTTCTTATTCTTCTTATTCTTCTTATTCTTCTTATTCTTCTTATTCTTCTTATTCTTCTTATTCTTCTTATTCTTCTTATTCTTCTTATTCTTCTTATTCTTCTTATTCTTCTTATTCTTCTTATTCTTCTTATTCTTCTTATTCTTCTTATTCTTCTTATTCTTCTTATTCTTCTTATTCTTCTTATTCTTCTTATTCTTCTTATTCTTCTTATTCTTCTTATTCTTCTTATTCTTCTTATTCTTCTTATTCTTCTTATTCTTCTTATTCTTCTTATTCTTCTTATTCTTCTTATTCTTCTTATTCTTCTTATTCTTCTTATTCTTCTTATTCTTCTTATTCTTCTTATTCTTCTTATTCTTCTTATTCTTCTTATTCTTCTTATTCTTCTTATTCTTCTTATTCTTCTTATTCTTCTTATTCTTCTTATTCTTCTTATTCTTCTTATTCTTCTTATTTTTCTTATTCTTCTTATTCTTCTTATTCTTCTTCATTCGTCTCCTCCTCCTGCTCCTCCATCTTCTTCGTCATCTTATTCTTCTCATCCCCTCCACTTCAACATCGTCATCATCTTCCTACTCATCCTTCCCTTCCTCCTCTTCCTCTCCATCCTTCCACTGCTCCTAAGTCAATCCCTTCCTTCCCTTCCTCCCTCCCTCCCTCCCTCCCTCCCTCGCTCCTTCCCTCCCTCCCTCTCTCCCTCCATCCAACTAAACGAACTCAGATCTGACATTGACGCCATCTAACGTCCGAACTGTCATTGATTAACTCCGGGCGAGGAGATGTCTGAGACCCGGGGGAAAGACTGCCAGAAGATAATCGATATCTTAAGTGAGCCGATTAGTTGCCGGGTAAATATTGTCTGTCGAATCCGCTACAGATGTTCACCGTCCCTCCAAATACCGAAGCATCAGGCGGCCGACCAAACCCAACCGGCCAGCCGACCATCTTCCTCCGCTGGAATTGCGATAATTCCGCTTATCTGGGCTGTTGAGACCGATGCAACCAAGGGACCTGGAATTAGCTTCTAAAGGCAATTCATTAGGCTCAATTGCAGCAGGAGCATCCTCCAGCCTCGTTCCCGCTATCGCTGGTCGGCCGGCCGTGAGGGGGCGCTCCAATCGATACATTTGCTTAGCGCCTGTAATACGCAACAGGTGAGTCCTAATTGAGCCGTGCTTCGTGACATGCGGTCCCTGCGGGGCGCTGTAAATAATGCGCCTAACCATCGCTGCTTAGAGTAATTGGGGTCGAAACGGGTCTCGAGTGGGGGAGGGCTGGGTGGAGTGGGATGCGTTGGTCCGAATGGCTGCGGGAAAAGGTACGCAGAAATCATCTCCGGATGCAATGGACATCCTTGGGTATATAGTTTCTATACCCTCGCTGTCGAAGAATTCATAATTTACGAAACAGAAATTCTGTTGAATTGTATCAGAGGAAATGCCTAGAACTGTTGATCTAATTTCAAGTAATGTAGTGTGCACACAGAAAAACGAGCATGTATGTAATTATGTACGTATATACGTACGTACGTATATACGTACGTACTTACGTACGTATATACGTACGTACTTACGTACGTACTCTCACGTACGTACTCTTACTCTCACTCTCACGTACGTACTCTTACTCTCACTCTCACGTACGTACTCTTACTCTCACTCTCACGTACGTACTCTTACTCTCACTCTCACGTACGTACTCTTACTCTCACTCTCACGTACGTACTCTTACTCTCACTCTCACGTACGTACTCTTACTCTCACTCTCACGTACGTACTCTTACTCTCACTCTCACGTACGTACTCTTACTCTCACTCTCACGTACGTACTCTTACTCTCACTCTCACGTACGTACTCTTACTCTCACTCTCACGTACGTACTCTTACTCTCACTCTCACGTACGTACTCTTACTCTCACTCTCACGTACGTACTCTTACTCTCACTCTCACGTACGTACTCTTACTCTCACTCTCACGTACGTACTCTTACTCTCACTCTCACGTACGTACTCTTACTCTCACTCTCACGTACGTACTCTTACTCTCACTCTCACGTACGTACTCTTACTCTCACTCTCACGTACGTACTCTTACTCTCACTCTCACTCTCACGTACGTACTCTTACTCTCACTCTCACTCTCACGTACGTACTCTTACTCTCACTCTCACTCTCACGTACGTACTCTTACTCTCACTCTCACGTACGTACTCTTACTCTCACTCTCACGTACGTACTCTTACTCTCACTCTCACGTACGTACTCTTACTCTCACTCTCACGTACGTACTCTTACTCTCACTCTCACGTACGTACTCTTACTCTCACTCTCACGTACGTACTCTTACTCTCACTCTCACGTACGTACTCTTACTCTCACTCTCACGTACGTACTCTCACTCTCACTCTCACGTACGTACTCTCACTCTCACTCTCACGTACGTACTCTCACTCTCACTCTCACGTACGTACTCTCACTCTCACTCTCACGTACGTACTCTCACTCTCACTCTCACGTACTCTCACGTACTCTCACGTACTCAACGTACGTACTCAACGTACGTACTCAACGTACGTACTCAACGTACGTACTCAACGTACGTACTCAACGTACGTACTCAACGTACTCAACGTACTCAACGTACTCACGTACTTACGTATGCATGTGTGCATGTGTGCATGTGTGCATGTATGTAATTATGTAATTATGTATGTATATATGTATGTATGTATGTATGTATGTATGTATGTATGCATGTATGTATGTATTAATAAAAAATGCTACTAAATAGTTTTTGATTCTGCCAGCAATAAATGATCTTTTGATGGTGATGATGACGACTACGACGATGATGCTGCTGCTGCTGATGGTGATGATGATAACGATGAAAGTAATTAGAGCAGATGCCTGTGCGTATGTATCCCGACTGCATGGTGTAGGCCAACGTAGCTATTAGGCCGATGACTGGTTCGATGCTATATCCGTCGGCTGGTAGTGAGGTCTCGCCAGACTAAGAGCCGTCGCAATTGAACGATAGATACATCAGCATTGAACACAAGACTTTCATTAGCCGATCGGTCTATCTATTCGGGCCCTTGCTCGGTCGGTCCTCGGTCTCTTTTGGCCCTCGGTAAGCTCTCGGTCGGTCGGTCTGCTGTCGGCCTTCGGTCGGTCCTCGGTCGGTACTAGGTCTGTGTACCCACGGTCGGGCGTCGGTCCCGGCCCACGGGAACCCCTTCCCCCGATCGTTTTCCCTGAATGCCTCGGTCGGCGATGGACGAGGCCTGGCTCCAATCATGGCAAAGAATCTGTGTCGAATCTAGAAGCAGCGATCTTTATCTGGACAGCGAAACCTTTC